>OZ030394.1:56802787-57402787 GCA_964023965.1 Melinopterus prodromus
CCAGTACCGTACCCTGAGGGACACCATACCTAACTGTCCTGCTTTCACTGACCATGTCTCCCACCCTTACACACTGCTGCCGATCTTGGATATAACTTCGAAACAACTCCAGGGGCAGGCCTCTAATACCGTACAATTCTAATTTCTCTATCAACCGGTCATGAGCTACCGTATCAAAAGCCTTACACAAGTCAAGAAAAATTGTTAATTGTTTCTTGTTTCCATTTAAAGAACTGTGGACATGGTTTGTTAAGTCATACAACGCATTTTCTGTGCTTAACCCTTCCCGAAACCCGTACTGCTTATCTGTTAAGATAGAACACCGCGTTAAAAACCGAATCAAGCGTCGCTTAATACACTTTTCGAGGAGCTTAGCGAGATTAGATGTTAAAGATATTGGTCTATAATTACTTAGTTCCGTTTTTTTACCAGCTTTATATACAGGAATTACAACACTTTTTTTGAATATTTGTGGGAAATACGCCCTCAGTTATAGCTTTATTAAACAGGCAAGTCAATGGTTCCACCAGCCGAGAACATGTCTCTTTCAATAGTTTTGAGCCTATGCCATCAAGGCCAGGCGCAGATTTTGTCTTTAAATCTCGTATATACATCATCACTTCGGCTTCCACAGCAGGATCCAGATACAACGAGTGTTCATTTGGTTGAATGGTATCTATGTCAGTCTGAGGGTGTGTCAATATTATCTCATTTGCTAATTTTTCACCTATTTCTGAAAAATATTCATTAAAAGCAGGTGCAACTTCAGTAGGACGTTGTAATAAATTCCCTTCAATCAATGATGTTTAGATTATTACTTTTATCGTTCGATTTCCCTGTACATCTTTTATTACAGACCACATCCGCGAAGAACTTCCACAAACACCATCCAACTTATCTTTATAATAGTTTTCCTTTGTTAAACGCAAAAGTTTTCCCAGATAATTTCTATAGCTTTTGTATTGCTCAATCAACTCATTATCGTTTGGATTTGTATTGACCTTAAACTTAAGATTATCCCGATGTCGAATACACTATATGTTGGTACAACATCTTTGGCACATTCACTGATGATGCCCTTGATAGAAAAGGCGAAACCGGTCTGAATTGAATAAAATTTATAAGTTGCAAAAACAGGTGTTTTACTTTAATATAATTCCAAATATAGTAAATTGGCAGTTTTTGCAGTTTTTGATACTTTGGCAAATCATAACTTCGATACCGTTTCATATAGAAAGTATCCAGTTACTACAGCGTAATCAGCGTCAAGAACTCTACCATGGACCAAAATCTTAAGGATTCCCGTACGGTTTGCCCGGAAAATGAACTTTTTAATTTATAAGCCTATTAAATTTCCGCCATTGGTAGAGATGCTGTCGCATTCATTATTCGTAGTTTTCATCAGTTCTTCATCGCCCTGTAATGGTTCACAGTAAACAGTTGGTCTCAATTATCCCCATAAATAAAAATCCTTAATTGTCAGATCACTTCCCCATTTTTTAAGAAATTGCAAATGTATCTATTTGGTCATAATGTTTGTATGGTGAGCTGGGGTAAAGGGACATTGACCGTACAGAAGTTAAGGGTAATTCCACAAGTAGTTAATAAAAATAATTTTGTCTGACTTGACAATTTATACAAAAAAAATATTTTAAGAGAATAAAATTTTACAAATACATGATAAAGAAATATAAATAATAAATACAGTGAATAAATATTGTAATAAAAATATTAAATAGTATTTCTCTAAATGTTTTTTTCTTGGCTTTCATGGTAAAGTGTCATACCTAACAAATATTGTTGTTCAACTTTACATACTAATTTTCTTTTATGACTGTACTTGGGTTGGCAATTTAAAGCAAATGCATTGACCAAAATACATTTCGATTGATACACTAGTGGGCTCAAAATTACTTAAAAATAAGAACTCCCCCAACATCTTAACTGACCGAAAAAATCAGAAAAATACAAAATACACCGGAAAACATAAAAAACACTAATTCATATTACGAATCAATTAAATCGATTCCTTTGGTATCTATATTTTCGCTTCATATTACGTCAAGAATAAACTTGAAAAGAAATAAATTTGGTTAAATTCTCATTCAAGAAACTGATCGCGTAGCAAACATTAATCGCGCTTCCAGGGCAATGATTTCAGAATGGTAAACAAAAGTCGAAACACCGCGTTTTATTATAAATTTAATTAGACTTTGTTTGCAGTGTTGTGCAAACAATTTAACAATTTACGCAATAATTACTGCGCCGTGGCACTCCGGTTATCCATTTTTGGGTTCGTTGTTGTCAACTAGGCTCCGGCATATTGTACCTTTAAATTGAAGTTTCTATTGAATTTATCCCTATTTTGAAATTTTTTATGTGTAATCATTAATTTATTTACGAAAATATATAATTTTCAGTTTTGTATATATATTTCACGAATTATTATTATATAAAAGCTAAAGTTTAGATTACAAACAACGTGGAAATACGACAAGATATTATCTTGAATCAAAATGGCAAAGGAAGTCGTATTACATATTGCAGAAATGTAGTTTTAGGGATTATAAAACAGGCAAGAAACATTTATTAACGAACGAGAACATCAAGTTTTCAATAGAGTTTACAATGTTGTAATAAGAATCTATTTTTTTGCTCCACTGCGCAGAACATTTGTTTTTCATATACACTTGTTTTTGGAAGCTACAATTTTATTATTAGTATATTATTATTATACAGGGCATTTCAGAATATTATTTCAAAGTTTTGGAGTATTATAAGGGTGTTATGTTGTTTATAATAAACTTATTCAACAGCCATAATTGCAAGTAATTACGTACACTCTAGAATAATTTTAATTAGCTCAGGGCAAACGACTAAATAATATTTGCAGATTTTCTATTTATTAAACGGTGGTTATAATCCCGGGTCGTATTAGTGTCGTTTAAAGTAATACACCCCTGCTCCGTAATGCGAATCACAACTGAATTTGACGCGTCACGTCTCTGGCAGTAGAACAGGGGACTGCTTTACGCGATATATTCGAACGATGCCAGTCCCGGTAATAACTTAATTAACTCAGTGTGTTTATCCAGAAATTAACTTAATTATGCGAATCCTTGGGATTGAATCGGAAGGCTCAGGATCCACGCTCCCTACAGGATATATATGAACCATTGCTTTGCAGTTTAGTACAGAGGTCTGGTGGAAAATGGACTATGTTTGTTTGGCCAAATGCAATTTATGTGTCTTGTCTGTGTATTCTGGATTCTGGCGTCATTTTCCATCGCAAATATTAGTTTTCTTCATTAATAGTTGCACATTTTCTTGCAAGAAGATATAAATGCTTTATGGTTTCTGTTAAACAAAAGGTTTTGCCCAATTTTGCCAAGAAAAGTGTATAACTTTGTTTAATAGAGAGCGCACTGACCGTTTAGTCCTGTAGTTTCTGAACATAAGGTAACTTATCTAGATGGTAGACTTCCGCGGTCTCAGTCAATGATATATTGATTTCCGGGTGGAAACCGCGTTGAGGCTTCGTTGACTGCTTCAAAGCCCTCAACGGAGTTTCCACCCGGAAATCAATATAACATAAAGTAACTTATTTATAAAGTAATTGCTTGGTTTGTAATTCTAGCGCTTCTGGACGAGAGTGAAGTAACCAGTGCGCGCTCCATTTAATCGTAGGCTGGTTTCTAAACACTAACACTTTAATTTTATTTCCTTTCATGGTAGGTAATATTGTTTTAATTGTACTGATCTTCACTCTTACCATTTCGTATATTTATTGTATTATTCTATTTAAAATTAACGTTTTCTTATCCACCAAGACTATTTCCGAATGTCACTAAGTGGGCTAGTTTCTATTCTACGGACAAAGCCAAAAAGCTTATGCGAAATTTGTTTGATTTTTCTAGAGAAATATTATTTATTTTTTTTTACACGCGGTAAAAGAAAAATTTAAGGGTAATAATAATACCACAATACGTTATAATGCTTCATATTAAAACTAAACATCAACATAGCACCAGTGCGTCGAAAATCAACCTTTTGTTAAATACGGTTACTATCTTTTGAAAAATTCTTAAAATACTTGAACATTGTTGACAAATAAAACCTATAAATTTCCACAGCCTCAGTAGCTCAACTGGGAGAGATGGCAACCGAAAATTGGAGGGTTCCTGGTTCAAGTCCAGGCGGAGGTGTTTTTTCCAAAAATTATCCTCACCTGGGTTAATTATCATTCGCTTCTTTAGTTGATTCTACATTACTGACGAGTTTACGTAATAACCATTTTCCCTTGAATTGTTTGCAATGATACAAAATCTTATCTCAATTATTTATCTCAAATTCATTTCAGATATTTCATGAATTATCATCAAGATAATTCATCTTTATTTTCAACCAAAATTGCAAGAAAAATTACTGTGCCACCAAAATTGTGCCGAATTTTGAATCACAGGTGCGGAAACTCAGTAACTTCAATAAAAATAAAATTTATATAATAGTTTAGCAAATAACCTTTTTGTATCGCCTTTGTACTGTCCCAATATCAGTTCCACTGTATTTAAGAAAAGGTTGAATAAATAATTTTTGTGAAGTATTTTATAATGATTAATTTTGTAAAGGTGCTAAAGCTTCTAATTTCTGGCCTTTTTTGACACAAACAAAGAAGTAAAACACAAAAAATTAATCATAAAATCATGCTATTGTAATAAAACCTAACCTATTGATATTCTCTTTGAGGTTGGTCCCACAAGCCTTTCAAGTTCTCGAAGAGTAATCCATCTCCAACTCGTCTTATAAGTTTTGTTTTTATTTTACTGGATCGTGAAATGTACTAGATAGGGTCTATACACAACAGTAAAGACTAACTACAACTTTTCCAAAAAAAAGAAAACGGTTGAAACCGATTTCTGGTTTTGTCAGCAAAATCTTTATAAGTAACAGATAAAAAATATCGTTGGGTTAATAATAAAAGTCTCTAACTGATATTAGTTTAGATTTGATTGAAGAAATTAGTTAATTGTAGTCAAATACGTATAAATAGGTATCTAGTTAAAGGATACGATTAGTAAGTGTTCTTGTAAGTCCTCTAACATCAATTTCCTCCAAAGTTTCCTCTTAACTTTTACTTAATTTTGCTATTATTTTAGATGCAAAATTTGATGAATAGCAAAACAATCTCCAACCAGCTACTCAACTTGATTTTATTGTCCTCGAAGCATTTGATAATAGGTCTATGATATGGTTCTTTCGTCATTTATTTATTCCATTTATACTAAAATTTTTCAATTCAGTGTCTTTGAACTTATAGTGTTTCCAATGGATATTCTTGATTTGAAATATGTACTTAATATTTTTTTTTCAACTATAATTGGTTATATTTTTAATTATCATTATATAACTCATTATATTCACTTCTAACTTTTAACATCTAACTCCTTATCTTTTTAGTTTGAAAATGGTTTTCATATGTACCATACACCCGGTTTTGAAATCATTGTAATGGAAAGGGCTTCACAAGAGATTTTCAATTAATTCATATTTTAATTATAATTAATCAATATTATAAACATCCCAAGTGTCTAGTCTTCGCACACCAATTTTCCACTTAATAAGCTATCCCAAAACAAAATAAAATTAAATTAGAACTGTATCTCATAATTAATTAATTCTTTCCAAAGTAATTAATTAATTAGTTTGTCACTTCCTTCTCCTTCCATCGGAAATTTAATAATACGTAATATCTACCCTCCAAGAAATGTGTAATATCAGTTCGAAAGTACAAGTCGTCATGTACAATTTCGTCCATGCCCCGAATATTTAGCAGTAAATACGACCGGCAGACGAGGTAACCTGAGCGCTAGTTGAAGGCGGAAGATGAATTTTAATTTGTATTCGTAACGCACGCTCTAATATTAATTTATCCTGATGTGGAGGTAGAAATTTTAATTATTCTGTCAGGATTCGTCTATTTATAACGGAGGAAATTTACCGGAAACGCCGTCAGACTGAAAATATTATTATGAAAACCAATTGGGTACCCCGACCTGAATAAGCTGAAGAATAACTTAGCAAGATGAGATTTTTTTAATACAGGGAGAGTGTTTTTGTGCCTCTCCGTTAATTTACTAATTGTGTGTAACTATATTTGTTTTGCTAATTTTGACCATAAAATTAATATCCCAGTTTAATTAGACAAAAAAGGCGGCAAAATTCCAACGCAGCTGTATTTTTCCAAACGTATTTTGCTGGGAAAGTTCTTAATCCTTTAATTCTCTACAAAAAAAAATCTATAAGGTAAACGTCCGAAATTCAGACCATGTTCTAAATTCCGTTCTAACGGTCAGTATATAACCTAAGTAACCTAAAATTTTTACTGATCTTGATAATTGAGTGTTATGCTAAAAGTTGATTTTTTCCTTACTTGTAGTTTGTTTTGTACTGACATCTGAGAGTTTCTTCCCAGAAACCAGTACAGTTCTCTGTATTTGAGGCCAAGTTCTACTCTTTCTTAACGTGTTCTTTCCACATTAGTTTTGTATCCGGAGTCATACCCAAATACCTTGCAGTATTCGCATATGGAACTATGGCGTCGTTAACCTTGACATGAGGTATGTCCTCGATTCTTTTGTTTATAAAGTAAATGTGGACAGACTTCAGTTCGTTGAGCTTGGTCTTCCATTTTTTGGTCCATTTACAGATTTTATTACTAGCTTGTTGAAGAATCCTAGTAGATTCTCCAATAGTTGATCCCACTGCCATTAGAGTCGTGTCATCTGCGAATGTGGCGACTGTTACATTTACCAGCTGTGGAAGGTCACTTGTATATTGCAGATAGAGAATTGGTCCCAATACACTACCCTGCGGTACCCCAGCTTTGACTCCTTTTAGTTCCGAGTATTCATCGATCTGTTTTATTCTGAATAGTCTATCAGATTCATAGGATGTTAGCAGCTCGACGTATTGTAAAGGTAGTATAGTCTTTAGTTTATGTATCAATCCTTCGTGCTAAATCTTATCGAAAGCTTGTCACATCAAGAAAGATTGTTGAGCAAATAAGCTTTTGTCTAAAACTAAATTGGCGATTAGGAATTAGTTCCTTTCTCTCAATGATAGGTTTCATTCTCTTTAGAAGCAACTTTTCAAATAGCCTCGATATCATTGGTAACAGTGATATTGGGCGATATGATTTGGCCTCGTTCGGTGGTTTGTCTAGTTTTGGTACCATGATAACTTCTGCTACTTTCCAGACATGTGGGACGTATTTTAATCTGAACGATGGATTTATTAGATACGTCAGCATAACAATACCTTTCTTAGGTAATTGCTTAAGAACTTCTCCTGTGATAAAATCATATCCAGGTGCCTTCTTTGGATTCAGGTTTGTCTTGATTTCTCTGGCAACTTCCTTTGGAGTAACTAGCTGTATGGCTTCTTCTTCATAGGTTATATCTTCATTCGTGATTGGCTCTGATTCGATGTTGTGGGGCTGGAAGATTTCTGTTAGATGTTCTGCAAAACAGTTTTTTACATCGCTAAGGATAACAGTAATTAAGAAAATTCTAATAATATATATTTAGGCCGACTAGAAATGCTTTATATTTTCATAATAATGCGGTTACAACGCTTTTAACCACTATTATTTACAAATTTAGGGTTGTCGGAATTAGGTACATGTAAATATAGTACATCGTTAAATCAGATATGTGTGTTTAGGAATTGTGTACATGGTTAGGAGTAACATATCGCTCTGTGGCTGTCTTTACACAAGAAAATAACATATTTTACATCGATTGCTATATTACAATTAATTGAATTGAACTTAAAATATAATATAAATTACATTACTGTTATTATTTTCTTTAAAAATGAATAGCCAGATATCTTGAGAAGGAAATATTTGTTTAATAATGTTGACATACTCATTATCCCCACATAAATATAAGTTATACAGTTACAAATGTAACAAATACTCCTTAACCTGTCTGAATTTTGTGCGTTTACCTTACATTACTTTTACCTACATCATTACAATCAGTTTGAAATAAGATTTTTATGTGGGTAAAACTCGTAACCACATTGGTGTATAGGTTGAAACAAAATGATCAAGTTGTCTAAGATGCTAGAGGCTGGAGATTTAATGTAATGCATTGCAAACAGAGCCCTCTAAGTAAATTTATATTCGGAGAATAGAGCCGAAAATGTAAAAACAATGAAACGGTATAAGCCTAGAAGGTATTTGGCGGAAAATTCCCTTGGTTCTTCTCATCCTTATTCATGAATATGTATTTGCTTCGACAATAGCGTCTCGCTTTGTACATTTCAGCTTTGCTGGATATTTCTGCTGCTTCAGCGAACCGGGTTATGTTAATAACCTGCCAATAAATAAATAATGTTTCGTTGGAATAAAAACTCTAAACGAAAATTTCATTATTTCAGTATTTGAGCTTATTTATTTATATTAATACAAAAGCTACCCGACAAACTCCGCGGACTTAAACGGGTTTTATAAAAAAATGCAAAATCTACAACATTTACAAGTTTAAGGACAAAATAGTGTCCTAATGGTAAGTTCCTCTCAAAAATAGATTGGAAAATATGTAAATTCAAAGTTATTTTACTATTAAGTTGATAATTGTGCACTGAAAAATTTTTGGTATTTGAACAAATATTTTTTAAACTCGATAGAGTATCTGTATATTTGCTATCGCAAACACTGTTTTAATTTAAAAAAAATGTGTAATTGATAATCTAATATAATTAATTGAAAAGGTGCCGCTTGAAAAAAAAAGATTAAACTACTAAGAATTCTAAAGCAAGATGTTAAAAAATTGCCGAAACATCAGCACAAAACATTTCCTGTAAACATTTATCCTAACGAATTAACTAAGTAACTAGTACCCAATATATACTACGTATCTTTTTAAATATAATATTAATACCTTATAATTTTAGACATTTGATTATAAAGATCTTAAAGAAATTTGAGAAGGGATTTGTACCATTTCAACAAGAAATGTCACACTTCACCACGCAGTTAGATTTATCAGCGAGTTATTTGAACAGTATTTGTTTATTCTGAAGAAGACGTGACAGAAAAAAAATTTTGGTTTGTGGCTATATGAAGTTTAATGAACACCTTCCCCACATTTTGAGAATTTTAGTTAAAATTACAAAGTTTAAGCTTTACTTTTAGTTCCTTTTGACGGTGTTTTTATATAAGGCCATGGGCGTTTCCAGCTCAAATCGAAAGGGGGACGTTGTCTAAATTTAACTTGCTGTATGGGAGAAGGTTGTCCATTAGAGTGGTTCAAAAATGCATAGCAAAATTTTTTTTTATTTTATAAAGTAACGATCCCCTCAAGCCGTTTACAAATCCTAAATAGTGGACACGTAACTTTTTTTGTTGAAATTTGGATTTTTAACTGTGCTTATCGAGGCCTTAAATTTGCATGGGAAAATGCTTGAGAAGAAGACATTTTTTGGTATTTATTCAAATAATTGTTCGGAGTTTGAGAAAACTTAAGATTAATTAAGGACTTGTAGAGGACTCAAGGAAGAATTTGAGTATTTGTAGTATTATACATATGGATTTGTGCCCCCAACCAATCCACATAGTGCCCTGTGAACTACCCTTAAATGAAAAAAAAAATACATTCTACAGATAATTGACCCTTTTAATCATTTGTCTCTTTTTTCGGAAGAGTACACATATGTGCATAATTTATGTATACTGTTTGCTCAGTTTATAATGTATTGAAATATTATTTGCATTATCAATAAAAACACTAAACTTTTAAATAATGGCAAATTACTATTTTATAGTGACATTATTGATTCAAAAATTTTCTCTTATTGTTTAAACAATCATTTATTATTCAGTTTCAACTTCTTTTCTAATTAAGCTAGAAAAGTCAGCTTTTTTGTGAAATTAACGTATAAATTTCATGTTCGAGATGTAACAAACCTACTATCTATATTATCTCATAAACCCACATTTGATTAAACAAATTTTATCTGGTTAAACAGTTTTTGTTTGCAATTCACCTAAAATTAATTTTGTTATATCGGTCTGGCCAACTTTTATTCTCAATTGACAGCATTTATATTTTGGGATGATTTCCGTTGTTTAAATAATAACATATTATTCGTTTTCAATATCATTTATTCGAAACAACTGAAACGATTTGAAATTTAAGTTTGAATTGGAATTTCATTTTCAAGAAATTTCTTTTTAAAATATTATAAAATGTTTACAAATTAATTTTACAAATAAACCGTCTTCTACCTTAATTAGAAAAATGCTGAAAAAGAATTATAATTATTGTTTAAACAATAGGAAGACACTGTTTTATGAATAAGGTCCCTCTAAGTTATTACCTTAGAGGGTTATTACCTTATTACCATTTCGAACTCAGAAAACAGAATTCAGTCGGATTTGCGAGAAAAACAAATTATTTAAACAAATAGAAATTAACTGACAAATGTTTATAAACATTCCACAAGACTTATAGTAATCATTTCTATGAGAAAAAACATAATGAATTGATGAACGGTCAATTTTCTGAAAAATTTACATTTTTTCATTTGGGTAGTTTTCAGAGCACTGGGGGACATTGGGGGCGTCAAATACATTATATATGTATACTAGGTTAAATTCTTCCTTAAAATGTCCTGTACCAGTCCTATAATTTTAACATCAGTTTTCCCAAACCCCGAACATTTAATCGAAAAATACCAAAACATTTTTTCTTCCCATCTAAATTTGAAGCCTTGAAAGACAGCATTAAAATCCAAAATTTCAAAAAAATACGTGCCACTTTTTTTGGATTGCGAAACGATTTGGAGGGGATCGGTGCCTTCTAAATAAAAATAACCACCCTAGTATCCATCAGGGAAAGGGTGCTATGTAATACACATAATACGCCCATGTATAAGGCCATATGTTTGTTATGCTATCATTAATACAGTTACATTATCTGTAATAATTAACAATAAAAATAGGTGGTTTCAATAAACGAAAAATGTTGATGACATCATTCATCGCACAAAAAATTACAAATTTAATTTAATATATACAATGTCCAATACCAAAATATCTCTAAACATCCCAAACGAATTTTCTATAATGTAACTTCCAACATGCACATTTCAAATTACCGTTATCTACCTGCAGGCGACCCGACGCTTTCCAAAAAACTTGTTTTTCAAACGTAATGCGAACGCAGGCTATGACGCGTCAAGCAGTTCCACACACATACCCGTGTTGTCGGTATGTTGCGTCGCGTCGGTTGATACTAGATAACACCGTCCAAATGTTGCTAATTTTTCAGCACATTCGAGTAATTTCAAGTTAAAGTGTAGCGTAATGTGCCATTAGACTTTTGTGTTGTGTTTGTTGTAAAATGACGGTCTTCCTGTATCTGGTAAGTGCTGTTTTCTCGATTTCTGTTTCTTGAAATAACGTGTTCAAAATACGTATGTATCACAAACGATTAAACAACGCAAAACTTACACTGGGTAAATAATTTCTTGTATGTTTTAATTATTTTCATGACTAATTTAAGTAATTATGTGCGTCTTTTCGTGAGTATTTGCTATTAATTATTGTTGCTTGATTAGCTACTAGTAATTTCACGATGTGATGTAATAAGTTTAAATAATTTTATGGTAGTATATAAATATTTCCATATATTTGTGACCTAAAAACGTACAGTATAACTTAAGAATTTGTTTCGTTTACAGGAACGGCTGTTTTTACGTTTTCTCTTTTTGAATTACCTTGAAACCCTCAAAAACGTGTTTTTTTTTATCAAATTTAGGCTGCTATTCTAGAAATTTAGAAAACTCTTTTCTTTAGCTTTTCTTGTAATGCCACATAAAGGCTTATTCCAAACTATTAATTCTTTATTAAATATATTTTCTGGTTATTTAACATTTAGTTCAAATAACTCATCTACAAAGCAAAATTGTACTTAAAATCACTCCTTACTTGTTCTATCTCTGGGCATATGGGGTAACAATTATTAACATTAGCTATAAATCATCATGCATTGCATCACTTTTTTTTATAAGATCTTTTCCCACCTGTATTAGAAACCAGGGGGTGAAAGTGCACCCTCTTGCCCCTATCTACGGGCGCCCATGGTTTGACCTGTTTAAATTTACATCTACTTGCGCTATAACATAATAAATAACATCCCCATTCTTACTTCTTTTTACATATCACATACAATGTATTGCACGTTACTGGTAATAGTTCATATACAGGGTGAGTTATTAGTATCCCGGCCGATCGATAGCTACTAAACCGCTAGAGAAAGAAAAAAAATGTTTAACACAAAAGTTGTTTGGCTCACTAGTTTCTATAACGTAAAATTATTTTCATTTATACAGGTTTGATAAATGAAACACCTTGTATATTTTATTATTATATCGATACTAATATATACATATATTTATCCAACCGTATAGGTTCCTAACTGTCAGCGTTAATAGTTCCTGAGATATTCAATTATTTCCCCAAAATATGCCCGTTGCATATTGGATCTTCTTTAAATCTATGTAAAAACGACATTTTTGCAGATTTTGCCGTTAAACTTTGTCAGACAATAGTCAAAGCCAGTAGATAGAGGATAGTATCAAAAGATATCAGATTCGCTATACCGTTCATAAAACTTAGTAAATTTTGATGTTTTTCAAATGACTTTTACTTTAGTTTTTAAATGGAACAACCTGTATATTATGTGCTAGTGGAATTGCCCCAGAGTTCCCGTTAATTTATGTTAAGTATGCCATATGTCCAATTGTAGTAGTTTTCGTGATATTTACAATATAAAGAAAAATGTGTAATATTATCTAATAATGCCATTATTTTTATTTGTTATATTTTGTTTGTATGTTTTTTGCTTGTATTTCTCCTTTGTAAATCAGTAATACTGTATTAAAATACAACTTAAAAAAACGGTAATTAATACTATTAGCACTAACTAATCATAGAAACAATCAATAGAGACCTAACGACAGTCAATAAGTTATTGCTGTCAAAATTTGTATCAATATTTGTCTTTTCTCTGAACGATGGGTTATAATTATAGCAAAGAAGAATTAATTAACATGATCCTCACATCTATGTGAAGGAGCTGGTATACCAATCAGCACCTACTGGACCAGAAGTCATGAAACTTCGTATAACCAATGTTTTTGACAACCTAAGAGTAAATAAGATATACATGTTAAGAAATATCTCAAGATCTTTTATACAGCGCGTTACTGCTTGCAGAAGGGAAAAGGGGCGTCATTTTGAACAACTTCCAAATATTAATTAAAATAACAGCTACTTGTTGTGCAATGTTTATTAAGTGTTTATAGTTTGTTACTAAATTTGATTCAAATATGTTACTAAGGAAAAAGGGATTTATTTGTTAATAAACGCTAATAACACTAAAGTTTTTTTTTTCTAAAATTATATGTGAATATACTATTACTGATTTACAACTAAGAGACAAACAAAAAAGAAAGATCAAGAAAATAATGGCATATTTAGATAATATTACATATTTTTCTTTAAATTGTAAATATCACGAAAACTACTAAAGTTGGACATATGACATATTTGACATAAATTACAGGGAACTTGATGGGCAATTCAACTAGCACGTGAAATACAGGGTGCTCCATTTAAAAAACTGAAAGAAAAACGATTTGAAAAACATCGAAATCAGAAAAAAAAGTTTTATGAACACCCTGTATAGTGAATCTAATTCTTTGGATACTATCATCTATCTACTAGCTTTGACTATTGTCTAACATAGTTTAAAAGCAAAATCTGCAAAAATGTCATTTTAACATAGTTTTAAAGAAGATCGTGCAGCGGGCATATTTTGAAAAAACAATTGAATATCTCAGGTACTATTAACGCAGAGATTTAGCAACCTATACCGTTGGATAGCAAAATTATTAGTATTCATACAATAATAAAATATACAGGACGTTCCATACAAAAAAATTTACATACTTTACGTCACGCCTAAATGCAACACCCTGTATAAATGAATGATATAGTTAGCACTTTTCAATTACAAATATAGCATAATTTTATTGAAACTACAGTCATAATAATTATAACGTTAAGAAATATTACAAAAATAATAATTACATTCAAATATCTGCTGATATAATAAGCTACCTTGTAAGCGCGTCCACCAAAGTATCTAACACCATTTCCATCTTCTTTATTGTCAGACTTACAAAGTTGGTCAATTTATTGAAACCAGAAAATCATTTTAGTTCTGAACAAAAAAAATAAAACTAATGAGCCCTTGCAATTTCATGAATGTATTCTATGTATATTTCAATTTGATTTATTTCAATTTGCATTTGTGTTGCACCTTCCATTTTCGATTTTTCTGTAGTCTGTCTTCAAAATAATACCACCAATATATCCTAGTTCCGCGTATGTTACAAAATCGCCTGTATATACAATAAATATTCAGCAAATTGTTCACAAAATCACGAAATATTGTAAATAGCGATTAACGTTCAAAAACTGGAAACGCCGGCTTTTCAGTAATAATAACAAATGTTTATAGTGGGACGTTATTTTGTCTCCACCGCACCCATACAGTAAATTTGATCGGAATCAGTTTTGGGCGCATTTTCTTGTTAGCGTATCAGTCGTATTTCCATTATTATTGCTGTTATGATTATTTTTATTGTAGCCCTTGCCGTTTGGAACTCAGTATCGCACCAAACACGACCGGGTCGCATATGTGTGCGTATGTTCGTCCTTTGCAAACATATTATCTCGATTTATGCGTCCATTCCGTTTCGTTTCGTTGACACTCGTTCTCGGCCATTTTACGTTACTAACGGTATTATCCCAATTATTTTATAGAATCGGATTAGTCGCTTCATAATTGCTACATATAACTGTTTTGTTTTTTGAACATGACTCATATAATACTATAAAAACGGTTCTGTACATTTGATAAGTTGAAGTATATAACAGGCTAAGTGCCAAAACCACTGTTCCGAGATATTAGAAACTAGAGTCTGGCAAACTAGATGAAGCATAGAAAACTTTATTTTTTTTGAGGAAATAGTAGTCAATGTTATGATTTTTTATCTAGCTTTTCTAATGGACAAGCACACGAAGAACTTAACATTTATATCTACAGAATATAGTCTTTAATTTTAATAGGCATATAATGCTTAACGTGATGAAACTAATCTAAAAGATTAGCCACTAATTTAAATCTCAAATCCACTGCCATTAGAGCTGTGTCATCTGCGTATCTGGCGACTGTTACATTTCCAGCTGTGGTAGGTAACTTGTATATAATAGACAATTGGTCCCAAGATACTACCCTAAGGTATCCCATCTTTTTCTTCTTTTAGTTCCGAGTATTCACCGATTCGCTTTATTCTGAATAGCCTATCAGATATACAGGGTGTTTCAGAAATAACGGCTAACCTTGAAGGAGCATATGCCCAAGGACGTAATAAGCATGTTTTGTCAAATAACGTATGGTCTAACTTCACGCATTATTGAGAAAATTAATGAAGAAAGACGGAGTCCGTCCCTGACCAGCGGAAGACAATCGACCACAATCCACTACAGTTGTGTTGCAACTGGTGACAAATCAACGCAGCCGGGAACATTCGGTCGCGCCCCCCTACTGCGGCCTTTCTCGCTGAACGTGACAATGACCTACATTCGCCAGGTTGATATGAACGTATACAAGCGTGGTCATGGTCCAACAGCTGTTTGTTGGTTTAACAACAATAAAAATCATTTGGATTTTGGAATCTTAATGTTGGTGTCTTTGTGTAGTGATTTGTGTAGTATTGAATTGCAATTCTATGGCTAGAATGCGACATAACTTTGTTCGGCCGAGACGCCTAGTTGCTGTGTTGAGTCGCTTTGTTTTGTTCGGCGATAACGCTTAATAATCACGTTTGTAAATCCGCATCACATTTCTGGATTAGGTAGGTACTAATCTCTCTATTTTTAATTGTTTGTACGGTCTTTTGCAACCGTAGTCAAGTCATGCGCGTTCGGCTATTCACCAGGGCCGGCCTTAGACGAATTTTTCAATACAATTTTGTTAGTACATAAAACTTTGAAATAGACTATAGGTTATTTGACTAAAATTGCTTCTCTGTCCTTGGTGAATATGCTCCTTCAAGGTTAGCCGTTATTTCTGAAACACCCTGTATAGGCTGTTAGCAGCTCGGTGTATTGTAAAGGTAGCATACTCTTTAGTTTGTGGATCGATCCTTCGTGCCAAACCTTATCGAAAGCTTGTATCACATCACGAAAGATTGTTGAGCAAATAAGCTTTTCTTCCAATTCTTTCTCTATGATATCTGTTATTATATGTACTTGATCTATAGTGCAATGTTTGTCTCTGAAATTAAACAGGTGATTAGGTATTAGTTCTGTTCTGATTTGGCCTCATTGGGTGGTTTTGGTATCATGATAACTTCTGCTACTTTCCAGCCTTGGGGAACGTATTTTAATCTGAACGATTCGTTCATTAGATACGTCAGCATAACAATACATTTCTTAGGTAATTGATTAAGAACTTGTGATAAGATCATATCCAGGTGCCTTTTTTGGATTCAGGTATGTCTTGATTTTGTCTGGCAACTTCCTTTGGAGTAACTAGCTGCATGGCTTCTTCTTCATAGGTTATATCTTCATTTGTGATTGGCTCTCATTCGATGTTCTGGGGCTGGAAGAATTTCAGCTTTCTGTTTAATGTCTGTTGCCCAGGTACCGTCTCTTCGTCTTATAGGTGGGACATGGGCCACTGGCCTCTTGTATTTCCTCACTGCTTTCCACAACGAGTAATCTGTTTCTTTATCGGGAGTCAATTTAGTTAAGAAGGATAATGCCTATGATGCCTCCTTTAGTTTTTGAATTTCGTGTTTAAGTTGTTGGGATTTATTGTTAAGTAATGTTTTGTAAGCTGGATCTTGTGACTCTAATTTCCATAGGGTAATTATATTCCCAATTGTTCCGTTGGTGATTTCTTTAGTGTTGTTCCAGGCTGCTATCTGGATGTTGTTGATAAATTTCTCTGCTACGTCGAGCTGACCTCAGGTTTTAAGCTAAATTCAAATCTCTATGATGATAAAATGAGTCGTTTGGGGTCTCGTTTATTTAATGATATACAATATCGGTTAAATGGGGGAAACAATGTGGCTTTTTATGCTGATCAATTTTCTAAAACAAACTTATTATTATATAAATTAACGATAACTACGGAAGCAACATAGTTTATATACAAATTTAATGAAACTGGTTCCAAAGCAGAACCTTGTGGTACTCCCGAGCTAGTTGTTGAATATTTTTTTGTAATAATTTTCGACAATAGTCTCAAAAATAATAAAAATAAAAGAAAAATAATTAACTGGTGGTTAGCTAAATTTCTAATAAATTAGGAATTTTAAATGGAACAGCCTTTATATGTTGTAATAATTCAAAATATCGAGCACTCCTTGTTTTTGTTATAAAAAATACATAAAGTATCTTGTTTCTAGAATTGGACAGCCTGTATGTATTTTTTAGAAAACATTTCAGCACACCTTTTTTCTTCCATCGTCCTAACATTACAATTCATTCCGTTATTGCAAAAAAAATGTTTTTATACAGGCTCAAACACATTAATCAAGAAATAATCAAATTTAGAAATGATCACTCCTCGCAATGTCAGAACTATCCTACAATAAAATTGTCCATCGGTTTCTCGATTAACAGGAGCGACAACAGTGGCGGCTCGTCAGGGGTAGCAGGGTAGCCACTGCCCACCCAACCAAAACGCGGACAAAAAATATAAAAAATACCTATTTATACACATCTTTCAATAACCAACATATTTATTCAAAATATTCATTATTCATTCAATTATACATTATTGTACAAATTGTATAAAATATTGTACAATTCCAAACAAAACTCTTTTATCCAAACCCAGAATGTCATTATTTTACAAATACGTGAGGTGTTACACGGAGATATACTGCTTTCTCTACTAAGCACCCAGATCTGATTGACTGCCCTTTGTATGTCTCAAAATTGTTTTCAAATAAACGGAAAGTTTTTTGAACAACTTGAGGGGACTGCAATGGGTAACTGTATCTCACCTTTTATTGCCAACTTGTTTATGAGCAGATTTGAAACCAATGTAAAGTCTATAGCACCATATTTCCCTAAGACTTGGGTTAGGTATGTCGACGATATTTTTGCCATTTTTGACACCAAGAAGTGCAGTATTCAAGATTTTCTTCTCGTTTTGAATTCTAAATTCAACACCATTAACTTTACTGTAGAACAAGAAGTTAACGACCAACTTCCATTTTTAGATGCTCTGGTAGTCAGGAATAGCAAAAATATAATAGAAATTGACGTGTATCGGAAAGATACTAACACAATCAGGTTTATCCCTAATGATTCGCAGCATCCTTTTCAACAAAAATTGTCTTTTATTAGTTGTTTAGTAAATAGGTTATTGAAATTTCCATTGTCCGCAGATAGATATCAGCAAGAATTATTGTTTATTAAGAATGTTGTCATACATAATGGGTACCCTGAGAAAATAGTTGATAGAATGATTAAGAAGCAAAATCAAAAAATGTATGTAAATCAAATATCTACTTTAAATACTTTGTCTGTAGAAAAGAAGAAATATGTTAAAATACCGTTCGATTGTGCATATACAAGGGGTTTGAGAAGTATTTTTATATCACAAAATCTCTGTATAGCATATTCGACTCATAATAGCATAAAAAACATTCTTGGAAATCCAAAGGATAAGGTAGATGCACTTGATAAATCTGGTATATATTGTATCAAATGTCATGACTGTGAAAAAGAATACGTAGGCCAGACTAGAAGAACAATTTTAACTAGGTTCAAAGAACATGTAGCTCATTTTAAATATAATCGTTTTGAAAAATCTAGTGTGGCTCAACATATTTTAGACACAGGTCATAAAGTAGTTGTAGATGACTTAAAACTTGTAAAAGCTGTGTCAAATGATAGGGAACTAAACAGCTTGGAAAGTATCTTTATTCACTTGAATAGAGATAAATTAATAAATGCAGACAGGGGTCCTATACCTAGTTCGCCATTGTTTGACCTGCTTTAATTAAAACTTGTTTTTTACGCTTCAATGATCAAAATTCACTGAGGTGTGAACAAAAAATGGGTATATATAGGGTAATTTTTAACATGGACGTCACTTCCACTAGTGATTTGCTTGGACAATATCCAGTAAAGATACTATGAAGTGCTAATCTCTCTTTTCCTCTTTTTAGGTTCTACTGAAGATGGCAACATAGTTGCTGAAATACGTATTTAGGTTCTAAAATACTTGTTGTGGTTAGGGGTTTATAATTTTATTGTTAAGTTCGCCACAGTCTCCAAAATATTGTCATTGTCTTACTAGGACAAGGTATCAATCAAAGAATTAGGCATATAATTTGGTATTGCTATTGGTTTTTCTTTGGTAGTGCCTAATAGAGTTAGTTTTTTTATCAAGACCACTAAAATCCATTAATATTTTTTTGCGCACCCAAAGCAAATTTGCAGGAACCGCCACTGTGCGTCACGAGCCGACGGTGACGCTTTGGCAATCAATCCTAGATAATTACTGGCTGATTGACAGCATTAATTGTCTGAATTGTCTTGGGTGTAAATTGGAACTACACATGCAAGCGCGAGTGTGATTAATGAAATTAAAACCTGTTACGGAAGCGGGCGAACCGAGCTTTCCACCACTTCATGTTTACCCTATATAATCAATGGCTATGCACGCCCACCGCCCGCGTCGTTTCGCTTTTGTCCACAATTCACCTTTTCTTCATGAAATCGATTTTGTACGGCATCCCGAAGCCTTGCAAATACCGCGAAATATATATATAGAACGCGTAATAATAACGATTCGTAATTATTGTATCGTTTGGATTTGAAATGTCTTTTTTAATTTATAATTGGGATGTTTTTGACCTTTGCTAACTTTTATGGTACAATTTTCTTTTGGTGATTAATTTGTTTTAATTAAAAATCTAAATATAGTAATTTAGCTCTGTATCCTTCTGTGCTTAATATTGATATACCCTGTTAATACAATTGCAAATCTGTTGCTGCCAATTGCAAAATAATGTTTTTTGCTACTTTATTAGTATTCATAATTAAACTTTATCCTAACTTTACTAAATTGACATGAACTACAGTGCTACTTTATGTTGCCCGTAAAAATACTCGAGATTGCAATTTAACTCAATAAAGAAGCCATACAATTTCTAAATTTATATACAATTAATGACGAAAAGTAGAAAAAATAGTATATTACACTCGTTTTATACGATATCTTGGGGCATTCGTTCATTTTTAACTCATGGGCAAATTTGACGTCTCGTATAACTCTTATAATTACAAAGTACCACAGTCATTTTGGACTTGGATTTGCTCATCACAAACAAAAGTGTAGTTCCTATATAGCTATTCTGCATAGATGGTTCAAGTTAGCTAAATAAGATCTTTAAATCATTTTCAAAGTTTTTAAACCGGTGATATGTTCTATTAGCTTAGAAAATCAATAAAATATGTTTCTTCATTCAATTTTGTTCGTCTATTTCTGCCTCAATCTCTCGTTGGAAAGGCAAAAACTTGCAGAATATGAAAAAAATACTAGAAGGCGTTTCGAAATGGTATGAACCTAAAACCTAAAAGAGGATCAAAAAAATACGTTTATTATATGTTTTTTAACACATTTATTTTAATTGTTGTCATTTAAATATTTTTACTTTATCATACGCAGTATGCTAAAGTATTGTAATCATGCCGAAAAAAAAATTGAGATTTTAGCGGAAATAGGTCTTTTTGGGTCCCCTGAACATTTTTGACCAAGGTACAAAAAAATGTCTGTGTGTGTGTGTGTGTATGTGTGTAAACGATTTTTGTGGCGACGATTCCGGAGAAACTACTAAAGGTATCGGGACGAAAGTTCATATTTAGAAGTTTCATAACCTAACTTAGAGCTGAAAAGCTTTTGGTTCAAAAGGGTCCAAAGGAACTGGTAGTCTATTCTAAGCCTTTTTCAAGGATTTTGCAAATGAGCCGCCATTTCTGTAATTTCGTCAAAATAGTTAAACAATAAATTAAAGTAGAGGAAATTTTGTATAATTTATGTCTATGACTTTTTTTGATAGTTTAGCTACAAGAGCAAATTCTTTTTAATCGAGATCGGTCGCATCTGCATTGATATGAAACCAAATAGTAGCCAGGATTTTGACAAATATTTTTTGTGCTGTCACAGTCGAAAACAACTGATTTCATCAGAGGTTGGAGAACCACTATGGGACGTTGCCGCTCTAGTGCAGCAAAGTACAAATTACAAATTTCAACTAAATTAAGATCACCAATTTGATTGTTTGTTAATAAGGTATATCAACCCGTCTTTATATCTAATTCTAAAAACGATAAATTGAGAAAATTGTAAATAAAGTATAGCGATGAGTGTAGTTTTATTTTAGGTTGTTGGTTCGGATGTGACATCTACAGTGTCATGAACAAATATAAATCTGTCAGAATTTGAATTAGCATTTTAAACTTGACGTTTCGTCAAAGTGGTACCAACCTAACATTTCCTACACAGAAATATCACCATTTTTTAATTATTTTTTTAAAAATACATATTTTTCAAAAAGCAACATAATTAACGTTGGTGTCACTCCTGCCGAAAACTAGATAGCGCGACTCGCTCACATGCTACTGCGACGCTCCGCGTTCGGTGACGCGCTGCATCACCGCTCGTCGCGCTATTCCATACTTTCGGCACTTGTGACATAAATAACTATTATTCTAATGTCGTAGTGTAGGTAGTGTCAAATGCTGATGCTTTGACAATACCTACGATTTATCTCAATAAAATAGATTCTTATGCAGCTAAACTATTAATTTTATATATTGTATGATAAAGTAATGTGCCTGGCCACATCAGATTTTTTTTTAATACATCATAAATTTATTTTAATGAAAAGAAAATTTAATTCCTTAGTTTCCTTTTTTACTATCACTGTTTTACTATCACACTCGTTGCTGTTTTTATCATCGTCTCCACTGCTTACATGTCCACTACAGTGATCACCTTCGTCAACTGCTTCTTTTAGCCACCAGCAAATATCGCTTAACAGTGCGTCTAGCTTTTTTTTTTCTATATCTGATTTCCATGGGCAGAACAACCTGGTGGAAACTTTCCCATGTTCATCAGATTCTGATGCTAATATTCTCCAAAAATAGTCAAGATGGCTATTTAGAAAGTGTATCTTCAGAGACATTGAGATATTCAATTTCGCAAACGACTGTTGCATATCGGCAACTAAAATTTGATAATTTTCTTTTCTATGCTTTCCCAGGAAGTTGTTTATGACTGCCATAATAGCATCCTAGGCGATTTGTTGATCTTCTGTCAAGCAAAAACCTGTAAAGTTAAGAAAATGGCACATCATTTGCTTGTGATTTTGTTGTACATATGTATATGTTTTACCTAATAAATTCAACTTTTGCTTAAACCAGGAAATATATTCCGTAAATACTAAAATGCTTCTCCGCAAGGTTCTAGACTTTTCACAAAAGTCTTTTAATTACTTTTGGCCACATGTTTTAGTCTCCTGGACCATAATGACTTCGAAATGTATGCTGGTAATCTGTTTGGGTGTCTATGAACCTGAGAAAAGGCTTATATTGGTCGGTAGAATACGAAACTATACTTATCGCAATTTAGGACAATGTTTGATTTTCTGACATTTACCTTATTGTGCATATAATAGATTAGCCGGAAACAATTTATTTTCCATATAATAGGTACATCTCTAAAAATGCGCAAAAATCTGTGTCGCAGAAACTATGAATACACAAACAAAAACTACAATTTTCTATTCAACCATCATGATGAATGAAAATAAAACTTTTAAAATGGTTCTAACTGTGTTACTTAAAGAAGTACTGCATGTTACTATTATAAACAACAAATAATTTATAAATGAAGCAATTTTAACCAAATAAATTTAGAAAAGCAATTTGATGAATCTGTACTTAATATTCGATAAAATTGATGTTGATGCGCATTGTTTTATGTATGGAAATAAAAATCAAATTAATCTCGATACATTTTGTTAAGTACCTATGTGCTGTTTTGATCGCGTGCATTACTCAAATTGAAATATTATTGGTTATATTGAAATAAACATATAATTTAATGTAATTCGGTTTAAAGCAATTTATTTAATTTATTATTATGGCTATATGAATTACCCAATTATTATTTAATATGGCAAATCAAAATTTGTACTTTCAGCGATTTTATTATAATTTTATTTATGATAACAGTTACTTAATTTAATGGGATTTTGATGTGATAATGTGAAATATGCGAACCGAAAACAACAGAATCCAGTTTTTTTGTGAACTGTGTATTCATTAACATTACAGCCATCTTTTATATGCAACTTTGACTGATGGAAATTAAATTTAGGTATACAGGTCGTATCATAAAAATAGAAATAAAAGTATTGATAAGTCCACAAGCTTTTTCGATAAATTTCATTGTGCTGAATACGAATCTGAACTAAAAAACCTTCCTATCCTGTAAGGTTGTTTAAGAGATTAAAGCAAACATGCAAAAAAACTTTTAGCAAATTTTTAGTGGCTGAAAGTTCAAAACATTTCGACAACAAATTGTTACACATTTCTTAGCTTGTCTTGTCAATTTTCTGATTTAGTTAAAAAACAATATTAGTAAATTGGTTGCCAATGTATTTAAGGCTAGGCTGATGCGTATATCACAGTCACATGTATTTTCTTTTTTGATTGACTATATTTTAAATTTATAATTATATGTTTAGACCAGGAAACACATGTTAGCTTGGAAAACAATTATTATTACGTTAACATTAGTCTGGCTTTTAAATTATGAAGTACATACAACACGTATTCTGCATAAATCGACCATACAATCCCTGGGGTAAGTTTTGAACTAAACTTTGGCTATTAAAATAAAACACGGCATTAAAAAACGGATTTAACCCTAATGTCAAACGAAGCTAAAACGTTACAACCGTCTTTAAGGGCCGTATTAAAATCTACTTACACATAAGCAATAATGCAAGGCCGTTTAAAAATAACGACTTTAAAAATTTTATTCGCCTACCATTGCTTGGGGTTGTAGAGGAGACGCTTATAGTCGCTGTAACCGGAAAATATAGCTTTAATATAAGCATCAGAAAGATTCCGTGACTTAAGCGTGCAATTAAACATGCCCCAATTTTCCCTCGGTTTAAACGGGAAATTGGAAAATCTTATACGGCTCCATCCCCTTACGACGCGTCCAAATGAATTCAATTTCAGATATTTCTAAATATGCACACTACAGTGGAACAAAATGGGATACAGTTGAAAAAAAAAACATTATGGTGTTTTTCGTCCGTTCAAACTAGCTGACCAAACCTCAAATATAATTTTTTGAATAAATTAATCAATTTTTAATAGCAAAATTTTATAATTGGACTAATACGTGAAAGAATGTCCTATTCATCTGTGGTTTATCTATATCTTGGCTATCAGTCTTGAGATCTTATAATGGGAGTTTCAAAGACTTGGTGGTCAAAATAAAAATACGCCTATAGTAGGAAGAATTATCGATTTTAATAAAATGAATTTTGCGTACTGCTTTTTGTATATTTTGGTAATCTGTAGTGGTCCTTTTGCCGAGTATTGTATTCATGCTGCTTACTACTGTATGGCAAATAACTAGTCATATAATTTGGCAATTTATTATTTATACATTTATATACCGAAGTCAGTGCCTGGTATAACGTTCCTTGTTTAATATTCAGCAAAGTCAATTTATTCAACGTTTACTGGAAACTAGTTAACCTGGAGCTTTGTACCTAATAAAATTTTGAGTGCTAGATTTTGTTGAACTTGAATTTATAATGTATTTGTCTGCCGCAATAGTTAAAATATTGTTTTATAAGTAGCTAATCTTTCGGCTCATCTTTTTAACTGTATACTCCATATTAGTCATAAATTAAAACGTATTGTCGAAAATGACACCTAGATATTTAAATTTATTTTATTTTAGCGAATATTTAATTCCCAATATAATAGCTTTTGCTATCAATTCATTCTAACATAACTTATTTTCTTTATGCCAATTTGATATCGAAGCCAGTTCGGGTTCAATGTCGCGATTACGTCAGGTAAGTAATCTCCTGCAATCTATATGTATATCGTCCGCAAATAGGTGCATATATCATAAGATTTAACTAGTGAAGTAATATCGTTTACGTACAAATTAAATAAAACTGGTCCGAAAACAGAACCTTGTGGTACCCCTAATCTGTTTATTAATTCACTTGACTCATTTTCTCCAATCCTAACCTTCTGTCTCCTGTTTGTTAAATAGTTTTCAAACCGTTTCAATTCTTTTCCTCTGATATGTAAGTTTCCAATTTTTGCAGTTACTTTTGACGATAAATAGTCTCGCATTACTTTTATAGCAATAATAATAAACATGAAATTTGATAATATGATACGAAAATCTCATTTTAGGATATTGCGTAATATCACGGCACATTATTTAAATTTCATTTATCTAATACACATATCAATTACGTAAGTAAATGCCTTTGCCCAGCAGTGGGATGACGGGCTTAAGTAAGTAAATGCACAAATCATCTTGTTGCCAAGGATTATCACTGAATATAGACTATTTTAGAATTGTAATATTAAAATATATTCACTAAATGTAAAAAAATGCTCTAAATTTAATTTAAATTTATATTTAGGACTGAGCATGTATTTTGTATGAAGGACAATGGAAATATATCTGTATTTACCATACAGCAGTTAATGTTTCAAATATCTTTCATGAGATCTAATACAGGCTTGACAACCAAAATAATTAAAATTATAGCAATAATATATACAGGCTCTCCGACGTTTCTTCTGCAAAACATTTTTGCAGCAGTTGAATTATTAACAATATCTTATTTTAAACGGCTGCAACTTCTGAAGGAACAGAGAAAACCAATAAGCCCCAATAATAACTAATATATGAAATGTATTACTTTCTACTTTCTAGAAAAAACAAACATTTTGGTTTCTTCTTTTGTATATTTATCATTCGAATTATTAAAATTTTACTTATAAAATAAAATAATAGGTTATTATGTCAATAATGATTAATGTCTTTCTGTCATGTCATCTGCCATCACCAAGCTTCTGTATTAATTTGGAATATTTAATTCCTTAACACTTACCCAATACATTAGCCCTGAGTCGTTTTGGTACTTCTTTTGGTACTTTAAAATAATATTTCATATTTTTTATGAGAAACACATTGAGCACGTTATAATACAAATCATAATTATAAAGTGCAGTTGTTCCTGTTGTATTCCAATTTGTTATTTATTGAATATTGTAATTAATTTATCGGAAACTATAGCTGATTTATCGAAACTTCGCTATATTTTATTTAGTTTTTTCAAGTCTCAAATCTGTAGTAGTTTTGGACAAAGGGGGAACTAATTTTAACAATATTAGTTCCTATGTTGTCTAAATGTTCTTTTAGATGGTCGTGTATTTTGGTTTATTTACTATTTTTTTAATAATAATTGTTACATATTTACATTCCATCAAAATTCGTCGAAAATTTAGAGCTTGCTTCTACAAGCTATTATCACTTATCTCAATTATCAAGATCAGTCAAACTTTTAGAGAAAATATAATCGGTCGTCACAAATCAACAGGCAAAAAGTTCTACAATAGAAACGCATTATCTTGGTTGACGAGGTACACAGAAGTGTCATCTACCAGTATCCATGTGAATCTGACTAGTTTGTTTAATTCATTTCATAATTTATTTGTTTGGATTTTCTGTGAGGTTTTTCTGCAATTTGCGCCACTGTACACAGCTCCGGTGTTATATTAAGGATTAGGCGCACCATCTGTGTTCTTTATCCCACTCTCTCTTATCTCATCTAATCCCCGCATCGCATTATACTCTTCGTCTCGTCCTTTTTCCGCTACAATTTCAAAGGCCCGCAGAGAGAAACTCTTGTACTCATTGTAGTAACATCGGACGCCCAATTCACCGCAGGGGGAAACCTTTACGTCAAAGAATACAACCCGGAGACGTTTATTTACTGAGATCCATTATTGTTAGATCTTTTGTATTACAAATTCGCTTGCTTATGACATATATATTCCACGCAGAGCGATGATAAATACTAGCACAACCCGTCCCTCGCGAGAGACGGCGAATTTCGTCTCTCTGCCGGTTTTTCCGTAATAGATTTTCTTCTTTCTAATTTAGTTTATTGTCGGCGCGAAATGATGCAAGGAATGGACAATAAGAATTCATTTCTCCGGCAAATGTAGTCGCGATGTGCTGCGTCGTGTTTTATTTTTATTTTTTCTTTGGGTGAGTGGTATTGTTATTATGACAAATACTGGCGCGTTTAGTTAACGCTGAATAATACATTCTTGAGTGTAGTTGAAAGAACGACAAGGGAAAAAAGGACATTACGAAACATGCGGAGACATTTTATCTGAAATTATCTGTAATGGTCCTTTAGTGCGCTTTAGTCCATTTCGTCGCATATTATTCGCGTTTTTTTACGTAAACTTGGTTATTTTCTCATTATTTTCCAAATGCTGTAATCTCAAATCTCGTCTTCTTCATCGTAAATGTATCTACAACAACTTTTTCCTGAGGCGAAAGAAACAGGTGTGTCGAAGAATAGCGCAATAGCTTATAATTGATCGGGGGAATGTTTATTCTTGGCAATCATTTTCTCTCAAACTTTCGATCAAATTGACATTAATGATCCCTAATACTTTTGTGTTTTGAACTAACCTTTTATTTATATTTTGATTTTTCGGTTTCCAAATTTACTTTGAGCACGTTTTTGTTTTAAGTATTTGATTTTTCCTTTAGAATTGTGCTATTTAAAAAATATGACTTGAAAACAAAAATTAAATTTTGCCACCTTCTTCATTACAACTTGGTATTCTATTAAATCGGCCATTCAATGGTAAATTTTCTTATTTAGGTATTTATCAAATTATTGGTAATTAATAAATTGGTAATATGTAAAATTTAGTTTATGTTCAGAGTACTGATAAAACTATTTAAATTACTAGATATAAGCCATTCAAGTACTGATCGACGCTGTTTCACATTTTAATGGCGTTTGTTAATGTTTATATTTATTTGATACAAAATACGGAAACATTAGAAAATCTCTGAAACGGTTTTTCATTTTAAAAACTCCTCCTATGCGTCGATTTTTAATTATTAAAGTACACATTTTTATGACTTCATCAATATATTTTTTAAATAGCAACTCCATTTTTTTCTTATACATTTTGGTACAACTTTTGAATCTCTATTATGGCTTTCTACAAAAAAAATCTGGTGTGGCCAGGTAGATGACTTTATCACATAATATATAAAATTAATAGTTTAGCTGCATGAGGTTCTATTTTATCGAGATCGGCTATGTCTGCTTTAAAATAAAACTAGTAGAACTAGACAGAAACGTAGATTAAAGCTGCGTTCGGATATTGTACTCCGTTGACTTCGGGTGTACAAAGTGTAACGGTGTACAATTTCCGAACGCAGCTTATATTGACAGTAGGTATTGTCAAAACATTAGCGTTTGACACTACTTGTCATTAGAATCAAAATATCCGACATATCGCGGCTACTGGTTTTAATGCAGTACGACCGCTCTCGATGAAATAGAATTTGCTCAAATATTGATTGTACCAAAAAATTTCATAGTTATAAATTATTCAGAATTTCCTCTAATTTAATTTATTATTTAACTCTTTCGACGAAGTTCCAAAAATGGCGGCTTATTTGCAAAATCTTTCAAAAATGCCAAGACTAAACCTTTAGTTCCTTTGGGCCGTTTTCAACAGAAAGCTTTTCAACTCTAAGTTTGGTTATGAAACTTCTAAATATGGAGTTTGAAATCCTCGCTAAGTTTTAATGCAGACACAATCTCGATCAAAAAGAATTTGCTAATGCAGCTAAACAATTAATTTTACCAAAAAATGTTATAGACATAAGTCATACAAAATATCCTCTACTCTAATTTATTATTTGACTATTTTGACGAAATTACGGATATGGCAGCTCATTTGCAAAATCCTTGAAAAATGCTTAGAGGAAGCAGCCAGTTCCTTTGGACCATTTTGAAGCAAAAGCTTTTCAGCTCGAAGTTTGGTCATTAAACTTAAATATGAAGTTTCGTCCCGGTACCTTTAGTACTATCTCGGGAATCGTCGCAACAAAAATCGGGTACACACACGCACAGACACACACATACGCACACAGACATTTTTTTGTACCTTGGTCAAAAATAGTCATACTGCGTATGATAAAGTAAAAACGAAAAAAATTTAATTGGAAATTATAAAATATTGTTATTGACGTAAATTGATTTTGTGAAGTGAATATAAATTTCGTTTTACGTTATATTTTCGAAACAAATGGGGTTAAATGTCAAAGAACGCGATTTTGGTAATTTATTCAAATTTACACCAACTGAACTCATTGTCCCGTGGTCTCATACTGGCCCTTAATCATTGCAATTTTACCTGAACTCCTGAAACGTTAAACTTAACCAAACAAAAATTATGAAAGACCATACATTTGACAAATTACAATTAAGATAATTAAAAGATCTACTTATATCAGTACAAGGAGTCGAGACAATTCTGAGTGATTTTAATAATTTATTATGGACGTGTCCGGGGACATTTTTAAATACTCTAACTGTTTCAGAGAATTTGCCATGCTTCATCTCTGTTGAATACCAGTGCAAAATACAATAGACAGTTTTTTCAATGCTGATAATGATGACATGCGGATATATCAAGTAGTGTCTATTCAACACTTTAATATGGCTACTGTGTACTACTTTATGTCTACTTTTGGTACTGTTTTCCATTCAAAATTATTTTTTCATAATTTTTACACGATATTTGGATATTTTTGAATATAAACTAATACATAAACTGATCAGGTTGTTTATGTTACTCTTTGAAGGTTTCATACCTTTATACTACATATACATATATTAATTTGAAAATAATCATTTATTAAAAATTACGAACACAATTTGAACTCAAACAAACGTAGTATATTTCCAAAAATACATTTAAAATATTTTTAAGATGGCGGTGGTATAACTAATTCACTGAGACCCGTTTTGTCTTCTTTCTCTAAAATGAATTAAAGGCCCCTTAATTTACATTTTTGTGTTTCTTTTATGACAAATTATTTACCAAAAACGTCAACTAATGTTAAAAGTTTAAATTATAGAGAACATCACTACTATCTTTGTAAAAAAATATCAAGATTCTCATAGTTCTGCAATAAAAAAAGGTGTTACAGTTGATTGTCCCTTGAGAACCAACGTAATATTCTTTTAGTTTTCTATAATTCGCTTCACAAAATTTCTCAAACGAGTTATATATGTAGCTCGTATATTAGGTGTTATATATTATTAGCATTATCACTTCATATGTTAGCATTGGTAGATTAGCAACATCCGAATGCTTTCATTTCACCCCCGCTGCAGAATTAAATTCCGCCGTGTACGATCAAATTCCCCCACGATATACACGTCGTCCACCGGAACTCTGACATTTCCTCTTCGGTAGCCCGCCTCTTCCGGCCATGCACATCCGACCCGTAAGCTTTCCCCCTCGCCGTCGTCGGAAGATATTTTATTTTGTCCTTTCGATGACCGGTCGAGTGTGCCAACGTGTGGCATTTATACTACATAAACAAAAATCTGATGGAGTCTGGCCTCCAACGACTCACATACCCATTATTTTTCCGGCAAACTCGCCCGGAAATCAAAGGCCATACCTTGCTACTCTACTCGCCTCCCACCATCTACTCACTCCCCCCCAACCCCCGCCTACGCCGCAGGTTCTTGTCGGATTTTTCGTCGGTTTCTTTTTTGTTGGTCGTCGTTCGACACGAAGCAATCCGCTTTTGTGCTACGTTTTGCCCTTTTTCAATGTCCGTAGTATGTCCAACGTTCACTCGGCCGTTCATAGTCTCGCTCGTCGCTATCCCCAAACCCCCCCAGTCTCCACCCCCTCCAGAATCTCTCTCCCCGAGGGGTTTGCCTCCGCAGATTTGTAGGAAATCGAAAATTTTCTGTCAAAGAACTTGGCCGTACTCATCTTTGAACCTGTAACAACATGATTTAACCGCTATTGTATTATTTTTGCTTTAGTGGTCAAAGCACTGCTGGTCCTGGTCTATAGTAGAGCGGCCAGACGCGATGCAGGCATTGCAGCAGTGTCTTTGCTGTGTTCCCCAATAACGTAATCCTGCAGAATAAATTTGTTATGTCGGTGACCATTCAAGCTACAATAAATCTAATTCAATTCAGTTTTAAATACATATTTAGGAATAAAACAATAGGTAGGTAAAATCAGTCAAGAGGAATGATAAATGAAACACTTGTGTCTGTTCCCAGGCACCGTATTAAACATTTACAACTGAAGGCAACGAAACGAAAGTTTGGAAGAAAATATTTATTTTTAATCGCAGAAAAAGGGTTGTTTTATTTCGACCGGTATTAAGCTCTTTTCGCATTAATTTTAAATAAGTTTGCCCTTGTTTATATTCTTCTTCGATTACGAAATGCGTTTGCGTTTCCGTAAAGTCCTTTTACGTCTTAACAGGAATTGATGAATGTTTCATGAATAACAACATTGCTGTAAAAAATACATCCTGACATGCACCAGCGCACCCATTTTAGTGAGATAGCAAAGGTTTTATGTTGATTTGGGTCCTTGTTTTTGAGATAGGTGTGCTACTTCAAAATTATAGTTTAAAATATATGATTTCTTACAAAATGCTTGCCAGTCGGCAAAAACCCAACTACCTTCAATCAAATTAAGATTGTGGTTCTTGATACAATTTTTGACGCTGATTACGCCGGTATAGTTTGATTTTACTTATTTGGAACGGTTCGGCAGTTATTACGTTCCCAATTATCAAAAATGATGCTAACACAACAATTTTACTATGTTAGAAACTTTGAACGCAAACTGTGTCCGATCTAATAGACCGATGTTGACGGTTCAAACGGTAGACGGTAGAAAAACGCGATAAACCGCGTAAATTATAATTTCCCACTTTCTGGCCAAAGCGTACACGCTACGGGAAAATCGACCTCACCGTTGAATTCAGCAGATCCCAATGCATAAGCATGACTACATTAAAACGCTCTATCTCTCAAAAAGTTCTCACTGTTATTTCGGTCTAAATTTAGCACTTTTAGATAGAAAAATATTGAACTTTGCAACCGTTGGTGATAGAAAGGTTTACCTACTACCAAATGATAGCTCTCGTTGAGTCTATCAAAAATATGTATACTTTTATATGCCTAACATTAACCATTTTCTTGTTATGTGGTCCATTTCACTTATTTTTGTATTATTTGAAAAACCGTAATTTCAGCACAACTCGGTAACCAGTAGAGACAGGGACTTTTCCTATGTAAATTTGTAATCAGCGCACCCATTTTAGTAAGATAGCAAAGGTTTCATGGCGATGTGGGTCCTTGTTTGTGAGATAGGTGTGCTACTTCAAAATTATTGTTTAAAATATGTGATTTCTTACAAAATTTTTGCCAGTCGGGAAAAAGCCAAATGCCTTCAATCAAATTAAGATTGTGGTTCTTGATACAATTTTCGACGCTGATTACGCCGGTATAGTTTGATTTTACTTACTTGGAACGGTTCGGCAGTTATTATGTTCCCAATTATCAAAAATGATGCTAAAAAGAACCATTTTACTATGTTAGAAACTTTGAACGCAAACTGTGTCCGATCTAATAGACCGATGTTGACGGTTCAAACGCTATCGGATGGGAAATTGGCCGAGGAATTCATTTCTGAAAGCCGTGTTGCTCTAAGGTTCGCGGTTCGCGAGAAAAACGCGATAAACCGCGGAAATTATAATTTCCCACTTTCTGGCCAAAGCGTATACGCTACGGGAAAATAGACCTCACCGTTGAATTCAGCAGATCCCAATGCATAAGCATGACTACATTAAAACGCTCTATCTCTCAAAAAGTTCTCACTATTATTTCGGTCTAAATTTAGCACTTTTAGATAGAAAAATATTGAACTTTGCAACCGTTGGTGATAGAAAGGTTTACCTACTACCAAATGATAGCTCTCGTTGAGTCTATCAAAAATATGTATACTTTTATATGGCTAACATTAACCATTTTCTTGTTATGTGGTCCATTTCACTTATTTTTGTATTATTTGAAAAACCGTAATTTCAGCACAACTCGGTAACCAGTAGAGACAGGGAGTTTTCCTATGTAAATTTGTAATCAGCGCACCCATTTTAGTAATATAGCAAAGGTTTCATGGCGATCTGGGTCCTTGTTTGTGAGATAGGTGTGCTACTTCAAAATTATTGTTTAAAATATGTGATTTCTTACAAAATTTTTGCCAGTCGGCAAAAAGCCAAATGCCTTCAATCAAATTAAGATTGTGGTTCTTGATACAATTTTCGACGCTGATTACGCCGGTATAGTTTGATTTTACTTACTTGGAACGGTTCGGCAGTTATTATGTTCCCAATTATCAAAAATGATGCTAAAAAGAACCATTTTACTATGTTAGAAACTTTGAACGCAAACTGTGTCCGATCTAATAGACCGATCTTGACGGTTCAAACGCTATCGGATGGGAAATTGGCCGAGGAATTCATTTCTGAAAGCCGCGTTGCTCTAAGGTTCGCGGTTCGCGAGAAAAACGCGATAAACCGCGGAAATTATAATTTCCCACTTTCTGGCCAAAGCGTATACGCTACGGGAAAATAGACCTCACCGTTGAATTCAGCAGATCCCAATGCATAAGCATGACTACATTAAAACGCTCTATCTCTCAAAAAGTTCTCACTATTATTTCGGTCTAAATTTAGCACTTTTAGATAGAAAAATATTGAACTTTGCAACCGTTGGTGATAGAAAGGTTTACCTACTACCAAATGATAGCTCTCGTTGAGTCTATCAAAAATATGTATACTTTTATATGGCTAACATTAACCATTTTCTTGTTATGTGGTCCATTTCACTTATTTTTGTATTATTTGAAAAACCGTAATTTCAGCACAACTCGGTAACCAGTAGAGACAGAGACTTTTCCTATGTAAATTTGTAATCAGCGCACCCATTTTAGTAAGATAGCAAAGGTTTCATGGCGATCTGGGTCCTTGTTTGTGAGATAGGTGTGCTACTTCAAAATTATTGTTTAAAATATGTGATTTCTTACAAAATTTTTGCCAGTCGGCAAAAAGCCAAATGCCTTCAATCAAATTAAGATTGTGGTTCTTGATAGAATTTTCGACGCTGATTACGCCGGTATAGTTTGATTTTACTTACTGGGAACGGTTCGGCAGTTATTATGTTCCCAATTATCAAAAATGATGCTAAAAAGAACCATTTTACTATGTTAGAAACTTTGAACGCAAACTGTGTCCGATCTAATAGACCGATGTTGACGGTTCAAACGCTATCGGATGGGAAATTGGCCGAGGAATTCATTTCTGAAAGCCGCGTTGCTCTAACGTTCGCGCTTCGCGAGAAAAGCGCGATAAACCGCGGAAATTATAATTTCCCACTTTCTGGCCAAAGCGTACACGCTACGGGAAAATCGACCTCACCGTTGAATTCAGCACATCCCAATGCATAAGCATGACTACATTAAAACGCTCTATCTCTCAAAAAGTTATAACTGTTATTTCGGTCTAAATTTAGCACTTTTAGATAGAAAAATGTTGAACTTTGCAACCGTTGGTGATAGAAAGGTTTACCTACTACCAAATGATAGCTCTCGTTGAGTCTATCAAAAATATGTATACTTTTATATGCCTAACATTAACCATTTTCTTGTTATGTGGTCCATTTCACTTATTTTTGTATTATTTGAAAAACCGTAATTTCAGCACAACTCGGTAACCAGTAGAGACAGGGACTTTTCCTATGTAAATTTGTAATCAGCGCACCCATTTTAGTAAGATAGCAAAGGTTTCATGGCGATGTGGGTCCTTGTTTGTGAGATAGGTGTGCTACTTCAAAATTATTGTTTAAAATATGTGATTTCTTACAAAATTTTTGCCAGTCGGGAAAAAGCCAAATGCCTTCAATCAAATTAATATTGTGGTTCTTGATACAATTTTCGACGCTGATTACGCCGGTATAGTTTGATTTTACTTACTTGGAACGGTTCGGCAGTTATTATGTTCCCAATTATCAAAAATGATGCTAAAAAGAACCATTTTACTATGTTAGAAACTTTGAACGCAAACTGTGTCCGATCTAATAGACCGATGTTGACGGTTCAAACGCTATCGGATGGGAAATTGGCCGAGGAATTCATTTCTGAAAGCCGTGTTGCTCTAAGGTTCGCGGTTCGCGAGAAAAACGCGATAAACCGCGGAAATTATAATTTCCCACTTTCTGGCCAAAGCGTATACGCTACGGGAAAATAGACCTCACCGTTGAATTCAGCAGATCCCAATGCATAAGCATGACTACATTAAAACGCTCTATCTCTCAAAAAGTTCTCACTATTATTTCGGTCTAAATTTAGCACTTTTAGATAGAAAAATATTGAACTTTGCAACCGTTGGTGATAGAAAGGTTTACCTACTACCAAATGATAGCTCTCGTTGAGTCTATCAAAAATATGTATACTTTTATATGCCTAACATTAACCATTTTCTTGTTATGTGGTCCATTTCACTTATTTTTGTATTATTTGAAAAACCGTAATTTCAGCACAACTCGGTAACCAGTAGAGACAGAGACTTTTCCTATGTAAATTTGTAATCAGCGCACCCATTTTAGTAAGATAGCAAAGGTTTTATGTTGATCTGGGTCCTTGTTTGTGAGATAGGTGTGCTACTTCAAAATTAATGTTTAAAATATGTGATTTCTTACAAAATTTTTGGCAGTCGGCTAAAAGCCAAATACCTTCAATCAAATTAAGATTGTGGTTCTTGATACAATTTTCGACGCTGATTACGCCGGTATAGTTTGATTTTACTTATTTGGAACGGTTCGGCAGTTATTACGTTCCCAATTATCAAAAATGATGCTAAAAACATCCATTTTACTATGTTAGAAACTTTGAACGAAAACTGTGTCCGATCTAATAGACCGATGTTGACGGTTCAACCGCTATCGGATGGGAAATTGGCCGAGGAATTCATTTCTAAAAGCCGCGTTGCTCTAAGGTTCGCGGTTTGCGAGAAAAACGCGATAAACCGCGGAAATTATAATTTCCCACTTTCTGGCCAAAGCGTACACGCTACGGGAAAATCGACCTCACCGTTGAATTCAGCAGATCCCAATGCATAAGCATGACTACATTAAAACGCTCTATCTCTCAAAAAGTTCTCACTGTTATTTCGGTCTAAATTTAGCACTTTTAGATAGAAAAATATTGAACTTTGCAACCGTTGGTGATAGAAAGGTTTACCTACTACCAAATGATAGCTCTCGTTGAGTCTATCAAAAATATGTATACTTTTATATGGCTAACATTAACCATTTTCTTGTTATGTGGTCCATTTCACTTATTTTTGTATTACTTGAAAAACCGTAATTTCAGCACAACTCGGTAACCAGTAGAGACAGAGACTTTTCCTATGTAAATTTGTAATCAGCGCACCAATTTTAGTAAGATAGCAAAGGTTTCATGTTGATCTGGGTCCTTGTTTGTGAGATAGGTGTGCTACTTCAAAATTAATGTTTAAAATATGTGATTTCTTACAAAATTTTTGCCAGTCGGCAAAAAGCCAAATACCTTCAATCAAATTAAGTTTGTGGTTCTTGATACAATTTTCGACGCTGATTACGCCGGTATAGTTTGATTTTACTTATTTGTAACGGTTCGGCAGTTATTACGTTCCCAATTATCAAAAATGATGCTAAAAACAACCATTTTACTATGTTAGAAACTTTGAACGCAAACTGGTCCGATCTAATAGACCGATGTTGACGGTTCAAACGCTATCGCATGGGAAATTGGCCGAGGAATTCATTTCTGAAAGCCGCGTTGCTCTAAGGTTCGCGGTTCGCGAGAAAAACGCGATAAACCGCGGAAATTATAATTTCCCACTTTCTGGCCAAAGCGTACACGCTACGGGAAAATCGACCTCACCGTTGAATTCAGCAGATCCCAATGCATAAGCATGACTACATTAAAACGCTCTATCTCTCAAAAAGTTATAACTGTTATTTCAGTCTAAATTTAGCACTTTTAGATAGAAAAATATTGAACTTTGCAACCGTTGGTGATAGAAAGGTTTACCTACTATCAAATGATAGCTCTCGTTGAGTCTATCAAAAATATGTATACTTTTATATGCCTAACATTAACCATTTTCTTGTTATGTGGTCCATTTCACTTATTTTTGTATTATTTGAAAAACCGTAATTTCAGCACAACTCGGTAACCAGTAGAGACAGAGACTTTTCCTATGTAAATTTGTAATCAGCGCACCCATTTTAGTAAGATAGCAAAGGTTTCATGTTGATCTGGGTCCTTGTTTGTGAGATAGGTGTGCTACTTCAAAATTAATGTTTAAAATATGTGATTTCTTACAAAATTTTTGCCAGTCGGCAAAAAGCCAAATACCTTCAATCAAATTAAGATTGTGGTTCTTGATACAATTTTCGACGCTGATTACGCCGGTATAGTTTGATTTTACTTATTTGGAACGGTTCGGCAGTTATTACGTTCCCAATTATCAAAAATGATGCTAAAAACAACCATTTTACTATGTTAGAAACTTTGAACGCAAACTGTGTCCGATCTAATAGACCGATGTTGACGGTTCAAACGCTATCGGATGGGAAATTGTCCGAGGAATTCATTTCTGAAAGCCGCGTTGCTCTAAGGTTCGCGGTTCGCGAGAAAAACGCGATAAACCGCGGAAATTATAATTTCCCACTTTCTGGCCAAAGCGTACACGCTACGGGAAAATCGACCTCACCGTTGAATTCAGCAGATCCCAATGCATAAGCATGACTACATTAAAACGCTCTATCTCTCAAAAAGTTCTCACTATTATTTCGGTCTAAATTTAGCACTTTTAGATAGAAAAATATTGAACTTTGCAACCGTTGGTGATAGAAAGGTTTACCTACTACCAAATGATAGCTCTCGTTGAGTCTATCAAAAATATGTATACTTTTATATGCATTTACATTTACCATTTTCATGTTATGTGGTCCATTTCGCTTATTTTTGTATTATTTGAAAAACCGTAATTTCAGCACAACTCGGTAACCAGTATAGACAGAGACTTTTCCTATGTAAATTTGTAATCAGCGCACCCATTTTAGTAAGATAACAAAGGTTTTATGTTGATCCGGGTCGTTGTTTTTGAGATAGGTGTGCTACTTCAAAATTATTGTATAAAATATGTGATTTCTTAAAAAATTTTTGCCAGTCGGCAAAAACACAACTACCTTCAATCAAATTAAGATTGTGGTTCTTGATACAATTTTCGACGCTGATTACGCCGGTATAGTTTGATTTTACTTATTTGGAACGGTTTGGCAGTTATTACGTTCCCAATTATCAAAAATGATGCTAAAAACAACCATTTTACTATGTTAGAAACTTTGAACGCAAACTGTGTCCGATCTAATAGACCGATTTTGACGGTTCAAACGCTATCGGATGGGAAATTGGCCGAGGAATTCATTTCTGAAAGCCGCGTTGCTCTAAGGTTCGCGGTTCGCGAGAAAAACGCGATAAACCGCGGAAATTATAATTTCCCACTTTCTGGCCAAAGCGTACACGCTACGGGAAAATCGACCTCACCGTTGAATTCAGCAGATCCCAATGCATAAGCATGACTACATTAAAACGCTCTATCTCTCAAAAAGTTCTCACTGTTATTTCGGTCTAAATTTAGCACTTTTAGATAGAAAAATATTGAACTTTGCAACCGTTGGTGATAGAAAGGTTTACCTACTACCAAATGATAGCTCTCGTTGAGTCTATCAAAAATATGTATACTTTTATATGCCTAACATTAACCATTTTCTTGTTATGTGGTCCATTTCGCTTATTTTTGTATTATTTGAAAAACCGTAATTTCAGCACAACTCGGTAACCAGTAGAAACAGAGACTTTTCCTATGTAAATTTGTAATCAGCGCACCCATTTTAGTAAGATAGCAAAGGTTTCATGTTGATCTGGGTCCTTGTTTGTGAGATAGGTGTGCTACTTCAAAATTGTTGTTTAAAATATGTGATTTCTTACAAAATTTTTGCCAGTCGGCAAAAAGCCAAATACCTTCAATCAAATTAAGATTGTGGTTCTTGATACAATTTTCGACGCTGATTACGCCGATATAGTTTGATTTTACTTATTTGGAACGGTTCGGCAGCTATTACGTTCCCAATTATCAAAAATGATGCTAAAAACAACCATTTTACTATGTTAGAAACTTTGAACGCAAACTGTGTCCGATCTAATAGACCGATGTTGACGGTTCAAACGCTGTCGGATGGGAAATTGGCCGAGGAATTCATTTCTGAAAGCCGCGTTGCTCTAAGGTTCGCGGTTCGCGAGAAAAACGCGATAAACCGCGGAAATTATAATTTCCCACTTTCTGGCCAAATCGTACACGCTACGGGAAAATCGACCTCACCGTTGAATTCAGCACATCCCAGTGCATAAGCATGACTACATTAAAACGCTCTATCACTCAAAAAGTTATAACTGTTATTTCGGTCTAAATTTAGCACTTTTAGATAGAAAAATGTTGAACTTTGCAACCGTTGGTGATAGAACGTTTTACCTACTACCAAATGATAGCTCTCGTTGAGTCTATCAAAAATATGTATACTTTTATATGCCTAACATTAACCATTTTCTTGTTATGTGGTCCATTTCGCTTATTTTTGTATTATTTGAAAAACCGTAATTTCAGCACAACTCGGTAACCAGTAGAAACAGAGACTTTTCCTATGTAAATTTGTAATCAGCGCACCCATTTTAGTAAGATAGCAAAGGTTTCATGTTGATCTGGGTCCTTGTTTGTGAGATAGGTGTGCTACTTCAAAATTGTTGTTTAAAATATGTGATTTCTTACAAAATTTTTGCCAGTCGGCAAAAAGCCAAATACCTTCAATCAAATTAAGATTGTGGTTCTTGATACAATTTTCGACGCTGATTACGCCGATATAGTTTGATTTTACTTATTTGGAACGGTTCGGCAGCTATTACGTTCCCAATTATCAAAAATGATGCTAAAAACAACCATTTTACTATGTTAGAAACTTTGAACGCAAACTGTGTCCGATCTAATAGACCGATGTTGACGGTTCAAACGCTGTCGGATGGGAAATTGGCCGAGGAATTCATTTCTGAAAGCCGCGTTGCTCTAAGGTTCGCGGTTCGCGAGAAAAACGGGATAAACCGCGGAAATTATAATTTCCCACTTTCTGGCCAAAGCGTACACGCTACGGGAAAATCGACCTCACCGTTGAATTCAGCACATCCCAGTGCATAAGCATGACTACATTAAAACGCTCTATCTCTCAAAAAGTTATAACTGTTATTTCGGTCTAAATTTAGCACTTTTAGATAGAAAAATGTTGAACTTTGCAACCGTTGGTGATAGAAAGGTTTACCTACTACCAAATGATAGCTCTCGTTGAGTCTATCAAAAATATGTATACTTTTATATGCCTAACATTAACCATTTTCTTGTTATGTGGTCCATTTCGCTTATTTTTGTATTATTTGAAAAACCGTAATTTCAGCACAACTCGGTAACCAGTAGGAACAGAGACTTTTCCTATGTAAATTTGTAATCAGCGCACCCATTTTAGTAAGATAGCAAAGGTTTCATGTTGATCTGGGTCCTTGTTTGTGAGATAGGTGTGCTACTTCAAAATTGTTGTTTAAAATATGTGATTTCTTACAAAATTTTTGCCAGTCGGCAAAAAGCCAAATACCTTCAATCAAATTAAGATTGTGGTTCTTGATACAATTTTCGACGCTGATTACGCCGGTATAGTTTGATTTTACTTATTTGGAACGGTTCGGCAGCTATTACGTTCCCAATTATCAAAAATGATGCTAAAAACAACCATTTTACTATGTTAGAAACTTTGAACGCAAATTGTGTCCGATCTAATAGACCAATGTTGACGGTTCAAACGCTATCGGATGGGAAATTTTCCGAGGAATTCATTTCTGAAAGCCGCGTTTCTCTAAGTTTCGCGGTTCGGGAGAAAAACGCGATAAACCGCGGAAATTATAATTTCCCACTTTCTGGCCAAATCGTACACGCTACGGGAAAATCGACCTCACCGTTGAATTCAGCAGATCCCAATGCATAAGCATGACTACATTAAAACGCTCTATCTCTCAAAAAGTTTTCACTGTTATTTCGGTCTAAATTTAGCACTTTTAGATAGAAAAATATTGAACTTTGCAACCGTTGGTGATAGAAAGGTTTACCTACTACCAAATGATAGCTCTCGTTGAGTCTATCAAAAATATGTATACTTTTATATGCCTAACATTAACCATTTTCTTGTTATGTGGTCCATTTCACTTATTTTTGTATTATTTGAAAAACCGTAATTTCAGCACAACTCGGTAACCAGTAGAGACAGAGACTTTTCCTATGTAAATTTGTAATCAGCGCACCCATTTTAGTAAGATAGCAAAGGTTTCATGTTGATCTCGGTCCTTGTTTGTGAGATAGGTGTGCTACTTCAAAATTATTGTTTAAAATATGTGATTTCTTACAAAATTTTTGCCAGTCGGCAAAAAGCCAAATACCTTCAATCAAATTAAGTTTGTGGTTCTTGATACAATTTTCGACGCTGATTACGCCGGTATAGTTTGATTTTACTTATTTGTAACGGTTCGGCAGTTATTACGTTCCCAATTATCAAAAATGATGCTAAAAACAACCATTTTACTATGTTAGAAACTTTGAACGCAAACTGTGTCCGATCTAATAGACCGATGTTGACGGTTCAAACGCTATCGGATGGGAAATTGGCCGAGGAATCCATTTCTGAAAGCCGCGTTGCTCTAAGGTTCGCGGTTCGCGAGATAAACGCGATAAACCGCCGAAATTATAATTTCCCACTTTCTGGCCAAAGCGTACACGTTACGGGAAAATCGACCTCACCGTTGAATTCAGCAGATCCCAATGCATTAGCATGACTACATTAAAACGCTCTATCTCTAAAAAAGTTCTCACTGTTATTTCGGTCTAAATTTTGCACTTTTAGATAGAAAAATATTGAACTTTGCAACCGTTGGTGATAGAAAGGTTTACCTACTACCAAATGATAGCTCTCGTTGAGTCTATCAAAAATATGTATACTTTTATATGCCTAACATTAACCATTTTCTTGTTATGTGGTCCATTTCACTTATTTTTGTATTATTTGAAAAACCGTAATTTCAGCACAACTCGGTAACCAGTAGAGACAGAGACTTTTCCTATGTAAATTTGTAATCAGCGCACCCATTTTAGTAAGATAGCAAAGGTTTCATGTTGATCTGGGTCCTTGCTTGTGAGATAGGTGTGCTACTTCAAAATTAATGTTTAAAATATGTGATTTCTTACAAAATTTTTGCCAGTCGGCAAAAAGCCAAATACCTTCAATCAAATTAAGTTTGTGGTTCTTGATACAATTTTCGACGCTGATTACGCCGGTATAGTTTGATTTTACTTATTTGTAACGGTTCGGCAGTTATTACGTTCCCAATTATCAAAAATGATGCTAAAAACAACCATTTTACTATGTTAGAAACTTTGAACGCAAACTGGTCCGATCTAATAGACCGATGTTGACGGTTCAAACGCTATCGCATGGGAAATTGGCCGAGGAATTCATTTCTGAAAGCCGCGTTGCTCCAAGGTTCGCGGTTCGCGAGAAAAACGCGATAAACCGCGGAAATTATAATTTCCCACTTTCTGGCCAAAGCGTACACGCTACGGGAAAATCGACCTCACCGTTGAATTCGGCAGATCCCAATGCATAAGCATGACTACATTAAAACGCTCTATCTCTCAAAAAGTTCTCACTGTTATTTCGGTCTAAATTTAGCACTTTTAGATAGAAAAATATTGAACTTTGCAACCGTTGGTGATAGAAAGGTTTACCTACTACCAAATGATAGCTCTCGTTGAGTCTATCAAAAATATGTATACTTTTATATGCCTAACATTAACCATTTTCTTGTTATGTGGTCCATTTTACTTATTTTTGTATTATTTGAAAAACCGTAATTTCAGCACAACTCGGTAACCAGTAGAGACAGAGACTTTTCCTATGTAAATTTGTAATCAGCGCACCCATTTTAGTAAGATAGCAAAGGTTTCATGTTGATCTCGGTCCTTGTTTGTGAGATAGGTGTGCTACTTCAAAATTATTGTTTAAAATATGTGATTTCTTACAAAATTTTTGCCAGTCGGCAAAAAGCCAAATACCTTCAATCAAATTAAGATTGTGGTTCTTGATACAATTTTCGACGCTGATTACGCCGGTATAGTTTGATTTTACTTATTTGGAACGGTTCGGCAGTTATTACGTTCCCAATTATCAAAAATGATGCTAAAAACAACCATTTTACTATGTTAGAAACTTTGAACGCAAACTGTGTCCGATCTAATAGACCGATGTTGACGGTTCAAACGCTATCGGATGGGAAATTGGCCGAGGAATTCATTTCTGAAAGCCGCGTTGCTCTAAGGTTCGCGGTTCGCGAGATAAACGCGATAAACCGCCGAAATTATAATTTCCCACTTTCTGGCCAAAGCGTACACGCTACGGGAAAATCGAATTCACCGTTGAATTCAGCAGATCCCAATGCATAAGCATGACTACATTAAAACGCTCTATCTCTCAAAAAGTTCTCACTGTTATTTCGGTCTAAATTTGGCACTTTTAGATAGAAAAATATTGAACTTTGCAACCGTTGGTGATAGAAAGGTTTACCTACTACCAAATGATAGCTCTCGTTGAGTCTATCAAAAATATGTATAGTTTTATATGCCTAACATTAACCATTTTCTTGTTATGTGGTCCATTTCACTTATTTTTGTATTATTTGAAAAACCGTAATTTCAGCACAACTCGGTAACCAGTAGAGACAGAGACTTTTCCTATGTAAATTTGTAATCAGCGCACCCATTTTAGTAAGATAGCAAAGGTTTCATGTTGATCTGGGTCCTTGTTTGTGAGATAGGTGTGCTACTTCAAAATTAATGTTTAAAATATGTGATTTCTTAAAAAATTTTTGCCAGTCGGCAAAAAGCCAAATACCTTCAATCAAATTAAGATTGTGGTTCTTGATTCAATTTTCGACGCTGATTACGCCGATATAGTTTGATTTTACTTATTTGGAACGGTTCGGCAGCTATTACGTTCCCAATTATCAAAAATGATGCTAAAAACAACCATTTTACTATGTTAGAAACTTTGAACGCAAACTGTGTCCGATCTAATAGACCGATGTTGACGGTTCAAACGCTGTCGGATGGGAAATTGGCCGAGGAATTCATTTCTGAAAGCCGCGTTGCTCTAAGGTTCGCGGTTCGCGAGAAAAACGCGATAAACCGCGGAAATTATAATTTCCCACTTTCTGGCCAAAGCGTACACGCTACGGGAAAATCGACCTCACCGTTGAATTCAGCAGATCCCAATGCATAAGCATGACTACATTAAAACGCTCTATCTCTCAAAAAGTTCTCACTGTTATTTCGGTCTAAATTTAGCACTTTTAGATAGAAAAATATTGAACTTTGCAACCGTTGGTGATAGAAAGGTTTACCTACTACCAAATGATAGCTCTCGTTGAGTCTATCAAAAATATGTATACTTTTATATGCCTAACATTAACCATTTTCTTGTTATGTGGTCCATTTTACTTATTTTTGTATTATTTGAAAAACCGTAATTTCAGCACAACTCGGTAACCAGTAGAGACAGAGACTTTTCCTATGTAAATTTGTAATCAGCGCACCCATTTTAGTAAGATAGCAAAGGTTTCATGTTGATCTCGGTCCTTGTTTGTGAGATAGGTGTGCTACTTCAAAATTATTGTTTAAAATATGTGATTTCTTACAAAATTTTTGCCAGTCGGCAAAAAGCCAAATACCTTCAATCAAATTAAGATTGTGGTTCTTGATACAATTTTCGACGCTGATTACGCCGGTATAGTTTGATTTTACTTATTTGGAACGGTTCGGCAGTTATTACGTTCCCAATTATCAAAAATGATGCTAAAAACAACCATTTTACTATGTTAGAAACTTTGAACGCAAACTGTGTCCGATCTAATAGACCGATGTTGACGGTTCAAACGCTATCGGATGGGAAATTGGCCGAGGAATTCATTTCTGAAAGCCGCGTTGCTCTAAGGTTCGCGGTTCGCGAGATAAACGCGATAAACCGCCGAAATTATAATTTCCCACTTTCTGGCCAAAGCGTACACGTTACGGGAAAATCGACCTCACCGTTGAATTCAGCAGATCCCAATGCATTAGCATGACTACATTAAAACGCTCTATCTCTCAAAAAGTTCTCACTGTTATTTCGGTCTAAATTTGGCACTTTTAGATAGAAAAATATTGAACTTTGCAACCGTTGGTGATAGAAAGGTTTACCTACTACCAAATGATAGCTCTCGTTGAGTCTATCTAAAATATGTATACTTTTATATGCCTAACATTAACCATTTTCTTGTTATGTGGTCCATTTCACTTATTTTTGTATTATTTGAAAAACCGTAATTTCAGCACAACTCGGTAACCAGTAGAGACAGAGACTTTTCCTATGTAAATTTGTAATCAGCGCACCCATTTTAGTAAGATAGCAAAGGTTTCATGTTGATCTGGGTCCTTGTTTGTGAGATAGGTGTGCTACTTCAAAATTAATGTTTAAAATATGTGATTTCTTACAAAATTTTTGCCAGTCGGCAAAAAGCCAAATACCTTCAATCAAATTAAGATTGTGGTTCTTGATACAATTTTCGACGCTGATTACGCCGGTATAGTTTGATTTTACTTATTTGGAACGGTTCGGCAGTTATTACGTTCCCAATTATCAAAAATGATGCTAAAAACAACCATTTTACTATGTTAGAAACTTTGAACGCAAACTGTGTCCGATCTAATAGACCGATGTTGACGGTTCAAACGCTATCGGATGGGAAATTGGCAGAGGAATTCATTTCTGAAAGCCGCGTTGCTCTAAGGTGCGCGGTTCGCGAGAAAAACGCGATAAACCGCGGAAATTATAATTTCCCACTTTCTGGCCAAAGCGTACACGCTACGGGAAAATCGAATTCACCGTTGAATTCAGCAGATCCCAATGCATAAGCATGACTACATTAAAACGCTCTATCTCTCAAAAAGTTCTCACTGTTATTTCGGTCTAAATTTGGCACTTTTAGATAGAAAAATATTGAACTTTGCAACCGTTGGTGATAGAAAGGTTTACCTACTACCAAATGATAGCTCTCGTTGAGTCTATCAAAAATATGTATAGTTTTATATGCCTAACATTAACCATTTTCTTGTTATGTGGTCCATTTCACTTATTTTTGTATTATTTGAAAAACCGTAATTTCAGCACAACTCGGTAACCAGTAGAGACAGAGACTTTTCCTATGTAAATTTGTAATCAGCGCACCCATTTTAGTAAGATAGCAAAGGTTTCATGTTGATCTGGGTCCTTGTTTGTGAGATAGGTGTGCTACTTCAAAATTAATGTTTAAAATATGTGATTTCTTAAAAAATTTTTGCCAGTCGGCAAAAAGCCAAATACCTTCAATCAAATTAAGATTGTGGTTCTTGATACAATTTTCGACGCTGATTACGCCGATATAGTTTGATTTTACTTATTTGGAACGGTTCGGCAGCTATTACGTTCCCAATTATCAAAAATGATGCTAAAAACAACCATTTTACTATGTTAGAAACTTTGAACGCAAACTGTGTCCGATCTAATAGACCGATGTTGACGGTTCAAACGCTATCGGATGGGAAATTGGCCGAGGAATTCATTTCTGAAAGCCGCGTTGCTCTAAGGTTCGCGGTTCGCGAGATAAACGCGATAAACCGCCGAAATTATAATTTCCCACTTTCTGGCCAAAGCGTACACGTTACGGGAAAATCGACCTCACCGTTGAATTCAGCAGATCCCAATGCATTAGCATGACTACATTAAAACGCTCTATCTCTCAAAAAGTTCTCACTGTTATTTCGGTCTAAATTTGGCACTTTTAGATAGAAAAATATTGAACTTTGCAACCGTTGGTGATAGAAAGGTTTACCTACTACCAAATGATAGCTCTCGTTGAGTCTATCTAAAATATGTATACTTTTATATGCCTAACATTAACCATTTTCTTGTTATGTGGTCCATTTCACTTATTTTTGTATTATTTGAAAAACCGTAATTTCAGCACAACTCGGTAACCAGTAGAGACAGAGACTTTTCCTATGTAAATTTGTAATCAGCGCACCCATTTTAGTAAGATAGCAAAGGTTTCATGTTGATCTGGGTCCTTGTTTGTGAGATAGGTGTGCTACTTCAAAATTAATGTTTAAAATATGTGATTTCTTACAAAATTTTTGCCAGTCGGCAAAAAGCCAAATACCTTCAATCAAATTAAGATTGTGGTTCTTGATACAATTTTCGACGCTGATTACGCCGGTATAGTTTGATTTTACTTATTTGGAACGGTTCGGCAGTTATTACGTTCCCAATTATCAAAAATGATGCTAAAAACAACCATTTTACTATGTTAGAAACTTTGAACGCAAACTGTGTCCGATCTAATAGACCGATGTTGACGGTTCAAACGCTATCGGATGGGAAATTGGCAGAGGAATTCATTTCTGAAAGCCGCGTTGCTCTAAGGTGCGCGGTTCGCGAGAAAAACGCGATAAACCGCGGAAATTATAATTTCCCACTTTCTGGCCAAAGCGTACACGCTACGGGAAAATCGAATTCACCGTTGAATTCAGCAGATCCCAATGCATAAGCATGACTACATTAAAACGCTCTATCTCTCAAAAAGTTCTCACTGTTATTTCGGTCTAAATTTGGCACTTTTAGATAGAAAAATATTGAACTTTGCAACCGTTGGTGATAGAAAGGTTTACCTACTACCAAATGATAGCTCTCGTTGAGTCTATCAAAAATATGTATAGTTTTATATGCCTAACATTAACCATTTTCTTGTTATGTGGTCCATTTCACTTATTTTTGTATTATTTGAAAAACCGTAATTTCAGCACAACTCGGTAACCAGTAGAGACAGAGACTTTTCCTATGTAAATTTGTAATCAGCGCACCCATTTTAGTAAGATAGCAAAGGTTTCATGTTGATCTGGGTCCTTGTTTGTGAGATAGGTGTGCTACTTCAAAATTAATGTTTAAAATATGTGATTTCTTAAAAAATTTTTGCCAGTCGGCAAAAAGCCAAATACCTTCAATCAAATTAAGATTGTGGTTCTTGATACAATTTTCGACGCTGATTACGCCGATATAGTTTGATTTTACTTATTTGGAACGGTTCGGCAGCTATTACGTTCCCAATTATCAAAAATGATGCTAAAAACAACCATTTTACTATGTTAGAAACTTTGAACGCAAACTGTGTCCGATCTAATAGACCGATGTTGACGGTTCAAACGCTGTCGGATGGGAAATTGGCCGAGGAATTCATTTCTGAAAGCCGCGTTGCTCTAAGGTTCGCGGTTCGTGAGAAAAACGCGATAAACCGCGGAAATTATAATTTCCCACTTTCTGGCCAAAGCGTACACGCTACGGGAAAATCGACCTCACCGTTGAATTCAGCAGATCCCAATGCATAAGCATGACTACATTAAAACGCTCTATCTCTCAAAAAGTTCTCACTGTTATTTCGGTCTAAATTTGGCACTTTTAGATAGAAAAATATTGAACTTTGCAACCGTTGGTGATAGAAAGGTTTACCTACTACCAAATGATAACTCTCGTTGAGTCTATCAAAAATATGTATACTTTTATATGCCTAACATTAACCATTTTCTTGTTATGTGGTCCATTTTACTTATTTTTGTATTATTTGAAAAACCGTAATTTCAGCACAACTCGGTAACCAGTAGAGACAGAGACTTTTCCTATGTAAATTTGTAATCAGCGCACCCATTTTAGTAAGATAGCAAAGGTTTCATGTTGATCTCGGTCCTTGTTTGTGAGATAGGTGTGCTACTTCAAAATTATTGTTTAAAATATGTGATTTCTTACAAAATTTTTGCCAGTCGGCAAAAAGCCAAATACCTTCAATCAAATTAAGATTGTGGTTCTTGATACAATTTTCGACGCTGATTACGCCGGTATAGTTTGATTTTACTTATTTGGAACGGTTCGGCAGTTATTACGTTCCCAATTATCAAAAATGATGCTAAAAACAACCATTTTACTATGTTAGAAACTTTGAACGCAAACTGTGTCCGATCTAATAGACCGATGTTGACGGTTCAACCGCTATCGGATGGGAAATTGGCCGAGGAATCCATTTCTGAAAGCCGCGTTGCTCTAAGGTTCGCGGTTCGTGAGAAAAACGCGATAAACCGCGGAAATTATAATTTTCCACTTTCTGGCCAAAGCGTACACGCTACGGGAAAATCGACCTCACCGTTGAATTCAGCAGATCCCAATGCATAAGCATGACTACATTAAAACGCTCTATCTCTAAAAAAGTTCTCACTGTTATTTCGGTCTAAATTTTGCACTTTTAGATAGAAAAATATTGAACTTTGCAACCGTTGGTGATAGAAAGGTTTACCTACTACCAAATGATAGCTCTCGTTGAGTCTATCAAAAATATGTATACTTTTATATGCCTAACATTAACCATTTTCTTGTTATGTGGTCCATTTTACTTATTTTTGTATTATTTGAAAAACCGTAATTTCAGCACAACTCGGTAACCAGTAGAGACAGAGACTTTTCCTATGTAAATTTGTAATCAGCGCACCCATTTTAGTAAGATAGCAAAGGTTTCATGTTGATCTCGGTCCTTGTTTGTGAGATAGGTGTGCTACTTCAAAATTATTGTTTAAAATATGTGATTTCTTACAAAATTTTTGCCAGTCGGCAAAAAGCCAAATACCTTCAATCAAATTAAGATTGTGGTTCTTGATACAATTTTCGACGCTGATTACGCCGGTATAGTTTGATTTTACTTATTTGGAACGGTTCGGCAGTTATTACGTTCCCAATTATCAAAAATGATGCTAAAAACAACCATTTTACTATGTTAGAAACTTTGAACGCAAACTGTGTCCGATCTAATAGACCGATGTTGACGGTTCAAACGCTATCGGATGGGAAATTGGCCGAGGAATCCATTTCTGAAAGCCGCGTTGCTCTAAGGTTCGCGGTTCGTGAGAAAAACGCGATAAACCGCGGAAATTATAATTTTCCACTTTCTGGCCAAAGCGTACACGCTACGGGAAAATCGACCTCACCGTTGAATTCAGCAGATCCCAATGCATAAGCATGACTACATTAAAACGCTCTATCTCTAAAAAAGTTCTCACTGTTATTTCGGTCTAAATTTTGCACTTTTAGATAGAAAAATATTGAACTTTGCAACCGTTGGTGATAGAAAGGTTTACCTACTACCAAATGATAGCTCTCGTTGAGTCTATCAAAAATATGTATACTTTTATATGCCTAACATTAACCATTTTCTTGTTATGTGGTCCATTTCACTTATTTTTGTATTATTTGAAAAACCGTAATTTCAGCACAACTCGGTAACCAGTAGAGACAGAGACTTTTCCTATGTAAATTTGTAATCAGCGCACCCATTTTAGTAAGATAGCAAAGGTTTCATGTTGATCTGGGTCCTTGCTTGTGAGATAGGTGTGCTACTTCAAAATTAATGTTTAAAATATGTGATTTCTTACAAAATTTTTGCCAGTCGGCAAAAAGCCAAATACCTTCAATCAAATTAAGTTTGTGGTTCTTGATACAATTTTCGACGCTGATTACGCCGGTATAGTTTGATTTTACTTATTTGTAACGGTTCGGCAGTTATTACGTTCCCAATTATCAAAAATGATGCTAAAAACAACCATTTTACTATGTTAGAAACTTTGAACGCAAACTGGTCCGATCTAATAGACCGATGTTGACGGTTCAAACGCTATCGCATGGGAAATTGGCCGAGGAATTCATTTCTGAAAGCCGCGTTGCTCCAAGGTTCGCGGTTCGCGAGAAAAACGCGATAAACCGCGGAAATTATAATTTCCCACTTTCTGGCCAAAGCGTACACGCTACGGGAAAATCGACCTCACCGTTGAATTCAGCAGATCCCAATGCATAAGCATGACTACATTAAAACGCTCTATCTCTCAAAAAGTTCTCACTGTTATTTCGGTCTAAATTTAGCACTTTTAGATAGAAAAATATTGAACTTTGCAACCGTTGGTGATAGAAAGGTTTACCTACTACCAAATGATAGCTCTCGTTGAGTCTATCTAAAATATGTATACTTTTATATGCCTAACATTAACCATTTTCTTGTTATGTGGTCCATTTCACTTATTTTTGTATTATTTGAAAAACCGTAATTTCAGCACAACTCGGTAACCAGTAGAGACAGAGACTTTTCCTATGTAAATTTGTAATCAGCGCACCCATTTTAGTAAGATAGCAAAGGTTTCATGTTGATCTGGGTCCTTGTTTGTGAGATAGGTGTGCTACTTCAAAATTAATGTTTAAAATATGTGATTTCTTACAAAATTTTTGCCAGTCGGCAAAAAGCCAAATACCTTCAATCAAATTAAGATTGTGGTTCTTGATACAATTTTCGACGCTGATTACGCCGGTATAGTTTGATTTTACTTATTTGGAACGGTTCGGCAGTTATTACGTTCCCAATTATCAAAAATGATGCTAAAAACAACCATTTTACTATGTTAGAAACTTTGAACGCAAACTGTGTCCGATCTAATAGACCGATGTTGACGGTTCAAACGCTATCGGATGGGAAATTGGCAGAGGAATTCATTTCTGAAAGCCGCGTTGCTCTAAGGTGCGCGGTTCGCGAGAAAAACGCGATAAACCGCGGAAATTATAATTTCCCACTTTCTGGCCAAAGCGTACACGCTACGGGAAAATCGAATTCACCGTTGAATTCAGCAGATCCCAATGCATAAGCATGACTACATTAAAACGCTCTATCTCTCAAAAAGTTCTCACTGTTATTTCGGTCTAAATTTGGCACTTTTAGATAGAAAAATATTGAACTTTGCAACCGTTGGTGATAGAAAGGTTTACCTACTACCAAATGATAGCTCTCGTTGAGTCTATCAAAAATATGTATAGTTTTATATGCCTAACATTAACCATTTTCTTGTTATGTGGTCCATTTCACTTATTTTTGTATTATTTGAAAAACCGTAATTTCAGCACAACTCGGTAACCAGTAGAGACAGAGACTTTTCCTATGTAAATTTGTAATCAGCGCACCCATTTTAGTAAGATAGCAAAGGTTTCATGTTGATCTGGGTCCTTGTTTGTGAGATAGGTGTGCTACTTCAAAATTAATGTTTAAAATATGTGATTTCTTAAAAAATTTTTGCCAGTCGGCAAAAAGCCAAATACCTTCAATCAAATTAAGATTGTGGTTCTTGATACAATTTTCGACGCTGATTACGCCGATATAGTTTGATTTTACTTATTTGGAACGGTTCGGCAGCTATTACGTTCCCAATTATCAAAAATGATGCTAAAAACAACCATTTTACTATGTTAGAAACTTTGAACGCAAACTGTGTCCGATCTAATAGACCGATGTTGACGGTTCAAACGCTGTCGGATGGGAAATTGGCCGAGGAATTCATTTCTGAAAGCCGCGTTGCTCTAAGGTTCGCGGTTCGTGAGAAAAACGCGATAAACCGCGGAAATTATAATTTCCCACTTTCTGGCCAAAGCGTACACGCTACGGGAAAATCGACCTCACCGTTGAATTCAGCAGATCCCAATGCATAAGCATGACTACATTAAAACGCTCTATCTCTCAAAAAGTTCTCACTGTTATTTCGGTCTAAATTTGGCACTTTTAGATAGAAAAATATTGAACTTTGCAACCGTTGGTGATAGAAAGGTTTACCTACTACCAAATGATAACTCTCGTTGAGTCTATCAAAAATATGTATACTTTTATATGCCTAACATTAACCATTTTCTTGTTATGTGGTCCATTTCACTTATTTTTGTATTATTTGAAAAACCGTAATTTCAGCACAACTCGGTAACCAGTAGAGACAGAGACTTTTCCTATGTAAATTTGTAATCAGCGCACCCATTTTAGTAAGATAGCAAAGGTTTCATGTTGATCTGGGTCCTTGTTTGTGAGATAGGTGTGCTACTTCAAAATTAATGTTTAAAATATGTGATTTCTTAAAAAATTTTTGCCAGTCGGCAAAAAGCCAAATACCTTCAATCAAATTAAGATTGTGGTTCTTGATACAATTTTCGACGCTGATTACGCCGATATAGTTTGATTTTACTTATTTGGAACGGTTCGGCAGCTATTACGTTCCCAATTATCAAAAATGATGCTAAAAACAACCATTTTACTATGTTAGAAACTTTGAACGCAAACTGTGTCCGATCTAATAGACCGATGTTGACGGTTCAAACGCTGTCGGATGGGAAATTGGCCGAGGAATTCATTTCTGAAAGCCGCGTTGCTCTAAGGTTCGCGGTTCGTGAGAAAAACGCGATAAACCGCGGAAATTATAATTTCCCACTTTCTGGCCAAAGCGTACACGCTACGGGAAAATCGACCTCACCGTTGAATTCAGCAGATCCCAATGCATAAGCATGACTACATTAAAACGCTCTATCTCTCAAAAACTTCTCACTGTTATTTCGGTCTAAATTTGGCACTTTTAGATAGAAAAATATTGAACTTTGCAACCGTTGGTGATAGAAAGGTTTACCTACTACCAAATGATAACTCTCGTTGAGTCTATCAAAAATATGTATACTTTTATATGCCTAACATTAACCATTTTCTTGTTATGTGGTCCATTTTACTTATTTTTGTATTATTTGAAAAACCGTAATTTCAGCACAACTCGGTAACCAGTAGAGACAGAGACTTTTCCTATGTAAATTTGTAATCAGCCCACCCATTTTAGTAAGATAGCAAAGGTTTCATGTTGATCTCGGTCCTTGTTTGTGAGATAGGTGTGCTACTTCAAAATTATTGTTTAAAATATGTGATTTCTTACAAAATTTTTGCCAGTCGGCAAAAAGCCAAATACCTTCAATCAAATTAAGATTGTGGTTCTTGATACAATTTTCGACGCTGATTACGCCGGTATAGTTTGATTTTACTTATTTGGAACGGTTCGGCAGTTATTACGTTCCCAATTATCAAAAATGATGCTAAAAACAACCATTTTACTATGTTAGAAACTTTGAACGCAAACTGTGTCCGATCTAATAGACCGATGTTGACGGTTCAAACGCTATCGGATGGGAAATTGGCCGAGGAATCCATTTCTGAAAGCCGCGTTGCTCTAAGGTTCGCGGTTCGTGAGAAAAACGCGATAAACCGCGGAAATTATAATTTTCCACTTTCTGGCCAAAGCGTACACGCTACGGGAAAATCGACCTCACCGTTGAATTCAGCAGATCCCAATGCATAAGCATGACTACATTAAAACGCTCTATCTCTAAAAAAGTTCTCACTGTTATTTCGGTCTAAATTTTGCACTTTTAGATAGAAAAATATTGAACTTTGCAACCGTTGGTGATAGAAAGGTTTACCTACTACCAAATGATAGCTCTCGTTGAGTCTATCAAAAATATGTATACTTTTATATGCCTAACATTAACCATTTTCTTGTTATGTGGTCCATTTCACTTATTTTTGTATTATTTGAAAAACCGTAATTTCAGCACAACTCGGTAACCAGTAGAGACAGAGACTTTTCCTATGTAAATTTGTAATCAGCGCACCCATTTTAGTAAGATAGCAAAGGTTTCATGTTGATCTGGGTCCTTGCTTGTGAGATAGGTGTGCTACTTCAAAATTAATGTTTAAAATATGTGATTTCTTACAAAATTTTTGCCAGTCGGCAAAAAGCCAAATACCTTCAATCAAATTAAGTTTGTGGTTCTTGATACAATTTTCGACGCTGATTAGGCCGGTATAGTTTGATTTTACTTATTTGTAACGGTTCGGCAGTTATTACGTTCCCAATTATCAAAAATGATGCTAAAAACAACCATTTTACTATGTTAGAAACTTTGAACGCAAACTGGTCCGATCTAATAGACCGATGTTGACGGTTCAAACGCTATCGCATGGGAAATTGGCCGACTACCAAATGATAGCTCTCGTTGAGTCTATCAAAAATATGTATTCTTTTATATGCCTAACATTAACCATTTTCTTGTTATGTGGTCCATTTCACTTATTTTTGTATTATTTGAAAAACCGTAATTTCAGCACAACTCGGTAACCAGTAGAGACAGAGACTTTTCCTATGTAAATTTGTAATCAGCGCACCCATTTTAGTAAGATAGCAAAGGTTTCATGTTGATCTCGGTCCTTGTTTGTGAGATAGGTGTGCTACTTCAAAATTAATGTTTAAAATATGTGATTTCTTACAAAATTTTTGCCAGTCGGCAAAAAGTCAAATACCTTCAATCAAATTAAGATTGTGGTTCTTGATACAATTTTCGACGCTGATTACGCCGGTATAGTTTGATTTTACTTATTTGGAACGGTTCGGCAGTTATTACGTTCCCAATTATCAAAAATGATGCTAAAAACAACCATTTTACTATGTTAGAAACTTTGAACGCAAACTGTGTCCGATCTAATAGACCGATGTTGACGGTTCAAACGCTATCGGATGGGAAATTGGCCGAGGAATTCATTTCTGAAAGCCGCGTTGCTCCAAGGTTCGCGGTTCGCGAGAAAAACGCGATAAACCGCGGAAATTATAATTTCCCACTTTCTGGCCAAAGCGTACACGCTACGGGAAAATCGACCTCACCGTTGAATTCAGCAGATCCCAATGCATAAGCATGACTACATTAAAATGCTCTATCTCTCAAAAAGTTCTCACTGTTATTTCGGTCTAAATTTAGCACTTTTAGATAGAAAAATATTGAACTTTGCAACCGTTGGTGATAGAAAGGTTTACCTACTACCAACTGATAGCTCTCGTTGAGTCTACCAAAAATATGTATACTTTTATATGCCTAACATTAACCATTTTCTTGTTATGTGGTCCATTTTACTTATTTTTGTATTATTTGAAAAACCGTAATTTCAGCACAACTCGGTAACCAGTAGAGACAGAGACTTTTCCTATGTAAATTTGTAATCAGCGCACTCATTTTAGTAAGATAGCAAAGGTTTCATGTTGATCTCGGTCCTTGTTTGTGAGATAGGTGTGCTACTTCAAAATTATTGTTTAAAATATGTGATTTCTTACAAAATTTTTGCCAGTCGGCAAAAAGCCAAATACCTTCAATCAAATTAAGATTGTGGTTCTTGATACAATTTTCGACGCTGATTACGCCGGTATAGTTTGATTTTACTTATTTGGAACGGTTCGGCAGTTATTACGTTCCCAATTATCAAAAATGATGCTAAAAACAACCATTTTACTATGTTAGAAACTTTGAACGCAAACTGTGTCCGATCTAATAGACCGATGTTGACGGTTCAAAGGCTATCGCATGGGAAATTGGCCGAGGAATTCATTTCTGAAAGCCGCGTTGCTCCAAGGTTCGCGGTTCGCGAGAAAAACGCGATAAACCGCGGAAATTATAATTTCCCACTTTCTGGCCAAAGCGTACACGCTACGGGAAAATCGACCTCACCGTTGAATTCAGCAGATCCCAATGCATAAGCATGACTACATTAAAACGCTCTATCTCTCAAAAAGTTCTCACTGTTATTTCGGTCTAAATTTAGCACTTTTAGATAGAAAAATATTGAACTTTGCAACCGTTGGTGATAGAAAGGTTTACCTACTACCAAATGATAACTCTCGTTGAGTCTATCAAAAATATGTATACTTTTATATGCCTAACATTAACCATTTTCTTGTTATGTGGTCCATTTTACTTATTTTTGTATTATTTGAAAAACCGTAATTTCAGCACAACTCGGTAACCAGTAGAGACAGAGACTTTTCCTATGTAAATTTGTAATCAGCGCACCCATTTTAGTAAGATAGCAAAGGTTTCATGTTGATCTCGGTCCTTGTTTGTGAGATAGGTGTGCTACTTCAAAATTATTGTTTAAAATATGTGATTTCTTACAAAATTTTTGCCAGTCGGCAAAAAGCCAAATACCTTCAATCAAATTAAGATTGTGGTTCTTGATACAATTTTCGACGCTGATTACGCCGGTATAGTTTGATTTTACTTATTTGGAACGGTTCGGCAGTTATTACGTTCCCAATTATCAAAAATGATGCTAAAAACAACCATTTTACTATGTTAGAAACTTTGAACGCAAACTGTGTCCGATCTAATAGACCGATGTTGACGGTTCAAACGCTATCGGATGGGAAATTGGCCGAGGAATCCATTTCTGAAAGCCGCGTTGCTCTAAGGTTCGCGGTTCGTGAGAAAAACGCGATAAACCGCGGAAATTATAATTTCCCACTTTCTGGCCAAAGCGTACACGCTACGGGAAAATCGACCTCACCGTTGAATTCAGCAGATCCCAATGCATAAGCATGACTACATTAAAACGCTCTATCTCTAAAAAAGTTCTCACTGTTATTTCGGTCTAAATTTTGCACTTTTAGATAGAAAAATATTGAACTTTGCAACCGTTGGTGATAGAAAGGTTTACCTACTACCAAATGATAGCTCTCGTTGAGTCTATCAAAAATATGTATACTTTTATATGCCTAACATTAACCATTTTCTTGTTATGTGGTCCATTTCACTTATTTTTGTATTATTTGAAAAACCGTAATTTCAGCACAACTCGGTAACCAGTAGAGACAGAGACTTTTCCTATGTAAATTTGTAATCAGCGCACCAATTTTAGTAAGATAGCAAAGGTTTCATGTTGATCTGGGTCCTTGTTTGTGAGATAGGTGTGCTACTTCAAAATTAATGTTTAAAATATGTGATTTCTTACAAAATTTTTGCCAGTCGGCAAAAAGCCAAATACCTTCAATCAAATTAAGTTTGTGGTTCTTGATACAATTTTCGACGCTGATTACGCCGGTATAGTTTGATTTTACTTATTTGTAACGGTTCGGCAGTTATTACGTTCCCAATTATCAAAAATGATGCTAAAAACAACCATTTTACTATGTTAGAAACTTTGAACGCAAACTGGTCCGATCTAATAGACCGATGTTGACGGTTCAAACGCTATCGCATGGGAAATTGGCCGAGGAATTCATTTCTGAAAGCCGCGTTGCTCCAAGGTTCGCGGTTCGCGAGAAAAACGCGATAAACCGCGGAAATTATAATTTCCCACTTTCTGGCCAAAGCGTACACGCTACGGGAAAATCGACCTCACCGTTGAATTCAGCAGATCCCAATGCATAAGCATGACTACATTAAAACGCTCTATCTCTCAAAAAGTTCTCACTGTTATTTCGGTCTAAATTTAGCACTTTTAGATAGAAAAATATTGAACTTTGCAACCGTTGGTGATAGAAAGGTTTACCTACTACCAAATGATAGCTCTCGTTGAGTCTATCAAAAATATGTATACTTTTATATGCCTAACATTAACCATTTTCTTGTTATGTGGTCCATTTTACTTATTTTTGTATTATTTGAAAAACCGTAATTTCAGCACAACTCGGTAACCAGTAGAGACAGAGACTTTTCCTATGTAAATTTGTAATCAGCGCACCCATTTTAGTAAGATAGCAAAGGTTTCATGTTGATCTCGGTCCTTGTTTGTGAGATAGGTGTGCTACTTCAAAATTATTGTTTAAAATATGTGATTTCTTACAAAATTTTTGCCAGTCGGCAAAAAGCCAAATACCTTCAATCAAATTAAGATTGTGGTTCTTGATACAATTTTCGACGCTGATTACGCCGGTATAGTTTGATTTTACTTATTTGGAACGGTTCGGCAGTTATTACGTTCCCAATTATCAAAAATGATGCTAAAAACAACCATTTTACTATGTTAGAAACTTTGAACGCAAACTGTGTCCGATCTAATAGACCGATGTTGACGGTTCAAACGCTATCGGATGGGAAATTGGCCGAGGAATTCATTTCTGAAAGCCGCGTTGCTCTAAGGTTCGCGGTTCGCGAGATAAACGCGATAAACCGCGGAAATTATAATTTCCCACTTTCTGGCCAAAGCGTACACGTTACGGGAAAATCGACCTCACCGTTGAATTCAGCAGATCCCAATGCATTAGCATGACTACATTAAAACGCTCTATCTCTCAAAAAGTTCTCACTGTTATTTCGGTCTAAATTTGGCACTTTTAGATAGAAAAATATTGAACTTTGCAACCGTTGGTGATAGAAAGGTTTACCTACTACCAAATGATAGCTCTCGTTGAGTCTATCTAAAATATGTATACTTTTATATGCCTAACATTAACCATTTTCTTGTTATGTGGTCCATTTCACTTATTTTTGTATTATTTGAAAAACCGTAATTTCAGCACAACTCGGTAACCAGTAGAGACAGAGACTTTTCCTATGTAAATTTGTAATCAGCGCACCCATTTTAGTAAGATAGCAAAGGTTTCATGTTGATCTGGGTCCTTGTTTGTGAGATAGGTGTGCTACTTCAAAATTAATGTTTAAAATATGTGATTTCTTACAAAATTTTTGCCAGTCGGCAAAAAGCCAAATACCTTCAATCAAATTAAGATTGTGGTTCTTGATACAATTTTCGACGCTGATTACGCCGGTATAGTTTGATTTTACTTATTTGGAACGGTTCGGCAGTTATTACGTTCCCAATTATCAAAAATGATGCTAAAAACAACCATTTTACTATGTTAGAAACTTTGAACGCAAACTGTGTCCGATCTAATAGACCGATGTTGACGGTTCAAACGCTATCGGATGGGAAATTGGCAGAGGAATTCATTTCTGAAAGCCGCGTTGCTCTAAGGTGCGCGGTTCGCGAGAAAAACGCGATAAACCGCGGAAATTATAATTTCCCACTTTCTGGCCAAAGCGTACACGCTACGGGAAAATCGAATTCACCGTTGAATTCAGCAGATCCCAATGCATAAGCATGACTACATTAAAACGCTCTATCTCTCAAAAAGTTCTCACTGTTATTTCGGTCTAAATTTGGCACTTTTAGATAGAAAAATATTGAACTTTGCAACCGTTGGTGATAGAAAGGTTTACCTACTACCAAATGATAGCTCTCGTTGAGTCTATCAAAAATATGTATAGTTTTATATGCCTAACATTAACCATTTTCTTGTTATGTGGTCCATTTCACTTATTTTTGTATTATTTGAAAAACCGTAATTTCAGCACAACTCGGTAACCAGTAGAGACAGAGACTTTTCCTATGTAAATTTGTAATCAGCGCACCGATTTTAGTAAGATAGCAAAGGTTTCATGTTGATCTGGGTCCTTGTTTGTGAGATAGGTGTGCTACTTCAAAATTAATGTTTAAAATATGTGATTTCTTAAAAAATTTTTGCCAGTCGGCAAAAAGCCAAATACCTTCAATCAAATTAAGATTGTGGTTCTTGATACAATTTTCGCCGCTGATTACGCCGGTATAGTTTGATTTTACTTATTTGGAACGGTTCGGCAGTTATTACGTTCCCAATTATCAAAAATGATGCTAAAAACAACCATTTTACTATGTTAGAAACTTTGAACGCAAACTGTGTCCGATCTAATAGACCGATGTTGACGGTTCAAACGGTATCGCATGGGAAATTGGCCGAGGAATTCATTTCTGAAAGCCGCGTTGCTCCAAGGTTCGCGGTTCGTGAGAAAAACGCGATAAACCGCGGAAATTATAATTTCCCACTTTCTGGCCAAAGCGTACACGCTACGGGAAAATCGACCTCACCGTTGAATTCAGCAGATCGCAATGCATAAGCATGACTACATTAAAACGCTCTATCTCTCAAAAAGTTCTCACTGTTATTTCGGTCTAAATTTAGCACTTTTAGATAGAAAAATATTGAACTTTGCAACCGTTGGTGATAGAAACGTTTACCTACTACCAAATGATAGCTCTCGTTGAGTCTATCAAAAATATGTATACTTTTATATGCCTAACATTAACCATTTTCTTGTTATGTGGTCCATTTCACTTATTTTTGTATTATTTGAAAAACCGTAATTTCAGCACAACTCGGTAACCAGTAGAGACAGAGACTTTTCCTATGTAAATTTGTAATCAGCGCACCCATTTTAGTAAGATAGCAAAGGTTTCATGTTGATCTCGGTCCTTGTTTGTGAGATAGGTGTGCTACTTCAAAATTATTGTTTAAAATATGTGATTTCTTACAAAATTTTTGCCAGTCGGCAAAAAGCCAAATACCTTCAATCAAATTAAGATTGTGGTTCTTGATACAATTTTCGACGCTGATTACGCCGGTATAGTTTGATTTTTCTTATTTGGAACGGTTCGGCAGTTATTACGTTCCCAATTATCAAAAATGATGCTAAAAACAACCATTTTACTATGTTAGAAACTTTGAACGCAAACTGTGTCCGATCTAATAGACCGATGTTGACGGTTCAAACGCTATCGCATGGGAAATTGGCCGAGGAATGCATTTCTGAAAGCCGCGTTGCTCCAAGGTTCGCGGTTCGCGAGAAAAACGCGATAAACCGCGGAAATTATAATTTCCCACTTTCTGGCCAAAGCGTACACGCTACGGGAAAATCGACCTCACCGTTGAATTCAGCAGATCCCAATGCATAAGCATGACTACATTAAAACGCTCTATCTCTCAAAAAGTTCTCACTGTTATTTCGGTCTAAATTTAGCACTTTTAGATAGAAAAATATTGAACTTTGCAACCGTTGGTGATAGAAAGGTTTACCTACTACCAAATGATAGCTCTCGTTGAGTCTATCAAAAATATGTATACTTTTATATGCCTAACATTAACCATTTTCTTGTTATGTGGTCCATTTTACTTATTTTTGTATTATTTGAAAAACCGTAATTTCAGCACAACTCGGTAACCAGTAGAGACAGAGACTTTTCCTATGTAAATTTGTAATCAGCGCACCCATTTTAGTAAGATAGCAAAGGTTTCATGTTGATCTCGGTCCTTGTTTGTGAGATAGGTGTGCTACTTCAAAATTATTGTTTAAAATATGTGATTTCTTACAAAATTTTTGCCAGTCGGCAAAAAGCCAAATACCTTCAATCAAATTAAGATTGTGGTTCTTGATACAATTTTCGACGCTGATTACGCCGGTATAGTTTGATTTTACTTATTTGGAACGGTTCGGCAGTTATGACGTTCCCAATTATCAAAAATGATGCTAAAAACAACCATTTTACTGTTAGAAACTTTGAACGCAAACTGTGTCCGATCTAATAGACGGATGTTGACGGTTCAAACGCTATCGGATGGGAAATTGGCAGAGGAATCCATTTCTGAAAGCTGCGTTGCTCTAAGGTTCGCGGTTCGTGATAAAAACGCGATAAACCGCGGAAATTATAATTTCCCACTTTCTGGCCAAAGCGTACACGCTACGGGAAAATCGACCTCACCGTTGAATTCAGCAGATCCCAATGCATAAGCATGACTACATTAAAACGCTCTATCTCTCAAAAAGTTCTCACTGTTATTTCGGTCTAAATTTTGCACTTTTAGATAGAAAAATATTGAACTTTGCAACCGTTGGTGATAGAAAGGTTTACCTACTACCAAATGATAGCTCTCGTTGAGTCTATCAAAAATATGTATACTTTTATATGCCTAACATTAACCATTTTCTTGTTATGTGGTCCATTTCACTTATTTTTGTATTATTTGAAAAACCGTAATTTCAGCACAACTCGGTAACCAGTAGAGACAGAGACTTTTCCTATGTAAATTTGTAATCAGCGCACCCATTTTAGTAAGATAGCAAAGGTTTCATGTTGATCTGGGTCCTTGTTTGTGAGATAGGTGAGCTACTTCAAAATTAATGTTTAAAATATGTGATTTCTTAAAAAAATTTTGCCAGTCGGCAAAAAGCCAAATACCTTCAATCAAATTAAGATTGTGGTTCTTGATACAATTTTCGACGCTGATTACGCCGGTATAGTTTGATTTTACTTACTTGGAACGGTTCGTCAGTTATTACGTTCCCAATTATCAAAAATGATGCTAAAAACAACCATTTTACTATGTTAGAAACTTTGAACGCAAACTGTGTCCGATCTATAGACCGATGTTGACGGTTCAAACGCTATCGGATGGGAAATTGGCCGAGGAATTCATTTCTGAAAGCCGCGTTGCTCTAAGGTTCGCGGTTCGCGAGAAAAACGCGATAAACCGCGGAAATTATAATTTCCCACTTTCTGGCCAAAGCGTACACGCTACGGGAAAATCGACCTCACCGTTGAATTCAGCAGATCCCAATGCATAAGCATGACTACATTAAAACGCTCTATCTCTCAAAAAGTTCTCACTGTTATTTCGGTCTAAATTTTAGATAGAAAAATATTGAACTTTGCAACCATTGGTGATAGAAAGGTTTACCTACTACCAAATGATAGCTCTCGTTGAGTCTATCAAAAATATGTATACTTTTATATGCCTAACATTAACCATTTTCTTGTTATGTGGTCCATTTCACTTATTTTTGTATTATTTGAAAAACCGTAATTTCAGCACAACTCGGTAACCAGTAGAGACAGAGACTTTTCCTATGTAAATTTGTAATCAGCGCACCCATTTTAGTAAGATAGCAAAGGTTTCATGTTGATCTCGGTCCTTGTTTGTGAGATAGGTGTGCTACTTCAAAATTATTGTTTAAAATATGTGATTTCTTACAAAATTTTTGCCAGTCGGCAAAAAGCCAAATACCTTCAATCAAATTAAGATTGTGGTTCTTGATACAATTTTCGACGCTGATTACGCCGGTATAGTTTGATTTTTCTTATTTGGAACGGTTCGGCAGTTATTACGTTCCCAATTATCAAAAATGATGCTAAAAACAACCATTTTACTATGTTAGAAACTTTGAACGCAAACTGTGTCCGATCTAATAGACCGATGTTGACGGTTCAAACGCTATCGCATGGGAAATTGGCCGAGGAATGCATTTCTGAAAGCCGCGTTGCTCCAAGGTTCGCGGTTCGCGAGAAAAACGCGATAAACCGCGGAAATTATAATTTCCCACTTTCTGGCCAAAGCGTACACGCTACGGGAAAATCGACCTCACCGTTGAATTCAGCAGATCCCAATGCATAAGCATGACTACATTAAAACGCTCTATCTCTCAAAAAGTTCTCACTGTTATTTCGGTCTAAATTTAGCACTTTTAGATAGAAAAATATTGAACTTTGCAACCGTTGGTGATAGAAAGGTTTACCTACTACCAAATGATAGCTCTCGTTGAGTCTATCAAAAATATGTATACTTTTATATGCCTAACATTAACCATTTTCTTGTTATGTGGTCCATTTTACTTATTTTTGTATTATTTGAAAAACCGTAATTTCAGCACAACTCGGTAACCAGTAGAGACAGAGACTTTTCCTATGTAAATTTGTAATCAGCGCACCCATTTTAGTAAGATAGCAAAGGTTTCATGTTGATCTCGGTCCTTGTTTGTGAGATAGGTGTGCTACTTCAAAATTATTGTTTAAAATATGTGATTTCTTACAAAATTTTTGCCAGTCGGCAAAAAGCCAAATACCTTCAATCAAATTAAGATTGTGGTTCTTGATACAATTTTCGACGCTGATTACGCCGGTATAGTTTGATTTTACTTATTTGGAACGGTTCGGCAGTTATGACGTTCCCAATTATCAAAAATGATGCTAAAAACAACCATTTTACTGTTAGAAACTTTGAACGCAAACTGTGTCCGATCTAATAGACGGATGTTGACGGTTCAAACGCTATCGGATGGGAAATTGGCAGAGGAATCCATTTCTGAAAGCTGCGTTGCTCTAAGGTTCGCGGTTCGTGATAAAAACGCGATAAACCGCGGAAATTATAATTTCCCACTTTCTGGCCAAAGCGTACACGCTACGGGAAAATCGACCTCACCGTTGAATTCAGCAGATCCCAATGCATAAGCATGACTACATTAAAACGCTCTATCTCTCAAAAAGTTCTCACTGTTATTTCGGTCTAAATTTTGCACTTTTAGATAGAAAAATATTGAACTTTGCAACCGTTGGTGATAGAAAGGTTTACCTACTACCAAATGATAGCTCTCGTTGAGTCTATCAAAAATATGTATACTTTTATATGCCTAACATTAACCATTTTCTTGTTATGTGGTCCATTTCACTTATTTTTGTATTATTTGAAAAACCGTAATTTCAGCACAACTCGGTAACCAGTAGAGACAGAGACTTTTCCTATGTAAATTTGTAATCAGCGCACCCATTTTAGTAAGATAGCAAAGGTTTCATGTTGATCTGGGTCCTTGTTTGTGAGATAGGTGAGCTACTTCAAAATTAATGTTTAAAATATGTGATTTCTTAAAAAAATTTTGCCAGTCGGCAAAAAGCCAAATACCTTCAATCAAATTAAGATTGTGGTTCTTGATACAATTTTCGACGCTGATTACGCCGGTATAGTTTGATTTTACTTACTTGGAACGGTTCGTCAGTTATTACGTTCCCAATTATCAAAAATGATGCTAAAAACAACCATTTTACTATGTTAGAAACTTTGAACGCAAACTGTGTCCGATCTATAGACCGATGTTGACGGTTCAAACGCTATCGGATGGGAAATTGGCCGAGGAATTCATTTCTGAAAGCCGCGTTGCTCTAAGGTTCGCGGTTCGCGAGAAAAACGCGATAAACCGCGGAAATTATAATTTCCCACTTTCTGGCCAAAGCGTACACGCTACGGGAAAATCGACCTCACCGTTGAATTCAGCAGATCCCAATGCATAAGCATGACTACATTAAAACGCTCTATCTCTCAAAAAGTTCTCACTGTTATTTCGGTCTAAATTTTAGATAGAAAAATATTGAACTTTGCAACCATTGGTGATAGAAAGGTTTACCTACTACCAAATGATAGCTCTCGTTGAGTCTATCAAAAATATGTATACTTTTATATGCCTAACATTAACCATTTTCTTGTTATGTGGTCCATTTCACTTATTTTTGTATTACTTGAAAAACCGTAATTTCAGCACAACTCGGTAACCAGTAGAGACAGAGACTTTTCCTATGTAAATTTGTAATCAGCGCATCCATTTTAGTAAGATAGCAAAGGTTTCATGTCGATCTGGGTCGTTGTTTGTGAGATAGGTGTGCTACTTCAAAATTATTGTTTAAAATATGTGATTTCTTACAAAATTTTTGCCAGTCGGCAAAAAGCCAAATACCTTCAATCAAATTAAGATTGTGGTTCTTGATACAATTTTCGACGCTGATTACGCCGGTATAGTTTGATTTTACTTATTTGGAACGGTTCGGCAGTTATTACGTTCCCAATTATCAAAAATGATGCTAAAAACAACCATTTTACTATGTTAGAAACTTTGAACGCAAACTGTGTCCGATCTAATAGACCGATGTTGACGGTTCAAACGCTATCGGATGGGAAATTGGCCGAGGAATTCATTTCTGAAAGCCGTGTTGCTCTAAGGTTCGCGGTTCGCGAGAAAAACGCGATAGACCGCGGAAATTATAATTTCCTACTTTCTGGCCAAAGCGTACACGCTACGGGAAAATCGACCTCACCGTTGAATTCAGCAGATCGCAATGCATAAGCATGACTGCATTAAAACGCTCTATCTCTCAAAAAGTTATAACTGTTATTTCGGTCTAAATTTAGCACTTTTAGATAGAAAAATGTTGAACTTTGCAACCGTTGGTGATAGAAAGGTTTACCTACTACCAAATGATAGCTCTCGTTGAGTCTATCAAAAATATGTATACTTTTATATGCCTAACATTAACCATTTTCTTGTTATGTGGTCCATTTCACTTATTTTTGTATTATTTGAAAAACCGTAATTTCAGCACAACTCGGTAACCAGTAGAGACAGAGACTTTTCCTATGTAAATTTGTAATCAGCGCACCCATTTTAGTAAGATAGCAAAGGTTTCATGTTGATCTGGGTCCTTGTTTGTGAGATAGGTGTGCTACTTCAAAATTATTGTTTAAAATATGTGATTTCTTACAAAATTTTTGCCAGTCGGCAAAAAGCCAAATACCTTCAATCAAATTAAGATTGTGGTTCTTGATACAATTTTCGACGCTGATTACGCCGGTATAGTTTGATTTTACTTATTTGGAACGGTTCGGCAGTTATTACGTTCCCAATTATCAAAAATGATGCTAAAACAACCATTTTACTATATTAGAAACTTTGAACGCAAACTGTGTCCGATCTAATAGACCGATGTTGACGGTTCAAACGCTATCGGATGGGAAATTGGCGAAGGAAATCATTTCTGAAAGCCGTGTTGCTCTAAGGTTCGCGGTTCGCGAGAAAAACGCGATAAACCGCGGAAATTATAATTTCCCACTTTCTGGCCAAAGCGTACACGCTACGGGAAAATCGACCTCACCGTTGAATTCAGCAGATCCCAATGCATAAGCATGACTACATTAAAACGCTCTATCTCTCAAAAAGTTCTCACTGTTATTTCGGTCTAAATTTAGCACTTTTAGATAGAAAAATATTGAACTTTGCAACCGTTGGTGATAGAAAGGTTTACCTACTACCAAATGATAGCTCTCGTTGAGTCTATCAAAAATATGTATACTTTTATATGCCTAACATTAACCATTTTCTTGTTATGTGGTCCATTTCACTTATTTTTGTATTACTTGAAAAACCGTAATTTCAGCACAACTCGGTAACCAGTAGAGACAGAGACTTTTCCTATGTAAATTTGTAATCAGCGCATCCATTTTAGTAAGATAGCAAAGGTTTCATGTCGATCTGGGTCGTTGTTTGTGAGATAGGTGTGCTACTTCAAAATTATTGTTTAAAATATGTGATTTCTTACAAAATTTTTGCCAGTCGGCAAAAAGCCAAATACCTTCAATCAAATTAAGATTGTGGTTCTTGATACAATTTTCGACGCTGATTACGCCGGTATAGTTTGATTTTACTTATTTGGAACGGTTCGGCAGTTATTACGTTCCCAATTATCAAAAATGATGCTAAAAACAACCATTTTACTATGTTACAAACTTTGAACGCAAACTGTGTCCGATCTAATAGACCGATGTTGACGGTTCAAACGCTATCGGATGGGAAATTGGCCGAGGAATTCATTTCTGGAAGCCGCGTTGCTCTAAGGTTCGCGGTTCGCCAGAAAAACGCGATAAACCGCGGAAATTATAATTTCCCACTTTCTGGCCAAAGCGTACACGCTACGGGAAAATCGACTTCACCGTTGAATTCAGCAGATCCCAATGCATAAGCATGACTACATTAAAACGCTCTATCTCTCAAAAACTGCTCACTGTTATTTCGGTCTAAATTTAGCACTTTTAGATAGAAAAATATTGAACTTTGCAACCGTTGGTGATAGAAAGGTTTACCAACTACCAAATGATAGCTCTCGTTGAGTCTATCAAAAATATGTATACTTTTATATGCCTAACATTAACCATTTTCTTGTTATGTGGTCCATTTCACTTATTTTTGTATTACTTGAAAAACCGTAATTTCAGCACAACTCGGTAACCAGTAGAGACAGAGACTTTTCCTATGTAAATTTGTAATCAGCGCATCCATTTTAGTAAGACAGCAAAGGTTTCATGTCGATCTGGGTCGTTGTTTGTGAGATAGGTGTGCTACTTCAAAATTATTGTTTAAAATATGTGATTTCTTACAAAAATTTTGCCAGTCGGCAAAAAGCCAAATACCTTCAATCAAATTAAGATTGTGGTTCTTGATACAATTTTCGACGCTGATTACGCCGGTATAGTTTGATTTTACTTATTTGGAACGGTTCGGCAGTTATTACGTTCCCAATTATCAAAAATGATGCTAAAAACAACCATTTTACTATATTAGAAACTTTGAACGCAAACTGTGTCCGATCTAATAGACCGATGTTGACGGTTCAAACGCTATCGGATGGGAAATTGGCGAAGGAAATCATTTCTGAAAGCCGTGTTGCTCTAAGGTTCGCGGTTCGCGAGAAAAACGCGATAAACCGCGGAAATTATAATTTCCCACTTTCTGGCCAAAGCGTACACGCTACGGGAAAATCGACCTCACCGTTGAATTCAGCAGATCCCAATGCATAAGCATGACTACATTAAAACGCTCTATCTCTCAAAAAGTTCTCACTGTTATTTCGGTCTAAATTTAGCACTTTTAGATAGAAAAATATTGAACTTTGCAACCGTTGGTGATAGAAAGGTTTACCTACTACCAAATGATAGCTCTCGTTGAGTCTATCAAAAATATGTATACTTTTATATGCCTAACATTAACCATTTTCTTGTTATGTGGTCCATTTCACTTATTTTTGTATTACTTGAAAAACCGTAATTTCAGCACAACTCGGTAACCAGTAGAGACAGAGACTTTTCCTATGTAAATTTGTAATCAGCGCATCCATTTTAGTAAGATAGCAAAGGTTTCATGTCGATCTGGGTCGTTGTTTGTGAGATAGGTGTGCTACTTCAAAATTATTGTTTAAAATATGTGATTTCTTACAAAATTTTTGCCAGTCGGCAAAAAGCCAAATACCTTCAATCAAATTAAGATTGTGGTTCTTGATACAATTTTCGACGCTGATTACGCCGGTATAGTTTGATTTTACTTATTTGGAACGGTTCGGCAGTTATTACGTTCCCAATTATCAAAAATGATGCTAAAAACAACCATTTTACTATGTTAGAAACTTTGAACGCAAACTGTGTCCGATCTAATAGACCGATGTTGACGGTTCAAACGCTATCGGATGGGAAATTGGCCGAGGAATTCATTTCTGAAAGCCGTGTTGCTCTAAGGTTCGCGGTTCGCGAGAAAAACGCGATAGACCGCGGAAATTATAATTTCCCACTTTCTGGCCAAAGCGTACACGCTACGGGAAAATCGACCTCACCGTTGAATTCAGCAGATCGCAATGCATAAGCATGACTACATTAAAACTCTCTATCTCTCAAAAAGTTCTCACTGTTATTTCGGTCTAAATTTAGCACTTTTAGATAGAAAAATATTGAACTTTGCAACCGTTGGTGATAGAAACGTTTACCTACTACCAAATGATAGCTCTCGTTGAGTCTATCAAAAATATGTATACTTTTATATGCCTAACATTAACCATTTTCTTGTTATGTGGTCCATTTCACTTATTTTTGTATTATTTGAAAAACCGTAATTTCAGCACAACTCGGTAACCAGTAGAGACAGAGACTTTTCCTATGTAAATTTGTAATCAGCGCACCCATTTTAGTAAGATAGCAAAGGTTTCATGTTGATCTGGGTCCTTGTTTGTGAGATAGGTGTGCTACTTCAAAATTATTGTTTAAAATATGTGATTTCTTACAAAATTTTTGCCAGTCGGCAAAAAGCCAAATACCTTCAATCAAATTAAGATTGTGGTTCTTGATACAATTTTCGACGCTGATTACGCCGGTATAGTTTGATTTTACTTACTTGGAACGGTTCGTCAGTTATTACGTTCCCAATTATCAAAAATGATGCTAAAAACAACCATTTTACTATGTTAGAAACTTTGAACGCAAACTGTGTCCGATCTAATAGACCGATGTTGACGGTTCAAACGCTATCGGATGGGAAATTGGCCGAGGAATTCATTTCTGAAAGCCGCGTTGCTCTAAGGTTCGCGGTTCGCCAGAAAAACGCGATAAACCGCGGAAATTATAATTTCCCACTTTCTGGCCAAAGCGTACACGCTACGGGAAAATCGACCTCACCGTTGAATTCAGCAGATCCCAATGCATAAGCATGACTACATTAAAACGCTCTATCTCTCAAAAACTGCTCACTGTTATTTCGGTCTAAATTTAGCACTTTTAGATAGAAAAATAATGAACTTTGCAACCGTTTTTGATAGAAAGGTTTACCTACTACCAAATGATAGGTCTCGTTGAGTCTATCAAAAATATGTATACTTTTATATGCCTAACATTAACCATTTTCTTGTTATGTTGTCCATTTCACTTATTTTTGTATTACTTGAAAAACCGTAATTTCAGCACAACTCGGTAACCAGTAGAGACAGAGACTTTTCCTATGTCAATTTGTAATCAGCGCATCCATTTTAGTAAGATAGCAAAGGTTTCATGTCGATCTGGGTCCTTGTTTGTGAGATAGGTGTGCTACTTCAAAATTATTGTTTAAAATATGTGATTTCTTACAAAATTTTTGCCAGTCGGCAAAAAGCCAAATACCTTCAATCAAATTAAGATTGTGGTTCTTGATACAATTTTCGACGCTGATTACGCCGGTATAGTTTGATTTTACTTATTTGGAACGGTTCGGCAGTTATTACGTTCCCAATTATCAAAAATGATGCTAAAAACAACCATTTTACTATATTAGAAACTTTGAACGCAAACTGTGTCCGATCTGGTAGACCGATGTTGACGGTTCAAACGCTATCGGATGGGAAATTGGCCGAGGAATTCATTTCTGAAAGCCGCGTTGCTCTAAGGTTCGCGGTTCGCGAGAAAAACGCGATAAACCGCGGAAATTATAATTTCCCACTTTCTGGCCAAAGCGTACACGCTACGGGAAAATCGACCTCACCGTTGAATTCAGCAGATCCCAATGCATAAGCATGACTACATTAAAACGCTGTATCTCTCAAAAAGTTCTCACTGTTATTTCGGTCTAAATTTTAGATAGAAAAATATTGAACTTTGCAACCATTGGTGATAGAAAGGTTTACCTACTACCAAATGATAGCTCTCGTTGAGTCTATCAAAAATATGTATACTTTTATATGCCTAACATTAACCATTTTCTTGTTATGTGGTCCATTTCACTTATTTTTGTATTACTTGAAAAACCGTAATTTCAGCACAACTCGGTAACCAGTAGAGACAGAGACTTTTCCTATGTAAATTTGTAATCAGCGCATCCATTTTAGTAAGATAGCAAAGGTTTCATGTCGATCTGGGTCGTTGTTTGTGAGATAGGTGTGCTACTTCAAAATTATTGTTTAAAATATGTGATTTCTTACAAAAATTTTGCCAGTCGGCAAAAAGCCAAATACCTTCAATCAAATTAAGATTGTGGTTCTTGATACAATTTTCGACGCTGATTACGCCGGTATAGTTTGATTTTACTTATTTGGAACGGTTCGGCAGTTATTACGTAAAATGATGCTAAAAACAACCATTTTACTATGTTAGAAACTTTGAACGCAAATTGTGTCCGATCTAATAGACCGATGTTGACGGTTCAAACGCTATCGGATGGGAAATTGGCCGAGGAATTCATTTCTGAAAGCCGCGTTGCTCTAAGGTTCGCGGTTCGCGAGAAAAACGCGATAAACCGCGGAAATTATAATTTCCCACTTTCTGGCCAAAGCGTATACGCTACGGGAAAATAGACCTCACCGTTGAATTCAGCAGATCCCAATGCATAAGCATGACTACATTAAAACGCTCTATCTCTCAAAAAGTTCTCACTATTATTTCGGTCTAAATTTAGCACTTTTAGATAGAAAAATATTGAACTTTGCAACCGTTGGTGATAGAAAGGTTTACCTACTACCAAATGATAGCTCTCGTTGAGTCTATCAAAAATATGTATACTTTTATATGCCTAACATTAACCATTTTCTTGTTATGTGGTCCATTTCACTTATTATTGTATTATTTGAAAAACCGTAATTTCAGCACAACTCGGTAACCAGTAGAGACAGGGACTTTTCCTATGTAAATTTGTAATCAGCGCACCCATTTTAGTAAGATAGCAAAGGTTTCATGGCGATGTGGGTCCTTGTTTGTGAGATAGGTGTGCTACTTCAAAATTATTGTTTAAAATATGTGATTTCTTACAACATTTTTGCCAGTCGGGAAAAAGCCAAATGCCTTCAATCAAATTAAGATTGTGGTTCTTGATACAATTTTCGACGCTGATTACGCCGGTATAGTTTGATTTTACTTACTTGGAACGGTTCGGCAGTTATTATGTTCCCAATTATCAAAAATGATGCTAAAAAGAACCATTTTACTATGTTAGAAACTTTGAACGCAAACTGTGTCCGATCTAATAGACCGATGTTGACGGTTCAAACGCTATCGGATGGGAAATTGGCCGAGGAATCCATTTCTGAAAGCCGCGTTGCTCTAAGGTTCGCGGTTCGCGAGAAAAGCGCGATAAACCGCGGAAATTATAATTTCCCACTTTCTGGCCAAAGCGTACACGCTACGGGAAAATCGACCTCACCGTTGAATTCAGCAGATCGCAATGCATAAGCATGACTGCATTAAAACGCTCTATCTCTCAAAAAGTTCTCACTGTTATTTCGGTCTAAATTTAGGACTTTTAGATAGAAAAATATTGAACTTTGCAACCGTTGGTGATAGAAAGGTTTACCTACTACCAAATGATAGCTCTCGTTGAGTCTATCAAAAATATGTATACTTTTATATGCCTAACATTAACCATTTTCTTGTTATGTGGTCCATTTCACTTATTTTTGTATTATTTGAAAAACCGTAATTTCAGCACAACTCGGTAACCAGTAGAGACAGGGACTTTTCCTATGTAAATTTGTAATCAGCGCACCCATTTTAGTAAGATAGCAAAGGTTTCATGGCGATCTGGGTCCTTGTTTGTGAGATAGGTGTGCTACTTCAAAATTATTGTTTAAAATATGTGATTTCTTACAAAATTTTTGCCAGTCGGCAAAAAGCCAAATGCCTTCAATCAAATTAAGATTGTGGTTCTTGATACAATTTTCGACGCTGATTACGCCGGTATAGTTTGATTTTACTTACTTGGAACGGTTCGGCAGTTATTATGTTCCCAATTATCAAAAATGATGCTAAAAAGAACCATTTTACTATGTTAGAAACTTTGAACGCAAACTGTGTCCGATCTAATAGACCGATGTTGACGGTTCAAACGCTATCGGATGGGAAATTGGCCGAGGAATTCATTTCTGAAAGCCGCGTTGCTCTAAGGTTCGCGGTTCGCGAGAAAAACGCGATAAACCGCGGAAATTATAATTTCCCTCTTTCTGGCCAAAGCGTATACGCTACGGGAAAATAGACCTCACCGTTGAATTCAGCAGATCCCAATGCATAAGCATGACTACATTAAAACGCTCTATCTCTCAAAAAGTTCTCACTATTATTTCGGTCTAAATTTAGCACTTTTAGATAGAAAAATATTGAACTTTGCAGCCGTTGGTGATAGAAAGGTTTACCTACTACCAAATGATAGCTCTCGTTGAGTCTATCAAAAATATGTATACTTTTATATGGCTAACATTAACCATTTTCTTGTTATGTGGTCCATTTCACTTATTTTTGTATTATTTGAAAAACCGTAATTTCAGCACAACTCGGTAACCAGTAGAGACAGGGACTTTTCCTATGTAAATTTGTAATCAGCGCACCCATTTTAGTAAGATAGCAAAGGTTTCATGGCGATCTGGGTCCTTGTTTGTGAGATAGGTGTGCTACTTCAAAATTATTGTCTAAAATATGTGATTTCTTACAAAATTTTTGCCAGTCGGCAAAAAGCCAAATGCCTTCAATCAAATTAAGATTGTGGTTCTTGATACAATTTTCGACGCTGATTACGCCGGTATAGTTTGATTTTACTTACTTGGAACGGTTCGTCAGTTATTACGTTCCCAATTATCAAAAATGATGCTAAAAACAACCATTTTACTATGTTAGAAACTTTGAACGCAAACTGTGTCCGATCTAATAGACCGATGTTGACGGTTCAAACGCTATCGGATGGGAAATTGGCCGAGGAATTCATTTCTGAAAGCCGCGTTGCTCTAAGGTTCGCGGTTCGCGAGAAAAACGCGATAAACCGCGGAAATTATAATTTCCCACTTTCTGGCCAAAGCGTATACGCTACGGGAAAATAGACCTCACCGTTGAATTCAGCAGATCCCAATGCATAAGCATGACTACATTAAAACGCTCTATCTCTCAAAAAGTTCTCACTATTATTTCGGTCTAAATTTAGCACTTTTAGATAGAAAAATATTGAACTTTGCAGCCGTTGGTGATAGAAAGGTTTACCTACTACCAAATGATAGCTCTCGTTGAGTCTATCAAAAATATGTATACTTTTATATGGCTAACATTAACCATTTTCTTGTTATGTGGTCCATTTCACTTATTTTTGTATTATTTGAAAAACCGTAATTTCAGCACAACTCGGTAACCAGTAGAGACAGGGACTTTTCCTATGTAAATTTGTAATCAGCGCACCCATTTTAGTAAGATAGCAAAGGTTTCATGGCGATCTGGGTCCTTGTTTGTGAGATAGGTGTGCTACTTCAAAATTATTGTCTAAAATATGTGATTTCTTACAAAATTTTTGCCAGTCGGCAAAAAGCCAAATGCCTTCAATCAAATTAAGATTGTGGTTCTTGATACAATTTTCGACGCTGATTACGCCGGTATAGTTTGATTTTACTTACTTGGAACGGTTCGGCAGTTATTATGTTCCCAATTATCAAAAATGATGCTAAAAACAACCATTTTACTATGTTAGAAACTTTGAACGCAAACTGTGTCCGATCTAATAGACCGATGTTGACGGTTCAAACGCTATCGGATGGGAAATTGGCCGAGGAATTCATTTCTGAAAGCCGCGTTGCTCTAAGGTTCGCGGTTCGCGAGAAAAACGCGATAAACCGCGGAAATTATAATTTCCCACTTTCTGGCCAAAGCGTATACGCTACGGGAAAATAGACCTCACCGTTGAATTCAGCAGATCCCAATGCATAAGCATGACTACATTAAAACGCTCTATCTCTCAAAAAGTTCTCACTATTATTTCGGTCTAAATTTAGCACTTTTAGATAGAAAAATATTGAACTTTGCAGCCGTTGGTGATAGAAAGGTTTACCTACTACCAAATAATAGCTCTCGTTGAGTCTATCAAAAATATGTATACTTTTATATGGCTAACATTAACCATTTTCTTGTTATGTGGTCCATTTCACTTATTTTTGTATTATTTGAAAAACCGTAATTTCAGCACAACTCGGTAACCAGTAGAGACAGGGACTTTTCCTATGTAAATTTGTAATCAGCGCACCCATTTTAGTAAGATAGCAAAGGTTTCATGGCGATCTGGGTCCTTGTTTGTGAGATAGGTGTGCTACTTCAAAATTATTGTTTAAAATATGTGATTTCTTACAAAATTTTTGCCAGTCGGCAAAAAGCCAAATGCCTTCAATCAAATTAAGATTGTGGTTCTTGATAGAATTTTCGACGCTGATTACGCCGGTATAGTTTGATTTTACTTACTTGGAACGGTTCGGCAGTTATTATGTTCCCAATTATCAAAAATGATGCTAAAAAGAACCATTTTACTATGTTAGAAACTTTGAACGCAAACTGTGTCCGATCTAATAGACCGATGTTGACGGTTCAAACGCTATCGGATGGGAAATTGGCCGAGGAATTCATTTCTGAAAGCCGCGTTGCTCTAAGGTTCGCGGTTCGCGAGAAAAACGCGATAAACCGCGGAAATTATAATTTCCCACTTTCTGGCCAAAGCGTATACGCTACGGGAAAATAGACCTCACCGTTGAATTCAGCAGATCCCAATGCATAAGCATGACTACATTAAAACGCTCTATCTCTCAAAAAGTTCTCACTATTATTTCGGTCTAAATTTAGCACTTTTAGATAGAAAAATATTGAACTTTGCAGCCGTTGGTGATAGAAAGGTTTACCTACTACCAAATGATAGCTCTCGTTGAGTCTATCAAAAATATGTATACTTTTATATGCCTAACATTAACCATTTTCTTGTTATGTGGTCCATTTCACTTATTTTTGTATTATTTGAAAAACCGTAATTTCAGCACAACTCGGTAACCAGTAGAGACAGGGACTTTTCCTATGTAAATTTGTAATCAGCGCACCCATTTTAGTAAGATAGCAAAGGTTTCATGGCGATCTGGGTCCTTGTTTGTGAGATAGGTGTGCTACTTCAAAATTATTGTTTAAAATATGTGATTTCTTAAAAAATTTTTGCCAGTCGGCAAAAAGCCAAATGCCTTCAATCAAATTAAGATTGTGGTTCTTGATACAATTTTCGACGCTGATTACGCCGGTATAGTTTGATTTTACTTACTTGGAACGGTTCGGCAGTTATTATGTTCCCAATTATCAAAAATGATGCTAAAAACAACCATTTTACTATGTTAGAAATTTTGAACGCAAACTGTGTCCGATCTAATAGACCGATGTTGACGGTTCAAACGCTATCGGATGGGAAATTGGCCGAGGAATTCATTTCTGAAAGCCGCGTTGCTCTAAGGTTCGCAGTTCGCGAGAAAAACGCGATAAACCGCGGAAATTATAATTTCCCACTTTCTGGCCAAAGCGTATACGCTACGGGAAAATAGACCTCACCGTTGAATTCAGCAGATCCCAATGCATAAGCATGACTACATTAAAACGCTCTATCTCTCAAAAAGTTCTCACTATTATTTCGGTCTAAATTTAGCACTTTTAGATAGAAAAATATTGAACTTTGCAACCGTTGGTGATAGAAAGGTTTACCTACTACCAAATGATAGCTCTCGTTGAGTCTATCAAAAATATGTATACTTTTATATGGCTAACATTAACCATTTTCTTGTTATGTGGTCCATTTCACTTATTTTTGTATTATTTGAAAAACCGTAATTTCAGCACAACTCGGTAACCAGTAGAGACAGAGACTTTTCCTATGTAAATTTGTAATCAGCGCACCCATTTTAGTAAGATAGCAAAGGTTTCATGTTGATCTGGGTCCTTGTTTGTGAGATAGGTGTGCTACTTCAAAATTATTGTTTAAAATATGTGATTTCTTACAAAATTTTTGCCAGTCGGCAAAAAGCCAAATACCTTCAATCCAATTAAGATTGTGGTTCTTGATACAATGTTCGACGCTGATTACGCCGGTATAGTTTGATTTTACTTATTTGGAACGGTTCGGCAGTTATTACGTTCCCAATTATCAAAAATGATGCTAAAGACAACCATTTTACTATGTTAGAAACTTTGAACGCAAACTGTGTCCGATCTAATAGACCGATGTTGACGGTTCAAACGCTATCGGATGGGAAGTTGGCCGAGGAATTCATTTCTGAAAGCCGCGTTGCTCTAAGGTTCGCGGTTCGCGAGAAAAGCGCGATAAACCGCGGAAATTAGAATTTCCCACTTTCTGGCCAAAGCGTACACGCTACGGGAAAATCGACCTCACCGTTGAATTCAGCAGATCCCAATCCATAAGCATGACTACATTAAAACGCTCTATCTCTCAAAAAGTTCTCACTGTTATTTCGGTCTAAATTTAGCACTTTTAGATAGAAAAATACTGATCTTTGCAACCGTTGGTGATAGAAAGGTTTACCTACTACCAAATGATAGCTCTCGTTGAGTCTATCAAAAATATGTATACTTTTATATGCCTAACATTAACCATTTTCTTGTTATGTGGTCCATTTCACTTATTTTTGTATTATTTGAAAAACCGTAATTTCAGCACAACTCGGTAACCAGTAGAGACAGGGACTTTTCCTATGTAAATTTGTAATCAGCGCACCCATTTTAGTAAGATAGCAAAGGTTTCATGGCGATCTGGGTCCTTGTTTGTGAGATAGGTGTGCTACTTCAAAATTATTGTTTAAAATATGTGATTTCTTACAAAATTTTTGCCAGTCGGCAAAAAGCCAAATGCCTTCAATCAAATTAAGATTGTGGTTCTTGATACAATTTTCGACGCTGATTACGCCGGTATAGTTTGATTTTACTTACTTGGAACGGTTCGGCAGTTATTATGTTCCCAATTATCAAAAATGATGCTAAAAACAACCATTTTACTATGTTAGAAAGTTTGAACGCAAACTGTGTCCGATCTAATAGACCGATGTTGACGGTTCAAACGCTATCGGATGGGAAATTGGCCGAGGAATTCATTTCTGAAAGCCGCGTTGCTCTAAGGTTCGCGGTTCGCGAGAAAAACGCGATAAACCGCGGAAATTATAATTTCCCACTTTTTGGCCAAAGCGTATACGCTACGGGAAAATAGACCTCACCGTTGAATTCAGCAGATCCCAATGCATAAGCATGACTACATTAAAACGCTCTATCTCTCAAAAAGTTCTCACAATTATTTCGGTCTAAATTTAGCACTTTTAGATAGAAAAATATTGAACTTTGCAACCGTTGGTGATAGAAAGGTTTACCTACTACCAAATGATAGCTCTCGTTGAGTCTATCAAAAATATGTATACTTTTGGCTAACATTAACCATTTTCTTGTTATGTGGTCCATTTCACTTATTTTTGTATTATTTGAAAAACCGTAATTTCAGCACAACTCGGTAACCAGTAGAGACAGGGACTTTTCCTATGTAAATTTGTAATCAGCGCACCCATTTTAGTAAGATAGCAAAGGTTTCACGGCGATCTGGGTCCTTGTTTGTGAGATAGGTGTGCTACTTCAAAATTATTGTTTAAAATATGTGATTTCTTACAAAATTTTTGCCAGTCGGCAAAAAGCCAAATACCTTCAATCCAATTAAGATTGTGGTTCTTGATACAATTTTCGACGCTGATTACGCCGGTATAGTTTGATTTTACTTATTTAGAACGGTTCGGCAGTTATTACGTTCCCAATTATCAAAAATTATGCTAAAAACAACCATTTTACTATATTAGAAACTTTGAACGCAAACTGTGTCCGATCTAATAGACCGATGTTGACGGTTCAAACGCTATCGGATGGGAAATTGGCCGAGGAATTCATTTCTGAAAGCCGCGTTGCTCTAAGGTTCGCGGTTCGCGAGAAAAACGCGATAAACCGCGGAAATTATAATTTCCCACTTTCTGGCCAAAGCGTACACGCTACGGGAAAATCGACCTCACCGTTGAATTCAGCAGATCCCAGTGCATAAGCATGACTACATTAGAACGCTCTATCTCTCAAAAAGTTCTCACCGTTACTTCGGTCTAAATTTAGCACTTTTAGATAGAAAAATATTGAACTTTGCAACCGTTGGTGATAGAAAGGTTTACCTACTACCAAATGATAGCTCTCGTTGAGTCTATCAAAAATATGTATACTTTTATATGCCTAACATTAACCATTTTCTTGTTATGTGGTCCATTTCACTTATTTTTGTATTATTTGAAAAACCGTAATTTCAGCACAACTCGGTAACCAGTAGAGACAGAGACTTTTCCTATGTAAATTTGTAATCAGCGCATCCATTTTAGTAAGATAGCAAAGGTTTCATGTCGATCTGGGTCCTTGTTTGTGAGATAGGTGTGCTACTTCAAAATTATTGTTTAAAATATGTGATTTCTTACAAAATTTTTGCCAGTCGGCAAAAAGCCAAATACCTTCAATCCAATTAAGATTGTGGTTCTTGATACAATTTTCGACGCTGATTACGCCGGTATAGTTTGATTTTACTTATTTAGAACGGTTCGGCAGTTATTACGTTCCCAATTATCAAAAATTATGCTAAAAACAACCATTTTACTATATTAGAAACTTTGAACGCAAACTGTGTCCGATCTAATAGACCGATGTTGACGGTTCAAACGCTATCGGATGGGAAATTGGCCGAGGAATTCATTTCTGAAAGCCGCGTTGCTCTAAGGTTCGCGGTTCGCGAGAAAAACGCGATAAACCGCGGAAATTATAATTTCCCACTTTCTGGCCAAAGCGTACACGCTACGGGAAAATCGACCTCACCGTTGAATTCAGCAGATCCCAGTGCATAAGCATGACTACATTAGAACGCTCTATCTCTCAAAAAGTTCTCACCGTTACTTCGGTCTAAATTTAGCACTTTTAGATAGAAAAATATTGAACTTTGCAACCGTTGGTGATAGGAAGGTTTACCTACTACCAAATGATAGCTCTCGTTGAGTCTATCAAAAATATGTATACTTTTATATGCCTAACATTAACCATTTTCTTGTTATGTGGTCCATTTCACTTATTTTTGTATTATTTGAAAAACCGTAATTTCAGCACAACTCGGTAACCAGTAGAGACAGAGACTTTTCCTATGTAAATTTGTAATCAGCGCATCCATTTTAGTAAGATAGCAAAGGTTTCATGTCGATCTGGGTCCTTGTTTGTGAGATAGGTGTGCTACTTCAAAATTATTGTTTAAAATATGTGATTTCTTACAAAATTTTTGCCAGTCGGCAAAAAGCCAAATACCTTCAATCCAATTAAGATTGTGGTTCTTGATACAATTTTCGACGCTGATTACGCCGGTATAGTTTGATTTTACTTATTTAGAACGGTTCGGCAGTTATTACGTTCCCAATTATCAAAAATTATGCTAAAAACAACCATTTTACTATATTAGAAACTTTGAACGCAAACTGTGTCCGATCTAATAGACCGATGTTGACGGTTCAAACGCTATCGGATGGGAAATTGGCCGAGGAATTCATTTCTGAAAGCCGCGTTGCTCTAAGGTTCGCGGTTCGCGAGAAAAACGCGATAAACCGCGGAAATTATAATTTCCCACTTTCTGGCCAAAGCGTACACGCTACGGGAAAATCGACCTCACCGTTGAATTCAGCAGATCCCAATGCAAAAGCATGACTACATTAAAACGCTCTATCTCTCCAAAAGTTATAACTGTAATTTCAGTCTAAATTTAGCACTTTTAGATAGAAAAATATTGAACTTTGCAACCGTTGGTGATAGAAAGGTTTACCTACTATCAAATGATAGCTCTCGTTGAGTCTATCAAAAATATGTATACTTTTATATGCCTAACATTAACCATTTTCTTGTTATGTGGTCCATTTCACTTATTTTTGTATTATTTGAAAAACCGTAATTTCAGCACAACTCGGTAACCAGTAGAGACAGAGACTTTTCCTATGTAAATTTGTAATCAGCGCACCCATTTTAGTAAGATAGCAAAGGTTTCATGTTGATCTGGGTCCTTGTTTGTGAGATAGGTGTGCTACTTCAAAATTAATGTTTAAAGTATGTGATTTCTTACAAAATTTTTGCCAGTCGGCAAAAAGCCAAATACCTTCAATCAAATTAAGATTGTGGTTCTTGATACAATTTTCGACGCTGATTACGCCGGTATAGTTTGATTTTACTTATTTGGAACGGTTCGGCAGTTATTACGTTCCCAATTATCAAAAATGATGCTAAAAACAACCATTTTACTATGTTAGAAACTTTGAACGCAAACTGTGTCCGATCTAATAGACCGATGTTGACGGTTCAAACGCTATCGGATGGGAAATTGGCCGAGGAATTCATTTCTGAAAGCCGCGTTGCTCTAAGGTTCGCGGTTCGCGAGAAAAACGCGATAAACCGCGGAAATTATAATTTCCCACTTTCTGGCCAAAGCGTATACGCTACGGGAAAATAGACCTCACCGTTGAATTCAGCAGATCCCAATGCATAAGCATGACTACATTAAAACGCTCTATCTCTCAAAAAGTTCTCACTATTATTTCGGTCTAAATTTAGCACTTTTAGATAGAAAAATATTGAACTTTGCAACCGTTGGTGATAGAAAGGTTTACCTACTACCAAATGATAGCTCTCGTTGAGTCTATCAAAAATATGTATACTTTTATATGCCTAACATTAACCATTTTCTTGTTATGTGGTCCATTTCACTTATTTTTGTATTATTTGAAAAACCGTAATTTCAGCACAACTCGGTAACCAGTAGAGACAGAGACTTTTCCTATGTAAATTTGTAATCAGCGCACCCATTTTAGTAAGATAGCAAAGGTTTCATGTTGATCTGGGTCCTTGCTTGTGAGATAGGTGTGCTACTTCAAAATTAATGTTTAAAATATGTGATTTCTTACAAAATTTTTGCCAGTCGGCAAAAAGCCAAATACCTTCAATCAAATTAAGATTGTGGTTCTTGATACAATTTTCGACGCTGATTACGCCGGTATAGTTTGATTTTACTTATTTGGAACGGTTCGGCAGTTATTACGTTCCCAATTATCAAAAATGATGCTAAAAACAACCATTTTACTATGTTAGAAACTTTGAACGCAAACTGTGTCCGATCTAATAGACCGATGTTGACGGTTCAAACGCTATCGGATGGGAAATTGTCCGAGGAATTCATTTCTGAAAGCCGCGTTGCTCTAAGGTTCGCGGTTCGCGAGAAAAACGCGATAAACCGCGGAAATTATAATTTCCCACTTTCTGGCCAAAGCGTACACGCTACGGGAAAATCGACCTCACCGTTGAATTCAGCAGATCCCAATGCATAAGCATGACTACATTAAAACGCTCTATCTCTCAAAAAGTTCTCACTATTATTTCGGTCTAAATTTAGCACTTTTAGATAGAAAAATATTGAACTTTGCAACCGTTGGTGATAGAAAGGTTTACCTACTACCAAATGATAGCTCTCGTTGAGTCTATCAAAAATATGTATACTTTTATATGCCTAACATTAACCATTTTCTTGTTATGTGGTCCATTTCACTTATTTTTGTATTATTTGAAAAACCGTAATTTCAGCACAACTCGGTAATCAGTAGAGACAGAGACTTTTCCTATGTAAATTTGTAATCAGCGCACCCATTTTAGTAAGATAGCAAAGGTTTCATGTTGATCTGGGTCCTTGTTTGTGAGATAGGTGTGCTACTGCAAAATTATTGTTTAAAATATGTGATTTCTTACAAAATTTTTGCCAGTCGGCAAAAACCCAAATACCTTCAATCAAATTAAGATTGTGGTTCTTGATACAATTTTCGACGCTGATTACGCCGGTATAGTTTGATTTTACTTACTTGGAACGGTTCGGCAGTTATTACGTTCCCAATTATCAAAAATGTTGCTAAAAACAACCATTTTACTATGTTAGAAACTTTGAACGCAAACTGTGTCCGATCTAATAGACCGATGTTGACGGTTCAAACGCTATCGGATGAGAAATTGGCCGAGGAATTCATTTCTGAAAGCCGCGTTGCTCTAAGGTTCGCGGTTCGCGAGAAAAACGCGATAAACCGCGGAAATTATAATTTCCCACTTTCTGGCCAAAGCGTACACGCTACGGGAAAATCGACCTCACCGTTGAATTCAGCAGCTCCCAATGCATAAGCATGACTACATTAAAACGCTCTATCTCTCAAAAAGTTCTCACTATTATTTCGGTCTAAATTTAGCACTTTTAGATAGAAAAATATTGAACTTTGCAACCGTTGGTGATAGAAAGGTTTACCTACTACCAAATGATAGCTCTCGTTGAGTCTATCAAAAATATGTATACTTTTATATGCCTAACATTAACCATTTTCTTGTTATGTGGTCCATTTCACTTATTTTTGTATTATTTGAAAAACCGTAATTTCAGCACAACTCGGTAACCAGTAGAGACAGAGACTTTTCCTATGTAAATTTGTAATCAGCGCACCCATTTTAGTAAGATAGCAAAGGTTTCATGTTGATCTGGGTCCTTGTTTGTGAGATAGGTGTGCTACTTCAAAATTATTGTTTAAAATATGTGATTTCTTACAAAATTTTTGCCAGTCGCCAAAAAGCCAAATACCTTCAATCAAATTAAAATTGTGGTTCTTGATACAATTTTTGACGCTGATTACGCCGGTATAGTTTGATTTTACTTACTTGGAACGGTTCGGCAGTTATTACGTTCCCAATTTATCAAAAATGATGCTAAAAACAACCATTTTACTATGTTAGAAACGTTGAACGCAAACTGTGTCCGATCTAATAGACCGATGTTGACGGTTCGAACGCTATCGGATGAGAAATTGGCCGAGGAATTCATTTCTGAAAGCCGCGTTGCTCTAAGGTTCGCGGTTCGCGAGAAAAACGCGATAAACCGCGGAAATTATAATTTCCCACTTTCTGGCCAAAGCGTACACGCTACGGGAAAATCGACCTCACCGTTGAATTCAGCAGATCCCAATGCATAAGCATGACTACATTAAAACGCTCTATCTCTCAAAAAGTTCTCACTGTTATTTCGGTCTAAATTTAGCACTTTTAGATAGAAAAATATTGAACTTTGCAACCGTTGGTGTTAGAAAGGTTTACCTACTACCAAATGATAGCTCTCGTTGAGTCTATCAAAAATATGTATACTTTTATATGCCTAACATTAACCATTTTCTTGTTATGTGGTCCATTTCACTTATTTTTGTATTATTTGAAAAACCGTAATTTCAGCACAACTCGGTAACCAGTAGAGACAGAGACTTTTCCTATGTAAATTTGTAATCAGCGCACCCATTTTAGTAAGATAGCAAAGGTTTCATGTTGATCTGGGTCCTTGTTTGTGAGATAGGTGTGCTACTTCAAAATTAATGTTTAAAATATGTGATTTCTTACAAAATTTTTGCCAGTCGGCAAAAACCCAAATACCTTCAATCAAATTAAGATTGTGGTTCTTGATACAATTTTCGACGCTGATTACGCCGGTATAGTTTGATTTTACTTATTTGGAACGGTTCGGCAGTTATTACGTTCCCAATTATCAAAAATGATGCTAAAAACAACCATTTTACTATGTTAGAAACTTTGAACGCAAACTGTGTCCGATCTAATAGACCGATGTTGACGGTTCAAACGCTATCGGATGGGAAATTGTCCGAGGAATTCATTTCTGAAAGCCGCGTTGCTCTAAGGTTCGCGGTTCGCGAGAAAAACGCGATAAACCGCGGAAATTATAATTTCCCACTTTCTGGCCAAAGCGTACACGCTACGGGAAAATCGACCTCACCGTTGAATTCAGCAGATCCCAGTGCATAAGCATGACTACATTAGAACGCTCTATCTCTCAAAAAGTTCTCACCGTTACTTCGGTCTAAATTTAGCACTTTTAGATAGAAAAATATTGAACTTTGCAACCGTTGGTGATAGAAAGGTTTACCTACTACCAAATGATAGCTCTCGTTGAGTCTATCAAAAATATGTATACTTTTATATGCCTAATATTAACCATTTTCTTGTTATGTGGTCCATTTCACTTATTTTTGTATTATTTGAAAAACCGTAATTTCAGCACAACTCGGTAACCAGTAGAGACAGAGACTTTTCCTATGTAAATTTGTAATCAGCGCATCCATTTTAGTAAGATAGCAAAGGTTTCATGTCGATCTGGGTCCTTGTTTGTGAGATAGGTGTGCTACTTCAAAATTATTGTTTAAAATATGTGATTTCTTACAAAATTTTTGCCAGTCGGCAAAAAGCCAAATACCTTCAATCCAATTAAGATTGTGGTTCTTGATACAATTTTCGACGCTGATTACGCCGGTATAGTTTGATTTTACTTATTTAGAACGGTTCGGCAGTTATTACGTTCCCAATTATCAAAAATTATGCTAAAAACAACCATTTTACTATATTAGAAACTTTGAACGCAAACTGTGTCCGATCTAATAGACCGATGTTGACGGTTCAAACGCTATCGGATGGGAAATTGGCCGAGGAATTCATTTCTGAAAGCCGCGTTGCTCTAAGGTTCGCGGTTCGCGAGAAAAACACGATAAACCGCGGAAATTATAATTTCCCACTTTCTGGCCAAAGCGTACACGCTACGGGAAAATCGACCTCACCGTTGAATTCAGCAGATCCCAGTGCATAAGCATGACTACATTAGAACGCTCTATCTCTCAAAAAGTTCTCACCGTTACTTCGGTCTAAATTTAGCACTTTTAGATAGAAAAATATTGAACTTTGCAACCGTTGGTGATAGAAAGGTTTACCTACTACCAAATGATAGCTCTCGTTGAGTCTATCAAAAATATGTATACTTTTATATGCCTAACATTAACCATTTTCTTGTTATGTGGTCCATTTCACTTATTTTTGTATTATTTGAAAAACCGTAATTTCAGCACAACTCGGTAACCAGTAGAGACAGAGACTTTTCCTATGTAAATTTGTAATCAGCGCATCCATTTTAGTAAGATAGCAAAGGTTTCATGTCGATCTGGGTCCTTGTTTGTGAGATAGGTGTGCTACTTCAAAATTATTGTTTAAAATATGTGATTTCTTACAAAATTTTTGCCAGTCGGCAAAAAGCCAAATACCTTCAATCCAATTAAGATTGTGGTTCTTGATACAATTTTCGACGCTGATTACGCCGGTATAGTTTGATTTTACTTATTTAGAACGGTTCGGCAGTTATTACGTTCCCAATTATCAAAAATTATGCTAAAAACAACCATTTTACTATATTAGAAACTTTGAACGCAAACTGTGTCCGATCTAATAGACCGATGTTGACGGTTCAAACGCTATCGGATGGGAAATTGGCCGAGGAATTCATTTCTGAAAGCCGCGTTGCTCTAAGGTTCGCGGTTCGCGAGAAAAACGCGATAAACCGCGGAAATTATAATTTCCCACTTTCTGGCCAAAGCGTACACGCTACGGGAAAATCGACCTCACCGTTGAATTCAGCAGATCCCAATGCATAAGCATGACTACATTAAAACGCTCTATCTCTCCAAAAGTTATAACTGTAATTTCCGTCTAAATTTAGCACTTTTAGATAGAAAAATATTGAACTTTGCAACCGTTGGTGATAGAAAGGTTTACCTACTATCAAATGATAGCTCTCGTTGAGTCTATCAAAAATATGTATACTTTTATATGCCTAACATTAACCATTTTCTTGTTATGTGGTCCATTTCACTTATTTTTGTATTATTTGAAAAACCGTAATTTCAGCACAACTCGGTAACCAGTAGAGACAGAGACTTTTCCAATGTAAATTTGTAATCAGCGCACCCATTTTAGTAAGATAGCAAAGGTTTCATGTTGATCTGGGTCCTTGTTTGTGAGATAGGTGTGCTACTTCAAAATTAATGTTTAAAGTATGTGATTTCTTACAAAATTTTTGCCAGTCGGCAAAAAGCCAAATACCTTCAATCAAATTAAGATTGTGGTTCTTGATACAATTTTCGACGCTGATTACGCCGGTATAGTTTGATTTTACTTATTTGGAACGGTTCGGCAGTTATTACGTTCCCAATTATCAAAAATGATGCTAAAAACAACCATTTTACTATGTTAGAAACTTTGAACGCAAACTGTGTCCGATCTAATAGACCGATGTTGACGGTTCAAACGCTATCGGATGGGAAATTGGCTGAGGAATTCATTTCTGAAAGCCGCGTTGCTCTAAGGTTCGCGGTTCGAGAGAAAAACGCGATAAACCGCGGAAATTATAATTTCCCACTTTCTGGCCAAAGCGTACACGCTACGGGAAAATCGACCTCACCGTTGAATTCAGCAGATCCCAATGCATAAGGATGACTACATTAAAACGCTCTATCTCTCAAAAAGTTCTCACTATTATTTCGGTCTAAATTTAGCACTTTTAGATAGAAAAATATTGAACTTTGCAACCGTTGGTGATAGAAAGGTTTACCTACTACCAAATGATAGCTCTCGTTGAGTCTATCAAAAATATGTATACTTTTATATGCCTAACATTAACCATTTTCTTGTTATGTGGTCCATTTCACTTATTTTTGTATTATTTGAAAAACCGTAATTTCAGCACAACTCGGTAACCAGTAGAGACAGAGACTTTTCCTATGTAAATTTGTAATCAGCGCACCCATTTTAGTAAGATAGCAAAGGTTTCATGTTGATCTGGGTCCTTGTTTGTGAGATAGGTGTGCTACTTCAAAATTAATGTTTAAAATATGTGATTTCTTACAAAATTTTTGCCAGTCGGCAAAAAGCCAAATACCTTCAATCAAATTAAGATTGTGGTTCTTGATACAATTTTCGACGCTGATTACGCCGGTATAGTTTGATTTTACTTATTTGGAACGGTTCGGCAGTTATTACGTTCCCAATTATCAAAAATGATGCTAAAAACAACCATTTTACTATGTTAGAAACTTTGAACGCAAACTGTGTCCGATCTAATAGACCGATGTTGACGGTTCAAACGCTATCGGATGGGAAATTGTCCGAGGAATTCATTTCTGAAAGCCGCGTTGCTCTAAGGTTCGCGGTTCGCGAGAAAAACGCGATAAACCGCGGAAATTATAATTTCCCACTTTCTGGCCAAAGCGTACACGCTACGGGAAAATCGACCTCACCGTTGAATTCAGCAGATCCCAATGCATAAGCATGACTACATTAAAACGCTCTATCTCTCAAAAAGTTCTCACTATTATTTCGGTCTAAATTTAGCACTTTTAGATAGAAAAATATTGAACTTTGCAACCGTTGGTGATAGAAAGGTTTACCTACTACCAAATGATAGCTCTCGTTGAGTCTATCAAAAATATGTATACTTTTATATGCCTAACATTAACCATTTTCTTGTTATGTGGTCCATTTCACTTATTTTTGTATTATTTGAAAAACCGTAATTTCAGCACAACTCGGTAACCAGTAGAGACAGAGACTTTTCCTATGTAAATTTGTAATCAGCGCACCCATTTTAGTAAGATAGCAAAGGTTTCATGTTGATCTGGGTCCTTGTTTGTGAGATAGGTGTGCTACTTCAAAATTATTGTTTAAAATATGTGATTTCTTACAAAATTTTTGCCAGTCGGCAAAAAGCCAAATACCTTCAATCAAATTAAAATTGTGGTTCTTGATACAATTTTTGACGCTGATTACGCCGGTATAGTTTGATTTTACTTACTTGGAACGGTTCGGCAGTTATTACGTTCCCAATTTATCAAAAATGATGCTAAAAACAACCATTTTACTATGTTAGAAACGTTGAACGCAAACTGTGTCCGATCTAATAGACCGATGTTGACGGTTCGAACGCTATCGGATGAGAAATTGGCCGAGGAATTCATTTCTGAAAGCCGCGTTGCTCTAAGGTTCGCGGTTCGCGAGAAAAACGCGATAAACCGCGGAAATTATAATTTCCCACTTTCTGGCCAAAGCGTACACGCTACGGGAAAATCGACCTCACCGTTGAATTCAGCAGATCCCAATGCATAAGCATGACTACATTAAAACGCTCTATCTCTCAAAAAGTTCTCACTGTTATTTCGGTCTAAATTTAGCACTTTTAGATAGAAAAATATTGAACTTTGCAACCGTTGGTGTTAGAAAGGTTTACCTACTACCAAATGATAGCTCTCGTTGAGTCTATCAAAAATATGTATACTTTTATATGCCTAACATTAACCATTTTCTTGTTATGTGGTCCATTTCACTTATTTTTGTATTATTTGAAAAACCGTAATTTCAGCACAACTCGGTAACCAGTAGAGACAGAGACTTTTCCTATGTAAATTTGTAATCAGCGCACCCATTTTAGTAAGATAGCAAAGGTTTCATGTTGATCTGGGTCCTTGTTTGTGAGATAGGTGTGCTACTTCAAAATTAATGTTTAAAATATGTGATTTCTTACAAAATTTTTGCCAGTCGGCAAAAAGCCAAATACCTTCAATCAAATTAAGATTGTGGTTCTTGATACAATTTTCGACGCTGATTACGCCGGTATAGTTTGATTTTACTTATTTGGAACGGTTCGGCAGTTATTACGTTCCCAATTATCAAAAATGATGCTAAAAACAACCATTTTACTATGTTAGAAACTTTGAACGCAAACTGTGTCCGATCTAATAGACCGATGTTGACGGTTCAAACGCTATCGGATGGGAAATTGTCCGAGGAATTCATTTCTGAAAGCCGCGTTGCTCTAAGGTTCGCGGTTCGCGAGAAAAACGCGATAAACCGCGGAAATTATAATTTCCCACTTTCTGGCCAAAGCGTACACGCTACGGGAAAATCGACCTCACCGTTGAATTCAGCAGATCCCAGTGCATAAGCATGACTACATTAGAACGCTCTATCTCTCAAAAAGTTCTCACCGTTACTTCGGTCTAAATTTAGCACTTTTAGATAGAAAAATATTGAACTTTGCAACCGTTGGTGATAGAAAGGTTTACCTACTACCAAATGATAGCTCTCGTTGAGTCTATCAAAAATATGTATACTTTTATATGCCTAATATTAACCATTTTCTTGTTATGTGGTCCATTTCACTTATTTTTGTATTATTTGAAAAACCGTAATTTCAGCACAACTCGGTAACCAGTAGAGACAGAGACTTTTCCTATGTAAATTTGTAATCAGCGCATCCATTTTAGTAAGATAGCAAAGGTTTCATGTCGATCTGGGTCCTTGTTTGTGAGATAGGTGTGCTACTTCAAAATTATTGTTTAAAATATGTGATTTCTTACAAAATTTTTGCCAGTCGGCAAAAAGCCAAATACCTTCAATCCAATTAAGATTGTGGTTCTTGATACAATTTTCGACGCTGATTACGCCGGTATAGTTTGATTTTACTTATTTAGAACGGTTCGGCAGTTATTACGTTCCCAATTATCAAAAATTATGCTAAAAACAACCATTTTACTATATTAGAAACTTTGAACGCAAACTGTGTCCGATCTAATAGACCGATGTTGACGGTTCAAACGCTATCGGATGGGAAATTGGCCGAGGAATTCATTTCTGAAAGCCGCGTTGCTCTAAGGTTCGCGGTTCGCGAGAAAAACGCGATAAACCGCGGAAATTATAATTTCCCACTTTCTGGCCAAAGCGTACACGCTACGGGAAAATCGACCTCACCGTTGAATTCAGCAGATCCCAGTGCATAAGCATGACTACATTAGAACGCTCTATCTCTCAAAAAGTTCTCACCGTTACTTCGGTCTAAATTTAGCACTTTTAGATAGAAAAATATTGAACTTTGCAACCGTTGGTGATAGAAAGGTTTACCTACTACCAAATGATAGCTCTCGTTGAGTCTATCAAAAATATGTATACTTTTATATGCCTAACATTAACCATTTTCTTGTTATGTGGTCCATTTCACTTATTTTTGTATTATTTGAAAAACCGTAATTTCAGCACAACTCGGTAACCAGTAGAGACAGAGACTTTTCCTATGTAAATTTGTAATCAGCGCATCCATTTTAGTAAGATAGCAAAGGTTTCATGTCGATCTGGGTCCTTGTTTGTGAGATAGGTGTGCTACTTCAAAATTATTGTTTAAAATATGTGATTTCTTACAAAATTTTTGCCAGTCGGCAAAAAGCCAAATACCTTCAATCCAATTAAGATTGTGGTTCTTGATACAATTTTCGACGCTGATTACGCCGGTATAGTTTGATTTTACTTATTTAGAACGGTTCGGCAGTTATTACGTTCCCAATTATCAAAAATTATGTTAAAAACAACCATTTTACTATATTAGAAACTTTGAACGCAAACTGTGTCCGATCTAATAGACCGATGTTGACGGTTCAAACGCTATCGGATGGGAAATTGGCCGAGGAATTCATTTCTGAAAGCCGCGTTGCTCTAAGGTTCGCGGTTCGCGAGAAAAACGCGATAAACCGCGGAAATTATAATTTCCCACTTTCTGGCCAAAGCGTACACGCTACGGGAAAACCGACCTCACCGTTGAATTCAGCAGATCCCAATGCATAAGCATGACTACATTAAAACGCTCTATCTCTCCAAAAGTTATAACTGTAATTTCAGTCTAAATTTAGCACTTTTAGATAGAAAAATATTGAACTTTGCAACCGTTGGTGATAGAAAGGTTTACCTACTATCAAATGATAGCTCTCGTTGAGTCTATCAAAAATATGTATACTTTTATATGCCTAACATTAACCATTTTCTTGTTATGTGGTCCATTTCACTTATTTTTGTATTATTTGAAAAACCGTAATTTCAGCACAACTCGGTAACCAGTAGAGACAGAGACTTTTCCTATGTAAATTTGTAATCAGCGCACCCATTTTAGTAAGATAGCAAAGGTTTCATGTTGATCTGGGTCCTTGTTTGTGAGATAGGTGTGCTACTTCAAAATTAATGTTTAAAGTATGTGATTTCTTACAAAATTTTTGCCAGTCGGCAAAAAGCCAAATACCTTCAATCAAATTAAGATTGTGGTTCTTGATACAATTTTCGACGCTGATTACGCCGGTATAGTTTGATTTTACTTATTTGGAACGGTTCGGCAGTTATTACGTTCCCAATTATCAAAAATGATGCTAAAAACAACCATTTTACTATGTTAGAAACTTTGAACGCAAACTGTGTCCGATCTAATAGACCGATGTTGACGGTTCAAACGCTATCGGATGGGAAATTGGCCGAGGAATTCATTTCTGAAAGCCGCGTTGCTCTAAGGTTCGCGGTTCGAGAGAAAAACGCGATAAACCGCGGAAATTATAATTTCCCACTTTCTGGCCAAAGCGTACACGCTACGGGAAAATCGACCTCACCGTTGAATTCAGCAGATCCCAATGCATAAGGATGACTACATTAAAACGCTCTATCTCTCAAAAAGTTCTCACTATTATTTCGGTCTAAATTTAGCACTTTTAGATAGAAAAATATTGAACTTTGCAACCGTTGGTGATAGAAAGGTTTACCTACTACCAAATGATAGCTCTCGTTGAGTCTATCAAAAATATGTATACTTTTATATGCCTAACATTAACCATTTTCTTGTTATGTGGTCCATTTCACTTATTTTTGTATTATTTGAAAAACCGTAATTTCAGCACAACTCGGTAACCAGTAGAGACAGAGACTTTTCCTATGTAAATTTGTAATCAGCGCACCCATTTTAGTAAGATAGCAAAGGTTTCATGTTGATCTGGGTCCTTGTTTGTGAGATAGGTGTGCTACTTCAAAATTAATGTTTAAAATATGTGATTTCTTACAAAATTTTTGCCAGTCGGCAAAAAGCCAAATACCTTCAATCAAATTAAGATTGTGGTTCTTGATACAATTTTCGACGCTGATTACGCCGGTATAGTTTGATTTTACTTATTTGGAACGGTTCGGCAGTTATTACGTTCCCAATTATCAAAAATGATGCTAAAAACAACCATTTTACTATGTTAGAAACTTTGAACGCAAACTGTGTCCGATCTAATAGACCGATGTTGACGGTTCAAACGCTATCGGATGGGAAATTGTCCGAGGAATTCATTTCTGAAAGCCGCGTTGCTCTAAGGTTCGCGGTTCGCGAGAAAAACGCGATAAACCGCGGAAATTATAATTTCCCACTTTCTGGCCAAAGCGTACACGCTACGGGAAAATCGACCTCACCGTTGAATTCAGCAGATCCCAATGCATAAGCATGACTACATTAAAACGCTCTATCTCTCAAAAAGTTCTCACTATTATTTCGGTCTAAATTTAGCACTTTTAGATAGAAAAATATTGAACTTTGCAACCGTTGGTGATAGAAAGGTTTACCTACTACCAAATGATAGCTCTCGTTGAGTCTATCAAAAATATGTATACTTTTATATGCCTAACATTAACCATTTTCTTGTTATGTGGTCCATTTCACTTATTTTTGTATTATTTGAAAAACCGTAATTTCAGCACAACTCGGTAATCAGTAGAGACAGAGACTTTTCCTATGTAAATTTGTAATCAGCGCACCCATTTTAGTAAGATAGCAAAGGTTTCATGTTGATCTGGGTCCTTGTTTGTGAGATAGGTGTGCTACTGCAAAATTATTGTTTAAAATATGTGATTTCTTACAAAATTTTTGCCAGTCGGCAAAAAGCCAAATACCTTCAATCAAATTAAGATTGTGGTTCTTGATACAATTTTCGACGCTGATTACGCCGGTATAGTTTGATTTTACTTACTTGGAACGGTTCGGCAGTTATTACGTTCCCAATTATCAAAAATTATGCTAAAAACAACCATTTTACTATATTAGAAACTTTGAACGCAAACTGTGTCCGATCTAATAGACCGATGTTGACGGTTCAAACGCTATCGGATGGGAAATTGGCCGAGGAATTCATTTCTGAAAGCCGCGTTGCTCTAAGGTTCGCGGTTCGCGAGAAAAACGCGATAAACCGCGGAAATTATAATTTCCCACTTTCTGGCCAAAGCGTACACGCTACGGGAAAATCGACCTCACCGTTGAATTCAGCAGATCCCAGTGCATAAGCATGACTACATTAAAACGCTCTATCTCTCAAAAAGTTCTCACTATTATTTCGGTCTAAATTTAGCACTTTTAGATAGAAAAATATTGAACTTTGCAACCGTTGGTGATAGAAAGGTTTACCTACTACCAAATGATAGCTCTCGTTGAGTCTATCAAAAATATGTATACTTTTATATGCCTAACATTAACCATTTTCTTGTTATGTGGTCCATTTCACTTATTTTTGTATTATTTGAAAAACCGTAATTTCAGCACAACTCGGTAACCAGTAGAGACAGAGACTTTTCCTATGTAAATTTGTAATCAGCGCACCCATTTTAGTAAGATAGCAAAGGTTTCATGTTGATCTGGGTCCTTGTTTGTGAGATAGGTGTGCTACTTCAAAATTAATGTTTAAAATATGTGATTTCTTACAAAATTTTTGCCAGTCGGCAAAAAGCCAAATACCTTCAATCAAATTAAGATTGTGGTTCTTGATACAATTTTCGACGCTGATTACGCCGGTATAGTTTGATTTTACCTATTTGGAACGGTTCGGCAGTTATTACGTTCCCAATTATCAAAAATGATGCTAAAAACAACCATTTTACTATGTTAGAAACTTTGAACGCAAACTGTGTCCGATCTAATAGACCGATGTTGACGGTTCAAACGCTATCGGTTGGGAAATTGTCCGAGGAATTCATTTCTGAAAGCCGCGTTGCTCTAAGGTTCGCGGTTCGCGAGAAAAACGCGATAAACCGCGGAAATTATAATTTCCCACTTTCTGGCCAAAGCGTACACGCTACGGGAAAATCGACCTCACCGTTGAATTCAGCAGCTCCCAATGCATAAGCATGACTACATTAAAACGCTCTATCTCTCAAAAAGTTCTCACTATTATTTCGGTCTAAATTTAGCACTTTTAGATAGAAAAATATTGAACTTTGCAACCGTTGGTGATAGAAAGGTTTACCTACTACCAAATGATAGCTCTCGTTGAGTCTATCAAAAATATGTATACTTTTATATGCCTAACATTAACCATTTTCTTGTTATGTGGTCCATTTCACTTATTTTTGTATTATTTGAAAAACCGTAATTTCAGCACAACTCGGTAACCAGTAGAGACAGAGACTTTTCCTATGTAAATTTGTAATCAGCGCACCCATTTTAGTAAGATAGCAAAGGTTTCATGTTGATCTGGGTCCTTGTTTGTGAGATAGGTGTGCTACTTCAAAATTATTGTTTAAAATATGTGATTTCTTACAAAATTTTTGCCAGTCGGCAAAAAGCCAAATACCTTCAATCAAATTAAAATTGTGGTTCTTGATACAATTTTCGACGCTGATTACGCCGGTATAGTTTGATTTTACCTATTTGGAACGGTTCGGCAGTTATTACGTTCCCAATTATCAAAAATGATGCTAAAAACAACCATTTTACTATGTTAGAAACTTTGAACGCAAACTGTGTCCGATCTAATAGACCGATGTTGACGGTTCAAACGCTATCGGTTGGGAAATTGTCCGAGGAATTCATTTCTGAAAGCCGCGTTGCTCTAAGGTTCGCGGTTCGCGAGAAAAACGCGATAAACCGCGGAAATTATAATTTCCCACTTTCTGGCCAAAGCGTACACGCTACGGGAAAATCGACCTCACCGTTGAATTCAGCAGCTCCCAATGCATAAGCATGACTACATTAAAACGCTCTATCTCTCAAAAAGTTCTCACTATTATTTCGGTCTAAATTTAGCACTTTTAGATAGAAAAATATTGAACTTTGCAACCGTTGGTGATAGAAAGGTTTACCTACTACCAAATGATAGCTCTCGTTGAGTCTATCAAAAATATGTATACTTTTATATGCCTAACATTAACCATTTTCTTGTTATGTGGTCCATTTCACTTATTTTTGTATTATTTGAAAAACCGTAATTTCAGCACAACTCGGTAACCAGTAGAGACAGAGACTTTTCCTATGTAAATTTGTAATCAGCGCACCCATTTTAGTAAGATAGCAAAGGTTTCATGTTGATCTGGGTCCTTGTTTGTGAGATAGGTGTGCTACTTCAAAATTATTGTTTAAAATATGTGATTTCTTACAAAATTTTTGCCAGTCGGCAAAAAGCCAAATACCTTCAATCAAATTAAAATTGTGGTTCTTGATACAATTTTCGACGCTGATTACGCCGGTATAGTTTGATTTTACTTACTTGGAACGGTTCGGCAGTTATTACGTTCCCAATTATCAAAATTGATGCTAAAAACAACCATTTTACTATGTTAGAAACGTTGAACGCAAACTGTGTCCGATCTAATAGACCGATGTTGACGGTTCAAACGCTATCGGATGGGAAATTGGCCGAGGAATTCATTTCTAAAAGCCGCGTTGCTCTAAGGTTCGCGGTTCGCGAGAAAAACGCGATAAACCGCGGAAATTATAATTTCCCACTTTCTGACCAAAGCGTACACGCTACGGGAAAATCGACCTCACCGTTGAATTCAGCAGATCCCAATGCATAAGCATGACTACATTAAAACGCTCTATCTCGCAAAAAGTTATAACTGTTATTTCGGTCTAAATTTAGCACTTTTAGATAGAAAAATATTGAACTTTGCAACCGTTGGTGATAGAAAGGTTTACCAACTACCAAATGATAGCTCTCGTTGAGTCTATCAAAAATATGTATACTTTTATATGCCTAACATTAACCATTTTCTTGTTATGTGGTCCATTTCACTTATTTTTGTATTATTTGAAAAACCGTAATGTCAGCACAACTCGGTAACCACTAGAGACAGAGACTTTTCCTATGTAAATTTGTAATCAGCGCACCCATTTTAGTAAGATAGCAAAGGTTTCATGTTGATGTGGGTCCTTGTTTGTGAGATAGGTGTGCTACTTCAAAATTAATGTTTAAAATATGTGATTTCTTACAAAATTTTTGGCAGTCGGCTAAAAGCCAAATACCTTCAATCAAATTAAGATTGTGGTTCTTGATACAATTTTCGACGCTGATTACGCCGGTATAGTTTTTTTTTTTATTTATTTGGAACGGTTCGGCAGTTATTACGTTCCCAATTATCAAAAATGATGCTAAAAACAACCATTTTACTATGTTAGAAACTTTGAACGCAAACTGTGTCCGATCTAATAGACCGATGTTGACGGTTCAAACGCTATCGGATGGGAAATTGGCCGAGGAATTCATTTCTAAAAGCCGCGTTGCTCTAAGGTTCGCGGTTCGCGAGAAAAACGCGATAAACCGCGGAAATTATAATTTCCCACTTTCTGGCCAAAGCGTACACGCTACGGGAAAATCGACCTCACCGTTGAATTCAGCAGATCCCAATGCATAAGCATGACTACATTAAAACGCTCTATCTCGCAAAAAGTTATAACTGTTATTTCGGTCTAAATTTAGCACTTTTAGATAGAAAAATATTGAACTTTGCAACCGTTGGTGATAGAAAGGTTTACCTACTACCAAATGATAGCTCTCGTTGAGTCTATCAAAAATATGTATACTTTTATATGCCTAACATTAACCATTTTCTTGTTATGTGGTCCATTTCACTTATTTTTGTATTATTTGAAAAACCGTAATGTCAGCACAACTCGGTAACCAGTAGAGACAGAGACTTTTCCTATGTAAATTTGTAATCAGCGCACCCATTTTAGTAAGATAGCAAAGGTTTCATGTTGATGTGGGTCCTTGTTTGTGAGATAGGTGTGCTACTTCAAAATTAATGTTTAAAATATGTGATTTCTTACAAAATTTTTGGCAGTCGGCAAAAAGCCAAATACCTTCAATCAAATTAAGATTGTGGTTCTTGATACAATTTTCGACGCTGATTACGCCGGTATAGTTTTTTTTTTACTTATTTGGAACGGTTCGGCAGTTATTACGTTCCCAATTATCAAAAATGATGCTAAAAACAACCATTTTACTATGTTAGAAACTTTGAACGCAAACTGTGTCCGATCTAATAGACCGATGTTGACGGTTCAAACGCTATCGGATGGGAAATTGGCCGAGGAATTCATTTCTAAAAGCCGCGTTGCTCTAAGGTTCGCGGTTCGCGAGAAAAACGCGATAAACCGCGGAAATTATAATTTCCCACTTTCTGGCCAAAGCGTACACGCTACGGGAAAATCGACCTCACCGTTGAATTCAGCAGATCCCAATGCATAAGCATGACTACATTAAAACGCTCTATCTCTCAAAAAGTTATAACCGTTATTTCGGTCTAAATTTAGCACTTTTAGATAGAAAAATATTGAACTTTGCAACCGTTGGTGATAGAAAGGTTTACCTACTACCAAATGATAGCTCTCGTTGAGTCTATCAAAAATATGTATACTTTTATATGCCTAACATTAACCATTTTCTTGTTATGTGGTCCATTTCACTTATTTTTGTATTATTTGAAAAACCGTAATGTCAGCACAACTCGGTAACCAGTAGAGACTGAGACTTTTCCTATGTAAATTTGTAATCAGCGCACCCATTTTAGTAAGATAGCAAAGGTTTCATGTTGATCTGGGTCCTTGTTTGTGAGATAGGTGTGCTACTTCAAAATTAATGTTTAAAATATGTGATTTCTTAAAAAAATTTTGGCAGTTGGCAAAAAGCCAAATACCTTCAATCAAATTAAGATTGTGGTTCTTGATGCAATTTTCGACGCTGATTACGCCGGTATAGTTTGATTTTACTTATTTGGAACGGTTCGGCAGTTATTACGTTCCCAATTATCAAAAATGATGCTAAAAACAACCATTTTACTATGTTAGAAACTTTGAACGCAAACTGTGTCCGATCTAATAGACCGATGTTGACGGTTCAAACGCTATCGGATGGGAAATTGGCCGAGGAATTCATTTCTAAAAGCCGCGTTGCTCTAAGGTTCGCGGTTCGCGAGAAAAACGCGATAAACCGCGGAAATTATAATTTCCCACTTTCTGGCCAAAGCGTACACGCTACGGGAAAATCGACCTCACCGTTGAATTCAGCAGATACCAATGCATAAGCATGACTACATTAAAACGCTCTATCTCTCAAAAAGTTATAACTGTTATTTCGGTCTAAATTTAGCACTTTTAGATAGAAAAATATTGAACTTTGCAACCGTTGGTGATAGAAAGGTTTACCTACTACCAAATGATAGCTCTCGTTGAATCTATCAAAAATATGTATACTTTTATATGCCTAACATTAACCATTTTCTTGTTATGTGGTCCATTTCACTTATTTTTGTATTATTTGAAAAACCGTAATGTCAGCACAACTCGGTAACCAGTAGAGACAGAGAGTTTTCCTATGTAAATTTGTAATCAGCGCACCCATTTTAGTAAGTTAGCAAAGGTTTCATGTTGATGTGGGTCCTTGTTTGTGAGATAGGTGTGCTACTTCAAAATTAATGTTTAAAATATGTGATTTCTTACAAAATTTTTGGCAGTCGGCAAAAAGCCAAATACCTTCAATCAAATTAAGATTGTGGTTCTTGATACGATTTTCGACGCTGATTACGCCGGTATAGTTTTTTTTTACTTATTTGGAACGGTTCGGCAGTTGTTACGTTCCCAATTATCAAAAATGATGCTAAAAACAACCATTTTACTATGTTAGAAACTTTGAACGCAAACTGTGTCCGATCTAATAGACCGATGTTGACGGTTCAAACGCTATCGGATGGGAAATTGGCCGAGGAATTCATTTCTAAAAGCCGCGTTGCTCTAAGGTTCGCGAGAAAAACGCGATAAACCGCGGAAATTATAATTTCCCACTTTCTGGCCAAAGCGTACACGCTACGGGAAAATCGACCTCACCGTTGAATTCAGCAGATTCCAATGCATAAGCATGACTACATTAAAACGCTCTATCTCTCAAAAAGTTATAACTGTTATTTCGGTCTAAATTTAGCACTTTTAGATAGAAAAATATTGAACTTTGCAACCGTTGGTGATAGAAAGGTTTACCTACTACCAAATGATAGCTCTCGTTGAGTCTATCAAAAATATGTATACTTTTATATGCCTAACATTAACCATTTTCTTGTTATGTGGTCCATTTCACTTATTTTTGTATTATTTGAAAAACCGTAATGTCAGCACAACTCGGTAACCAGTAGAGACAGAGACTTTTCCTATCTAAATTTGTAATCAGCGCACCCATTTTAGTAAGATAGCAAAGGTTTCATGTTGATGTGGGTCCTTGTTTGTGAGATGGGTGTGCTACTTCAAAATTAATGTTTAAAATATGTGATTTCTTACAAAATTTTTGGCAGTCGGCAAAAAGCCAAATACCTTCAATGAAATTAAGATTGTGGTTCTTGATACAATTTTCGACGCTGATTACGCCGGTATAGTTTTTTTTTACTTATTTGGAACGGTTCGGCAGTTGTTACGTTCCCAATTATCAAAAATGATGCTAAAAACAACCATTTTACTATGTTAGAAACTTTGAACGCAAACTGTGTCCGATCTAATAGACCGATGTTGACGGTTCAAACGCTATCGGATGGGAAATTGGCCGAGGAATTCATTTCTAAAAGCCGCGTTGCTCTAAGGTTCGCGGTTCGCGAGAAAAACGCGATAAACCGCGGAAATTATAATTTCCCACTTTCTGGCCAAAGCGTACACGCTACGGGAAAATCGACCTCACCGTTGAATTCAGCAGATCCCAATGCATAAGCATGACTACATTAAAACGCTCTATCTCGCAAAAAGTTATAACTGTAATTTCGGTCTAAATTTAGCACTTTTAGATAGAAAAATATTGAACTTTGCAACCGTTGGTGATAGAAAGGTTTACCTACTACCAAATGATAGCTCTCGTTGAGTCTATCAAAAATATGTATACTTTTATATGCCTAACATTAACCATTTTCTTGTTATGTGGTCCATTTCACTTATTTTTGTATTATTTGAAAAACCGTAATGTCAGCACAACTCGGTAACCAGTAGAGACAGAGACTTTTCCTATGTAAATTTGTAATCAGCGCACCCATTTTAGTAAGATAGCAAAGGTTTCATGTTGATGTGGGTCCTTGTTTGTGAGATAGGTGTGCTACTTCAAAATTAATGTTTAAAATATGTGATTTCTTACAAAATTTTTGGCAGTCGGCAAAAAGCCAAATACCTTCAATCAAATTAAGATTGTGGTTCTTGATACAATTTTCGACGCTGATTACGCCGGTATAGTTTTTTTTTACTTATTTGGAACGGTTCGGCAGTTATTACGTTCCCAATTATCAAAAATGATGCTAAAAACAACCATTTTACTATGTTAGAAACTTTGAACGCAAACTGTGTCCGATCTAATAGACCGATGTTGACGGTTCAAACGCTATCGGATGGGAAATTGGCCGAGGAATTCATTTCTAAAAGCCGCGTTGCTCTAAGGTTCGCGGTTCGCGAGAAAAACGCGATAAACCGCGGAAATTATAATTTCCCACTTTCTGGCCAAAGCGTACACGCTACGGGAAAATCGACCTCACCGTTGAATTCAGCAGATCCCAATGCATAAGCATGACTACATTAAAACGCTCTATCTCTCAAAAAGTTATAACTGTTATTTCGGTCTAAATTTAGCACTTTTAGATAGAAAAATATTGAACTTTGCAACCGTTGGTGATAGAAAGGTTTACCTACTACCAAATGATAGCTCTCGTTGAGTCTATCAAAAATATGTATACTTTTATATGCCTAACATTAACCATTTTCTTGTTATGTGGTCCATTTCACTTATTTTTGTATTATTTGAAAAACCGTAATGTCAGCACAACTCGGTAACCAGTAGAGACAGAGACTTTTCCTATGTAAATTTGTAATCAGCGCACCCATTTTAGTAAGTTAGCAAAGGTTTCATGTTGATGTGGGTCCTTGTTTGTGAGATAGGTGTGCTACTTCAAAATTAATGTTTAAAATATGTGATTTCTTACAAAATTTTTGGCAGTCGGCAAAAAGCCAAATACCTTCAATCAAATTAAGATTGTGGTTCTTGATACAATTTTCGACGCTGATTACGCCGGTATAGTTTTTTTTTACTTATTTGGAACGGTTCGGCAGTTGTTACGTTCCCAATTATCAAAAATGATGCTAAAAACAACCATTTTACTATGTTAGAAACTTTGAACGCAAACTGTGTCCGATCTAATAGACCGATGTTGACGGTTCAAACGCTATCGGATGGGAAATTGGCCGAGGAATTCATTTCTAAAAGCCGCGTTGCTCTAAGGTTCGCGGTTCGCGAGAAAAACGCGATAAACCGCGGAAATTATAATTTCCCACTTTCTGGCCAAAGCGTACACGCTACGGGAAAATCGACCTCACCGTTGAATTCAGCAGATTCCAATGCATAAGCATGACTACATTAAAACGCTCTATCTCTCAGAAAGTTATAACTGTTATTTCGGTCTAAATTTAGCACTTTTAGATAGAAAAATATTGAACTTTGCAACCGTTGGTGATAGAAAGGTTTACCTACTACCAAATGATAGCTCTCGTTGAGTCTATCAAAAATATGTATACTTTTATATGCCTAACATTAACCATTTTCTTGTTATGTGGTCCATTTCACTTATTTTTGTATTATTTGAAAAACCGTAATTTCAGCACAACTCGGTAACCAGTAGAGACAGAGACTTTTCCTATGTAAATTTGTAATCAGCGCACCCATTTTAGTAAGATAGCAAAGGTTTCATGTTGATCTGGGTCCTTGTTTGTGAGATAGGTGTGCTCCTTCAAAATTATTGTTTAAAATATGTGATTTCTTACAAAATTTTTGGCAGTCGGCAAAAAGCCAAATACCTTCAATCAAATTAAGATTGTGGTTCTTGATACAATTTTCGACGCTGATTACGCCGGTATAGTTTTTTTTTACTTATTTGGAACGGTTCGGCAGTTATTACGTTCCCAATTATCAAAAATGATGCTAAAAACAACCATTTTACTATGTTAGAAACTTTGAACGCAAACTGTGTCCGATCTAATAGACCGATGTTGACGGTTCAAACGCTATCGGATGGGAAATTGGCCGAGGAATTCATTTCTAAAAGCCGCGTTGCTCTAAGGCTCGCGGTTCGCGAGAAAACCGCGATAAACCGCGGAAATTATAATTTCTCACTTTCTGGCCAAAGCGTACACGCTACGGGAAAATCGACCTCACCGTTGAATTCAGCAGGTCCCAATGCATAAGCATGACTACATTAAAACGCTCTATCTCTCAAAAAGTTCTCACTGTTATTTCGGTCTAAATTTAGCACTTTTAGATAGAAAAATATTGAACTTTGCAACCGTTGGTGATAGAAAGGTTTACCTACTACCAAATGATAGCTCTCGTTGAGTCTATCAAAAATATGTATACTTTTATATGCCTAACATTAACCATTTTCTTGTTATGTGGTCCATTTCACTTATTTTTGTATTATTTGAAAAACCGTAATTTCAGCACAACTCGGTAACCTGTAGAGACAGAGACTTTTCCTATGTAAATTTGTAATCAGCGCACCCATTTTAGTAAGATAGCAAAGGTTTCATGTTGATCTCGGTCCTTGTTTGTGAGATAGGTGTGCTCCTTCAAAATTATTGTTTAAAATATGTGATTTCTTACAAAATTTTTGGCAGTCGGCAAAAAGCCAAATACCTTCAATCAAATTAAGATTGTGGTTCTTGATACAATTTTCGACGCTGATTACGCCGGTATAGTTTGATTTTACTTATTTGGAGCGGTTCGGCAGTTATTGCGTTCCCAATTATCAAAAATGATGCTAAAAACAACCATTTTACTATGTTAGAAACTTTGAACGCAAACTGTGTCCGATCTAATAGACCGATGTTGACGGTTCAAACGCTATCGGATGGGAAATTGGCCGAGGAATTCATTTCTAAAAGCCGCGTTGCTCTAAGGTTCGCGGTTCGCGAGAAAACCGCGATAAACCGCGGAAATTATAATTTCTCACTTTCTGGCCAAAGCGTACACGCTACGGGAAAATCGACCTCACCGTTGAATTCAGCAGATCCCAATGCATAAGCATGACTACATTAAAACGCTCTATCTCTCAAAAAGTTCTCACTGTTATTTCGGTCTAAATTTAGCACTTTTAGATAGAAAAATATTGAACTTTGCAACCGTTGGTGATAGAAAGGTTTACCTACTACCAAATGATAGCTCTCGTTGAGTCTATCAAAAATATGTATACTTTTATATGCCTAACATTAACCATTTTCTTGTTATGTGGTCCATTTCACTTATTTTTGTATTATTTGAAAAACCGTAATTTCAGCACAACTCGGTAACCAGTAGAGACAGAGACTTTTCCTATGTAAATTTGTAATCAGCGCACCCATTTTAGTAAGATAGCAAAGGTTTCATGTTGATCGGGGTCCTTGTTTGTGAGATAGGTGTGCTCCTTCAAAATTATTGTTTAAAATATGTGATTTCTTACAAAATTTTTGGCAGTCGGCAAAAAGCCAAATACCTTCAATCAAATTAAGATTGTGGTTCTTGATACAATTTTCGACGCTGATTACGCCGGTATAGTTTGATTTTACTTATTTGGAGCGGTTCGGCAGTTATTGCGTTCCCAATTATCAAAAATGATGCTAAAAACAACCATTTTACTATGTTAGAAACTTTGAACGCAAACTGTGTCCGATCTAATAGACCGATGTTGACGGTTCAAACGCTATCGGATGGGAAATTGGCCGAGGAATTCATTTCTAAAAGCCGCGTTGCTCTAAGGTTCGCGGTTCGCGAGAAAAACGCGATAAACCGCGGAAATTATAATTTCCCACTTTCTGGCCAAAGCGTACACGCTACGGGAAAATCGACCTCACCGTTGAATTCAGCAGATCCCAATGCATAAGCATGACTACATTAAAACGCTCTATCTCTCAAAAAGTTATAACTGTTATTTCGGTCTAAATTTAGCACTTTTAGATAGAAAAATATTGAACTTTGCAACCGTTGGTGATAGAAAGGTTTACCTACTACCAAATGATAGCTCTCGTTGAGTCTATCAAAAATATGTATACTTTTATATGCCTAACATTAACCATTTTCTTGTTATGTGGTCCATTTCACTTATTTTTGTATTATTTGAAAAACCGTAATGTCAGCACAACTCGGTAACCAGTAGAGACAGAGACTTTTCCTATGTAAATTTGTAATCAGCGCACCCATTTTAGTAAGATAGCAAAGGTTTCATGTTGATCTGGGTCCTTGTTTGTGAGATAGGTGTGCTACTTCAAAATTAATGTTTAAAATATGTGATTTCTTACAAAATTTTTGCCAGTCGGCAAAAAGCCAAATACCTTCAATCAAATTAAGATTATGGTTCTTGATACAATTTTCGACGCTGATTACGCCGGTATAGTTAGATTTTACTTATTTGGAACGGTTCGGCAGTTATTACGTTCCCAATTATCAAAAATGATGCTAAAAACAACCATTTTACTATGTTAGAAACTTTGAACGCAAACTGTGTCCGATCTAATAGACCGATGTTGACGGTTCAAACGCTATCGGATGGGAAATTGGCCGAGGAATTCATTTCTGAAAGCCGCGTTGCTCTAAGGTTCGCGGTTCGCGAGAAAAACGCGATAAACCGCGGAAATTATAATTTCCCACTTTCTGGCCAAAGCGTACACGCTACGGGAAAATCGACCTCACCGTTGAATTCAGCAGATCCCAATGCATAAGCATGACTACATTAAAATGCTCTATCTCTCAAAAAGTTCTCACTGTTATTTCGGTCTAAATTTAGCACTTTTAGATAGAAAAATATTGAACTTTGCAACCGTTGGTGATAGAAAGGTTTACCTACTACCAAATGATAGCTCTCGTTGAGTCTATCAAAAATATGTATACTTTTATATGCCTAACATTAACCATTTTCTTGTTATGTGGTCCATTTCACTTATTTTTGTATTATTTGAAAAACCGTAATTTCAGCACAACTCGGTAACCAGTAGAGACAGAGACTTTTCCTATGTAAATTTGTAATCAGCGCACCCATTTTAGTAAGATAGCAAAGGTTTTATGTTGATCTGGGTCCTTGTTTGTGAGATAGGTGTGCTACTTAAAAATTAATGTTTAAAATATGTGATTTCTTACAAAATTTTTGGCAGTCGGCAAAAAGCCAAATACCTTCAATCAAATTAAGATTGTGGTTCTTGATACAATTTTCGACGCTGAATACGCCGGTATAGTTTGATTTTACTTATTTGGAACGGTTCGGCAGTTATTACGTTCCCAATTATCAAAAATGATTCTAAAAACATCCATTTTACTATGTTAGAAACTTTGAACGAAAACTGTGTCCGATCTAATAGACCGATGTTGACGGTTCAAACGCTATCGGATGGGAAATTGGCCGAGGAATTCATTTCTAAAAGCCGCGTTGCTCTAAGGTTCGCGGTTCGCGAGAAAAACGCGATAAACCGCGGAAATTATAATTTCCCACTTTCTGGCCAAAGCGTACACGCTACGGGAAAATCGACCTCACCGTTGAATTCAGCAGATCCCAATGCATAAGCATGACTACATTAAAACGCTCTATCTCTCAAAAAGTTCTCACTGTTATTTCGGTCTAAATTTAGCACTTTTAGATAGAAAAATATTGAACTTTGCAACCGTTGGTGATAGAAAGGTTTACCTACTACCAAATGAAAGCTCTCGTTGAGTCTATCAAAAATATGTATACTTTTATACGCCTAACATTAACCATTTTCTTGTTATATGGTCCATTTCACTTATTTTTGTATTATTTGAAAAACCGTAATGTCAGCACAACTCGGTAACCAGTAGAGACAGAGACTTTTCCTATGTAAATTTGTAATCAGCGCACCAATTTTAGTAAGTTAGCAAAGGTTTCATGTTGATGTGGGTCCTTGTTTGTGAGATAGGTGTGCTACTTCAAAATTAATGTTTAAAATATGTGATTTCTTACAAAATTTTTGGCAGTCGGCAAAAAGCCAAATACCTTCAATCAAATTAAGATTGTGTTTCTTGATACAATTTTCGACGCTGATTACGCCGGTATAGTTTTTTTTACTTATTTGGAACGGTTCGGCAGTTATTACGTTCCCAATTATCAAAAATGATGCTAAAAACAACCATTTTACTATGTTAGAAACTTTGAACGCAAACTGTGTCCGATCTAATAGACCGATGTTGACGGTTCAAACGCTATCGGATGGGAAATTGGCCGAGGAATTCATTTCTAAAAGCCGCGTTGCTCTAAGGTTCGCGGTTCGTGAGAAAAACGCGATAAACCGCGGAAATTATAATTTCCCACTTTCTGGCCAAAGCGTACACGCTACGGGAAAATCGACCTCACCGTTGAATTCAGCAGATCCCAATGCATAAGCATGACTACATTAAAACGCTCTATCTCTCGAAAAGTTATAACTGTTATTTCGGTCTAAATTTAGCACTTTTAGATAGAAAAATATTGAACTTTGCAACCGTTGGTGATAGAAAGGTTTACCTACTACCAAATGATAGCTCTCGTTGAGTCTATCAAAAATATGTATACTTTTATATGCCTAACATTAACCATTTTCTTGTTATGTGGTCCATTTCACTTATTTTTGTATTATTTGAAAAACCGTAATGTCAGCACAACTCGGTAACCAGTAGAGACAGAGACTTTTCCTATGTAAATTTGTAATCAGCGCACCCATTTTAGTAGGTTAGCAAAGGTTTCATGTTGATGTGGGTCCTTGTTTGTGAGATAGGTGTGCTACTTCAAAATTAATGTTTAAAATATGTGATTTCTTACAAAATTTTTGGCAGTCGGCAAAAAGCCAAATACCTTCAATAAAATTAAGATTGTGTTTCTTGATACAATTTTTGACGCTGATTACGCCGGTATAGTTTTTTTTTACTTATTTGGAACGGTTCGGCAGTTATTACGTTCCCAATTATCAAAAATGATGCTAAAAACAACCATTTTACTATGTTAGAAACTTTGAACGCAAACTGTGTCCGATCTAATCGACCGATGTTGACGGTTCAAACGCTATCGGATGGGAAATTGGCCGAGGAATTCATTTCTAAAAGCCGCGTTGCTCTAAGGTTCGCGGTTCGTGAGAAAAACGCGATAAACCGCGGAAATTATAATTTCCCACTTTCTGGCCAAAGCGTACACGCTACGGGAAAATCGACCTCACCGTTGAATTCAGCAGATCCCAATGCATAAGCATGACTACATTAAAACGCTCTATCTCTCAAAAAGTTATAACTGTTATTTCGGTCTAAATTTAGCACTTTTAGATAGAAAAATATTGAACTTTGCAACCGTTGGTGATAGAAAGGTTTACCTACTACCAAATGATAGCTCTCGTTGAGTCTATCAAAAATATGTATACTTTTATATGCCTAACATTAACCATTTTCTTGTTATGTGGTCCATTTCACTTATTTTTGTATTATTTGAAAAACCGTAATGTCAGCACAACTCGGTAACCAGTAGAGACAGAGACTTTTCCTATGTAAATTTGTAATCAGCGCACCCATTTTAGTAAGTTAGCAAAGGTTTCATGTTGATGTGGGTCCTTGTTTGTGAGATAGGTGTGCTACTTCAAAATTAATGTTTAAAATATGTGATTTCTTACAAAATTTTTGGCAGTCGGCAAAAAGCCAAATACCTTCAATCAAATTAAGATTGTGGTTCTTGATACAATTTTCGACGCTGATTACGCCGGTATAGTTTTTTTTTACTTATTTGGAACGGTTCGGCAGTTATTACGTTCCCAATTATCAAAAATGATGCTAAAAACAACCATTTTACTATGTTAGAAACTTTGAACGCAAACTGTGTTCGATCTAATAGACCGATGTTGACGGTTCAAACGCTATCGGATGGGAAATTGGCCGAGGAATTCATTTCTAAAAGCCGCGTTGCTCTAAGGTTCGCGGTTCGCGAGAAAAGCGCGATAAACCGCGGAAATTATAATTTCCCACTTTCTGGCCAAAGCGTACACGCTACAGGAAAATCGACCTCACCGTTGAATTCAGCAGATCCCAATGCATAAGCATGACTACATTAAAACGCTCTATCTCTCAAAAAGTTATAACTGTTATTTCGGTCTAAATTTAGCACTTTTAGATAGAAAAATATTGAACTTTGCAACCGTTGGTGATAGAAAGGTTTACCTCCTACCAAATGATAGCTCTCGTTGAGTCTATCAAAAATATGTATACTTTTATATGCCTAACATTAACCATTTTCTTGTTATGTGGTCCATTTCACTTATTTTTGTATTATTTGAAAAACCGTAATGTCAGCACAACTCGGTAACCAGTAGAGACAGAGACTTTTCCTATGTAAATTTGTAATCAGCGCACCCATTTTAGTAAGATAGCAAAGGTTTCATGTTGATGTGGGTCCTTGTTTGTGAGATAGGTGTGCTACTTCAAAATTAATGTTTAAAATATGTGATTTCTTACAAAATTTTTGGCAGTCGGCAAAAAGCCAAATACCTTCAATCAAATTAAGATTGTGGTTCTTGATACAATTTTCGACGCTGATTACGCCGGTATAGTTAGATTTTACTTATTTGGAACGGTTCGGCAGTTATTACGTTCCCAATTATCAAAAATGATGCTAAAAACAACCATTTTACTATGTTAGAAACTTTGAACGCAAACTGTGTCCGATCTAATAGACCGATGTTGACGGTTCAAACGCTATCGGATGGGAAATTGGCCGAGGAATTCATTTCTGAAAGCCGCGTTGCTCTAAGGTTCGCGGTTCGCGAGAAAAACGCGATAAACCGCGGAAATTATAATTTCCCACTTTCTGGCCAAAGCGTACACGCTACGGGAAAATCGACCTCACCGTTGAATTCAGCAGATCCCAATGCATAAGCATGACTACATTAAAATGCTCTATCTCTCAAAAAGTTCTCACTGTTATTTCGGTCTAAATTTAGCACTTTTAGATAGAAAAATATTGAACTTTGCAACCGTTGGTGATAGAAAGGTTTACCTACTACCAAATGATAGCTCTCGTTGAGTCTATCAAAAATATGTATACTTTTATATGCCTAACATTAACCATTTTCTTGTTATGTGGTCCATTTCACTTATTTTTGTATTATTTGAAAAACCGTAATTTCAGCACAACTCGGTAACCAGTAGAGACAGAGACTTTTCCTATGTAAATTTGTAATCAGCGCACCCATTTTAGTAAGATAGCAAAGGTTTTATGTTGATCTGGGTCCTTGTTTGTGAGATAGGTGTGCTACTTCAAAATTAATGTTTAAAATATGTGATTTCTTACAAAATTTTTGGCAGTCGGCAAAAAGCCAAATACCTTCAATCAAATTAAGATTGTGGTTCTTGATACAATTTTCGACGCTGAATACGCCGGTATAGTTTGATTTTACTTATTTGGAACGGTTCGGCAGTTATTACGTTCCCAATTATCAAAAATGATTCTAAAAACATCCATTTTACTATGTTAGAAACTTTGAACGAAAACTGTGTCCGATCTAATAGACCGATGTTGACGGTTCAAACGCTATCGGATGGGAAATTGGCCGAGGAATTCATTTCTAAAAGCCGCGTTGCTCTAAGGTTCGCGGTTCGCGAGAAAAACGCGATAAACCGCGGAAATTATAATTTCCCACTTTCTGGCCAAAGCGTACACGCTACGGGAAAATCGACCTCACCGTTGAATTCAGCAGATCCCAATGCATAAGCATGACTACATTAAAACGCTCTATCTCTCAAAAAGTTCTCACTGTTATTTCGGTCTAAATTTAGCACTTTTAGATAGAAAAATATTGAACTTTGCAACCGTTGGTGATAGAAAGGTTTACCTACTACCAAATGAAAGCTCTCGTTGAGTCTATCAAAAATATGTATACTTTTATACGCCTAACATTAACCATTTTCTTGTTATATGGTCCATTTCACTTATTTTTGTATTATTTGAAAAACCGTAATGTCAGCACAACTCGGTAACCAGTAGAGACAGAGACTTTTCCTATGTAAATTTGTAATCAGCGCACCAATTTTAGTAAGTTAGCAAAGGTTTCATGTTGATGTGGGTCCTTGTTTGTGAGATAGGTGTGCTACTTCAAAATTAATGTTTAAAATATGTGATTTCTTACAAAATTTTTGGCAGTCGGCAAAAAGCCAAATACCTTCAATCAAATTAAGATTGTGTTTCTTGATACAATTTTCGACGCTGATTACGCCGGTATAGTTTTTTTTACTTATTTGGAACGGTTCGGCAGTTATTACGTTCCCAATTATCAAAAATGATGCTAAAAACAACCATTTTACTATGTTAGAAACTTTGAACGCAAACTGTGTCCGATCTAATAGACCGATGTTGACGGTTCAAACGCTATCGGATGGGAAATTGGCCGAGGAATTCATTTCTAAAAGCCGCGTTGCTCTAAGGTTCGCGGTTCGTGAGAAAAACGCGATAAACCGCGGAAATTATAATTTCCCACTTTCTGGCCAAAGCGTACACGCTACGGGAAAATCGACCTCACCGTTGAATTCAGCAGATCCCAATGCATAAGCATGACTACATTAAAACGCTCTATCTCTCGAAAAGTTATAACTGTTATTTCGGTCTAAATTTAGCACTTTTAGATAGAAAAATATTGAACTTTGCAACCGTTGGTGATAGAAAGGTTTACCTACTACCAAATGATAGCTCTCGTTGAGTCTATCAAAAATATGTATACTTTTATATGCCTAACATTAACCATTTTCTTGTTATGTGGTCCATTTCACTTATTTTTGTATTATTTGAAAAACCGTAATGTCAGCACAACTCGGTAACCAGTAGAGACAGAGACTTTTCCTATGTAAATTTGTAATCAGCGCACCCATTTTAGTAGGTTAGCAAAGGTTTCATGTTGATGTGGGTCCTTGTTTGTGAGATAGGTGTGCTACTTCAAAATTAATGTTTAAAATATGTGATTTCTTACAAAATTTTTGGCAGTCGGCAAAAAGCCAAATACCTTCAATAAAATTAAGATTGTGTTTCTTGATACAATTTTTGACGCTGATTACGCCGGTATAGTTTTTTTTTACTTATTTGGAACGGTTCGGCAGTTATTACGTTCCCAATTATCAAAAATGATGCTAAAAACAACCATTTTACTATGTTAGAAACTTTGAACGCAAACTGTGTCCGATCTAATCGACCGATGTTGACGGTTCAAACGCTATCGGATGGGAAATTGGCCGAGGAATTCATTTCTAAAAGCCGCGTTGCTCTAAGGTTCGCGGTTCGTGAGAAAAACGCGATAAACCGCGGAAATTATAATTTCCCACTTTCTGGCCAAAGCGTACACGCTACGGGAAAATCGACCTCACCGTTGAATTCAGCAGATCCCAATGCATAAGCATGACTACATTAAAACGCTCTATCTCTCAAAAAGTTATAACTGTTATTTCGGTCTAAATTTAGCACTTTTAGATAGAAAAATATTGAACTTTGCAACCGTTGGTGATAGAAAGGTTTACCTACTACCAAATGATAGCTCTCGTTGAGTCTATCAAAAATATGTATACTTTTATATGCCTAACATTAACCATTTTCTTGTTATGTGGTCCATTTCACTTATTTTTGTATTATTTGAAAAACCGTAATGTCAGCACAACTCGGTAACCAGTAGAGACAGAGACTTTTCCTATGTAAATTTGTAATCAGCGCACCCATTTTAGTAAGTTAGCAAAGGTTTCATGTTGATGTGGGTCCTTGTTTGTGAGATAGGTGTGCTACTTCAAAATTAATGTTTAAAATATGTGATTTCTTAAAAAATTTTTGGCAGTCGGCAAAAAGCCAAATACCTTCAATCAAATTAAGATTGTGGTTCTTGATACAATTTTCGACGCTGATTACGCCGGTATAGTTTTTTTTTACTTATTTGGAACGGTTCGGCAGTTATTACGTTCCCAATTATCAAAAATGATGCTAAAAACAACCATTTTACTATGTTAGAAACTTTGAACGCAAACTGTGTTCGATCTAATAGACCGATGTTGACGGTTCAAACGCTATCGGATGGGAAATTGGCCGAGGAATTCATTTCTAAAAGCCGCGTTGCTCTAAGGTTCGCGGTTCGCGAGAAAAGCGCGATAAACCGCGGAAATTATAATTTCCCACTTTCTGGCCAAAGCGTACACGCTACAGGAAAATCGACCTCACCGTTGAATTCAGCAGATCCCAATGCATAAGCATGACTACATTAAAACGCTCTATCTCTCAAAAAGTTATAACTGTTATTTCGGTCTAAATTTAGCACTTTTAGATAGAAAAATATTGAACTTTGCAACCGTTGGTGATAGAAAGGTTTACCTACTACCAAATGATAGCTCTCGTTGAGTCTATCAAAAATATGTATACTTTTATATGCCTAACATTAACCATTTTCTTGTTATGTGGTCCATTTCACTTATTTTTGTATTATTTGAAAAACCGTAATGTCAGCACAACTCGGTAACCAGTAGAGACAGAGACTTTTCCTATGTAAATTTGTAATCAGCGCACCCATTTTAGTAAGATAGCAAAGGTTTCATGTTGATGTGGGTCCTTGTTTGTGAGATAGGTGTGCTACTTCAAAATTAATGTTTAAAATATGTGATTTCTTACAAAATTTTTGGCAGTCGGCAAAAAGCCAAATACCTTCAATCAAATTAAGATTGTGGTTCTTGATACAATTTTCGACGCTGATTACGCCGGTATAGTTTTTTTTTACTTATTTGGAACGGTTCGGCAGTTATTACGTTCCCAATTATCAAAAATGATGCTAAAAACAACCATCTTACTATGTTAGAAACTTTGAACGCAAACTGTGTCCGATCTAATAGACCGATGTTGACGGTTCAAACGCTATCGGATGGGAAATTGGCCGAGGAATTCATTTCTAAAAGCCGCGTTGCTCTAAGGTTCGCGGTTCGCGAGAAAACGCGATAAACCGCGGAAATTATAATTTCCCACTTTCTGGCCAAAGCGTACACGCTACGGGAAAATCGACCTCACCGTTGAATTCAGCAGATCCCAATGCATAAGCATGACTACATTAAAACGCTCTATCTCTCAAAAAGTTATAACTGTTATTTCGGTCTAAATTTAGCACTTTTAGATAGAAACATATTGAACTTTGCAACCGTTGGTGATAGAAAGGTTTACCTACTACCAAATGATAGCTCTCGTTGAGTCTATCAAAAATATGTATACTTTTATATGCCTAACATTAACCATTTTCTTGTTATGTGGTCCATTTCACTTATTTTTGTATTACCTATTTGAAAAACCGTAATGTCAGCACAACTCGGTAACCAGTAGAGACAGAGACTTTTCCTATGTAAATTTGTAATCAGCGCACCCATTTTAGTAAGATAGCAAAGGTTTCATGTTGATCTGGGTCCTTGTTTGTGAGATAGGTGTGCTACTTCAAAATTAATGTTTAAAATATGTGATTTCTTACAAAATTTTTGCCAGTCGGCAAAAAGCCAAATACCTTCAATCAAATTAAGATTGTGGTTCTTGATACAATTTTCGACGCTGATTACGCCGGTATAGTTAGATTTTACTTATTTGGAACGGTTCGGCAGTTATTACGTTCCCAATTATCAAAAATGATGCTAAAAACATCCATTTTACTATGTTAGAAACTTTGAACGAAAACTGTGTCCGATCTAATAGACCGATGTTGACGGTTCAACCGCTATCGGATGGGAAATTGGCCGAGGAATTCATTTCTAAAAGCCGCGTTGCTCTAAGGTTCGCGGTTTGCGAGAAAAACCCGATAAACCGCGGAAATTATAATTTCCCACTTTCTGGCCAAAGCGTACACGCTACGGGAAAATCGACCTCACCGTTGAATTCAGCAGATCCCAATGCATAAGCATGACTACATTAAAACGCTCTATCTCTCAAAAAGTTATAACTGTTATTTCGGTCTAAATTTAGCACTTTTAGATAGAAAAATATTGAACTTTGCAACCGTTGGTGATAGAAAGGTTTACCTACTACCAAATGATAGCTCTCGTTGAGTCTATCAAAAATATGTATACTTTTATATGCCTAACATTAACCATTTTCTTGTTATGTGGTCCATTTCACTTATTTTTGTATTATTTGAAAAACCGTAATGTCAGCACAACTCGGTAACCAGTAGAGACAGAGACTTTTCCTATGTAAATTTGTAATCAGCGCACCCATTTTAGTAAGATAGCAAAGGTTTCATGTTGATCTGGGTCCTTGTTTGTGAGATAGGTGTGCTACTTCAAAATTAATGTTTAAAATATGTGATTTCTTACAAAATTTTTGCCAGTCGGCAAAAAGCCAAATACCTTCAATCAAATTAAGATTGTGGTTCTTGATACAATTTTCGACGCTGATTACGCCGGTATAGTTAGATTTTACTTATTTGGAACGGTTCGGCAGTTATTACGTTCCCAATTATCAAAAATGATGCTAAAAACAACCATTTTACTATGTTAGAAACTTTGAACGCAAACTGTGTCCGATCTAATAGACCGATGTTGACGGTTCAAACGCTATCGGATGGGAAATTGGCCGAGGAATTCATTTCTGAAAGCCGCGTTGCTCTAAGGTTCGCGGTTCGCGAGAAAAACGCGATAAACCGCGGAAATTATAATTTCCCACTTTCTGGCCAAAGCGTACACGCTACGGGAAAATCGACCTCACCGTTGAATTCAGCAGATCCCAATGCATAAGCATGACTACATTAAAATGCTCTATCTCTCAAAAAGTTCTCACTGTTATTTCGGTCTAAATTTAGCACTTTTAGATAGAAAAATATTGAACTTTGCAACCGTTGGTGATAGAAAGGTTTACCTACTACCAAATGATAGCTCTCGTTGAGTCTATCAAAAATATGTATACTTTTATATGCCTAACATTAACCATTTTCTTGTTATGTGGTCCATTTCACTTATTTTTGTATTATTTGAAAAACCGTAATTTCAGCACAACTCGGTAACCAGTAGAGACAGAGACTTTTCCTATGTAAATTTGTAATCAGCGCACCCATTTTAGTAAGATAGCAAAGGTTTTATGTTGATCTGGGTCCTTGTTTGTGAGATAGGTGTGCTACTTCAATTCTACTTCATTTCTAAAAGCCGCGTTGCTCTAAGGTTCGCGGTTCGCGAGAAAAACGCGATAAACCGCGGAAATTATAATTTCCCACTTTCTGGCCAAAGCGTACACGCTACGGGAAAATCGACCTCACCGTTGAATTCAGCAGATCCCAATGCATAAGCATGACTACATTAAAACGCTCTATCTCTCAAAAAGTTATAACTGTTGTTTCGGTCTAAATTTAGCACTTTTAGATAGAAAAATATTGAACTTTGCAACCGTTGGTGATAGAAAGGTTTACCTACTACCAAATGATAGCTCTCGTTGAGTCTATCAAAAATATGTATACTTTTATATGCCTAACATTAACCATTTTCTTGTTATGTGGTCCATTTCACTTATTTTTGTATTATTTGAAAAACCGTAATTTCAGCACAACTCGGTAACCAGTAGAGACAGAGACTTTTCCTATGTAAATTTGTAATCAGCGCACCCATTTTAGTAAGATAGCAAAGGTTTCATGTTGATCTGGGTCCTTGTTTGTGAGATAGGTGTGCTCCTTCAAAATTATTGTTTAAAATATGTGATTTCTTACAAAATTTTTGGCAGTCGGCAAGAAGCCAAATACCTTCAATCAAATTAAGATTGTGGTTCTTGATACAATTTTCGACGCTGATTACGCCGGTATAGTTTGATTTTACTTATTTGGAACGGTTCGGCAGTTATTGCGTTCCCAATTATCAAAAATGATGCTAAAAACAACCATTTTACTATGTTAGAAACTTTGAACGCAAACTGTGTCCGATCTAATAGACCGATGTTGACGGTTCAAACGCTATCGGATGGGAAATTGGCCGAGGAATTCATTTCTAAAAGCTGCGTTGCTCTAAGGTTCGCGGTTCGCGAGAAAAACGCGATAAACCGCGGAAATTATAATTTCCCACTTTCTGGCCAAAGCGTACACGCTACGGGAAAATCGACCTCACCGTTGAATTCAGCAGATCCCAATGCATAAGCATGACTACATTAAAACGCTCTATCTCTCAAAAAGTTATAACTGTTATTTCGGTCTATATTTAGCACTTTTAGATAGAAAAATATTGAACTTTGCAACCGTTGGTGATAGAAAGGTTTACCTACTACCAAATGATAGCTCTCGTTGAGTCTATCAAAAATATGTATACTTTTATATGCCTAACATTAACCATTTTCTTGTTATGTGGTCCATTTCACTTATTTTTGTATTATTTGAAAAACCGTAATTTCAGCACAACTCGGTAACCAGTAGAGACAGAGACTTTTCCTATGTAAATTTGTAATCAGCGCACCCATTTTAGTAAGATAGCAAAGGTTTTATGTTGATCTGGGTCCTTGTTTGTGAGATAGGTGTGCTACTTCAAAATTAATGTTTAAAATATGTGATTTCTTACAAAATTTTTGGCAGTCGGCAAAAAGCCAAATACCTTCAATCAAATTAAGATTGTGGTTCTTGATACAATTTTCGACGCTGATTACGCCGGTATAGTTTGATTTTACTTATTTGGAACGGTTCGGCAGTTATTACGTTCCCAATTATCAAAAATGATGCTAAAAACATCCATTTTACTATGTTAGAAACTTTGAACGAAAACTGTGTCCGATCTAATAGACCGATGTTGACGGTTCAACCGCTATCGGATGGGAAATTGGCCGAGGAATTCATTTCTAAAAGCCGCGTTGCTCTAAGGTTCGCGGTTTGCGAGAAAAACGCGATAAACCGCGGAAATTATAATTTCCCACTTTCTGGCCAAAGCGTACACGCTACGGGAAAATCGACCTCACCGTTGAATTCAGCAGATCCCAATGCATAAGCATGACTACATTAAAACGCTCTATCTCTCAAAAAGTTCTCACTGTTATTTCGGTCTAAATTTAGCACTTTTAGATAGAAAAATATTGAACTTTGCAACCGTTGGTGATAGAAAGGTTTACCTACTACCAAATGATAGCTCTCGTTGAGTCTATCAAAAATATGTATACTTTTATATGCCTAACATTAACCATTTTCTTGTTATGTGGTCCATTTCACTTATTTTTGTATTATTTGAAAAACCGTAATTTCAGCACAACTCGGTAACCAGTAGAGACAGAGACTTTTCCTATGTAAATTTGTAATCAGCGCACCCATTTTAGTAAAATAGCAAAGGTTTTATGTTGATCTGGGTCCTTGTTTGTGAGATAGGTGTGCTACTTCAAAATTAATGTTTAAAATATGTGATTTCTTACAAAATTTTTGGCAGTCGGCAAGAAGCCAAATACCTTCAATCAAATTAAGATTGTGGTTCTTGATACAATTTTCGACGCTGATTACGCCGGTATAGTTTGATTTTACTTATTTGGAACGGTTCGGCAGTTATTGCGTTCCCAATTATCAAAAATGATGCTAAAAACAACCATTTTACTATGTTAGAAACTTTGAACGCAAACTGTGTCCGATCTAATAGACCGATGTTGACGGTTCAAACGCTATCGGATGGGAAATTGGCCGAGGAATTCATTTCTAAAAGCTGCGTTGCTCTAAGGTTCGCGGTTCGCGAGAAAAACGCGATAAACCGCGGAAATTATAATTTCCCACTTTCTGGCCAAAGCGTACACGCTACGGGAAAATCGACCTCACCGTTGAATTCAGCAGATCCCAATGCATAAGCATGACTACATTAAAACGCTCTATCTCTCAAAAAGTTATAACTGTTATTTCGGTCTATATTTAGCACTTTTAGATAGAAAAATATTGAACTTTGCAACCGTTGGTGATAGAAAGGTTTACCTACTACCAAATGATAGCTCTCGTTGAGTCTATCAAAAATATGTATACTTTTATATGCCTAACATTAACCATTTTCTTGTTATGTGGTCCATTTCACTTATTTTTGTATTATTTGAAAAACCGTAATTTCAGCACAACTCGGTAACCAGTAGAGACAGAGACTTTTCCTATGTAAATTTGTAATCAGCGCACCCATTTTAGTAAGATAGCAAAGGTTTTATGTTGATCTGGGTCCTTGTTTGTGAGATAGGTGTGCTACTTCAAAATTAATGTTTAAAATATGTGATTTCTTACAAAATTTTTGGCAGTCGGCAAAAAGCCAAATACCTTCAATCAAATTAAGATTGTGGTTCTTGATACAATTTTCGACGCTGATTACGCCGGTATAGTTTGATTTTACTTATTTGGAACGGTTCGGCAGTTATTACGTTCCCAATTATCAAAAATGATGCTAAAAACATCCATTTTACTATGTTAGAAACTTTGAACGAAAACTGTGTCCGATCTAATAGACCGATGTTGACGGTTCAACCGCTATCGGATGGGAAATTGGCCGAGGAATTCATTTCTAAAAGCCGCGTTGCTCTAAGGTTCGCGGTTTGCGAGAAAAACGCGATAAACCGCGGAAATTATAATTTCCCACTTTCTGGCCAAAGCGTACACGCTACGGGAAAATCGACCTCACCGTTGAATTCAGCAGATCCCAATGCATAAGCATGACTACATTAAAACGCTCTATCTCTCAAAAAGTTCTCACTGTTATTTCGGTCTAAATTTAGCACTTTTAGATAGAAAAATATTGAACTTTGCAACCGTTGGTGATAGAAAGGTTTACCTACTACCAAATGATAGCTCTCGTTGAGTCTATCAAAAATATGTATACTTTTATATGCCTAACATTAACCATTTTCTTGTTATGTGGTCCATTTCACTTATTTTTGTATTATTTGAAAAACCGTAATTTCAGCACAACTCGGTAACCAGTAGAGACAGAGACTTTTCCTATGTAAATTTGTAATCAGCGCACCCATTTTAGTAAAATAGCAAAGGTTTTATGTTGATCTGGGTCCTTGTTTGTGAGATAGGTGTGCTACTTCAAAATTAATGTTTAAAATATGTGATTTCTTACAAAATTTTTGGCAGTCGGCAAAAAGCCAAATACCTTCAATCAAATTAAGATTGTGGTTCTTGATACAATTTTCGACGCTGATTACGCCGGTATAGTTTGATTTTACTTATTTGGAACGGTTCGGCAGTTATTACGTTCCCAATTATCAAAAATGATGCTAAAAACATCCATTTTACTATGTTAGAAACTTTGAACGAAAACTGTGTCCGATCTAATAGACCGATGTTGACGGTTCAAACGCTATCGGATGGGAAATTGGCCGAGGAATTCATTTCTAAAAGCCGCGTTGCTCTAAGGTTCGCGGTTTGCGAGAAAAACGCGATAAACCGCGGAAATTATAATTTCCCACTTTCTGGCCAAAGCGTACACGCTACGGGAAAATCGACCTCACCGTTGAATTCAGCAGATCCCAATGCATAAGCATGACTACATTAAAACGCTCTATCTCTCAAAAAGTTCTCACTGTTATTTCGGTCTAAATTTAGCACTTTTAGATAGAAAAATATTGAACTTTGCAACCGTTGGTGATAGAAAGGTTTACCTACTACCAAATGATAGCTCTCGTTGAGTCTATCAAAAATATGTATACTTTTATATGCCTAACATTAACCATTTTCTTGTTATGTGGTCCATTTCACTTATTTTTGTATTATTTGAAAAACCGTAATGTCAGCACAACTCGGTAACCAGTAGAGACAGAGACTTTTCCTATGTAAATTTGTAATCAGCGCACCCATTTTAGTAAGATAGCAAAGGTTTCATGTTGATCTGGGTCCTTGTTTGTGAGATAGGTGTGCTACTTCAAAATTAATGTTTAAAATATGTGATTTCTTACACAATTTTTGGCAGTCGGCAAAAAGCCAAATACCTTCAATCAAATTAAGATTGTGGTTCTTGATACAATTTTCGACGCTGATTACGCCGGCATAGTTTGATTTTACTTATTTGGAACGGTTCGGCAGTTATTACGTTCCCAATTATCAAAAATGATGCTAAAAACAACCATTTTACTATGTTAGAAACTTTGAACGCAAACTGTGTCCGATCTAATAGACCGATGTTGACGGTTCAAACGCTATTGGATGGGAAATTGGCCGAGGAATTCATTTCTAAAAGCCGCGTTGCTCTAAGGTTCGCGGTTCGCGAGAAAAACGCGATAAACCGCGGAAATTATAATTTCCCACTTTCTGGCCAAAGCGTACACGCTACGGGAAAATCGACCTCACCGTTGAATTCAGCAGATCCCAATGCATAAGCATGACTACATTAAAACGCTCTATCTCTCAAAAAGTTATAACTGTTATTTCGGTCTAAATTTAGCACTTTTAGATAGAAAAATATTGAACTTTGCAACCGTTGGTGATAGAAAGGTTTACCTACTACCAAATGATAGCTCTCGTTGAGTCTATCAAAAATATGTATACTTTTATATGCCTAACATTAACCATTTTCTTGTTATATGGTCCATTTCACTTATTTTTGTATTATTTGAAAAACCGTAATGTCAGCACAACTCGGTAACCAGTAGAGACAGAGACTTTTCCTATGTAAATTTGTAATCAGCGCACCCATTTTAGTAAGATAGCAAAGGTTTCATGTTGATCTGGGTCCTTGTTTGTGAGATAGGTGTGCTACTTCAAAATTAATGTTTAAAATATGTGATTTCTTACAAAATTTTTGACAGTCGGCAAAAAGCCAAATACCTTCAATCAAATTAAGATTGTGGTTCTTGATACAATTTTCGACGGTGATTACGCCGGTATAGTTTGATTTTACTTATTTGGAACGGTTCGGCAGTTATTACGTTCCCAATTATCAAAAATGATGCTAAAAACAACTATTTTACTATGTTAGAAAATTTGAACGCAAACTGTGTCCGATCTAATAGACCGATGTTGACGGTTCAAACGCTATCGGATGGGAAATTGGCCGAGGAATTCATTTCTAAAAGCCGCGTTGCTCTAAGGTTCGCGGTTCGCGAGAAAAACGCGATAAACCGCGGAAATTATAATTTCCCACTTTCTGGCCAAAGCGTACACGCTACGGGAAAATCGACCTCACCGTTGAATTCAGCAGATCCCAATGCATAAGCATGACTACATTAAAATGCTCTATCTCTCAAAAAGTTCTCACTGTTATTTCGGTCTAAATTTAGCACTTTTAGATAGAAAAATATTGAACTTTGCAACCGTTGGTGATAGAAAGGTTTACCTACTACCAAATGATAGCTCTCGTTGAGTCTATCAAAAATATGTATACTTTTATATGCCTAACATTAACCATTTTCTTGTTATGTGGTCCATTTCACTTATTTTTGTATTATTTGAAAAACCGTAATTTCAGCACAACTCGGTAACCAGTAGAGACAGAGACTTTTCCTATGTAAATTTGTAATCAGCGCACCCATTTTAGTAAAATAGCAAAGGTTTTATGTTGATCTGGGTCCTTGTTTGTGAGATAGGTGTGCTACTTCAAAATTAATGTTTAAAATATGTGATTTCTTACAAAATTTTTGGCAGTCGGCAAGAAGCCAAATACCTTCAATCAAATTAAGATTGTGGTTCTTGATACAATTTTCGACGCTGATTACGCCGGTATAGTTTGATTTTACTTATTTGGAACGGTTCGGCAGTTATTACGTTCCCAATTATCAAAAATGATGCTAAAAACATCCATTTTACTATGTTAGAAACTTTGAACGAAAACTGTGTCCGATCTAATAGACCGATGTTGACGGTTCAAACGCTATCGGATGGGAAATTGGCCGAGGAATTCATTTCTAAAAGCCGCGTTGCTCTAAGGTTCGCGGTTTGCGAGAAAAACGCGATAAACCGCGGAAATTATAATTTCCCACTTTCTGGCCAAAGCGTACACGCTACGGGAAAATCGACCTCACCGTTGAATTCAGCAGATCCCAATGCATAAGCATGACTACATTAAAACGCTCTATCTCTCAAAAAGTTCTCACTGTTATTTCGGTCTAAATTTAGCACTTTTAGATAGAAAAATATTGAACTTTGCAACCGTTGGTGATAGAAAGGTTTACCTACTACCAAATGATAGCTCTCGTTGAGTCTATCAAAAATATGTATACTTTTATATGCCTAACATTAACCATTTTCTTGTTATGTGGTCCATTTCACTTATTTTTGTATTATTTGAAAAACCGTAATGTCAGCACAACTCGGTAACCAGTAGAGACAGAGACTTTTCCTATGTAAATTTGTAATCAGCGCACCCATTTTAGTAAGATAGCAAAGGTTTCATGTTGATCTGGGTCCTTGTTTGTGAGATAGGTGTGCTACTTCAAAATTAATGTTTAAAATATGTGATTTCTTACACAATTTTTGGCAGTCGGCAAAAAGCCAAATACCTTCAATCAAATTAAGATTGTGGTTCTTGATACAATTTTCGACGCTGATTACGCCGGCATAGTTTGATTTTACTTATTTGGAACGGTTCGGCAGTTATTACGTTCCCAATTATCAAAAATGATGCTAAAAACAACCATTTTACTATGTTAGAAACTTTGAACGCAAACTGTGTCCGATCTAATAGACCGATGTTGACGGTTCAAACGCTATTGGATGGGAAATTGGCCGAGGAATTCATTTCTAAAAGCCGCGTTGCTCTAAGGTTCGCGGTTCGCGAGAAAAACGCGATAAACCGCGGAAATTATAATTTCCCACTTTCTGGCCAAAGCGTACACGCTACGGGAAAATCGACCTCACCGTTGAATTCAGCAGATCCCAATGCATAAGCATGACTACATTAAAACGCTCTATCTCTCAAAAAGTTATAACTGTTATTTCGGTCTAAATTTAGCACTTTTAGATAGAAAAATATTGAACTTTGCAACCGTTGGTGATAGAAAGGTTTACCTACTACCAAATGATAGCTCTCGTTGAGTCTATCAAAAATATGTATACTTTTATATGCCTAACATTAACCATTTTCTTGTTATATGGTCCATTTCACTTATTTTTGTATTATTTGAAAAACCGTAATGTCAGCACAACTCGGTAACCAGTAGAGACAGAGACTTTTCCTATGTAAATTTGTAATCAGCGCACCCATTTTAGTAAGATAGCAAAGGTTTCATGTTGATCTGGGTCCTTGTTTGTGAGATAGGTGTGCTACTTCAAAATTAATGTTTAAAATATGTGATTTCTTACAAAATTTTTGACAGTCGGCAAAAAGCCAAATACCTTCAATCAAATTAAGATTGTGGTTCTTGATACAATTTTCGACGGTGATTACGCCGGTATAGTTTGATTTTACTTATTTGGAACGGTTCGGCAGTTATTACGTTCCCAATTATCAAAAATGATGCTAAAAACAACTATTTTACTATGTTAGAAAATTTGAACGCAAACTGTGTCCGATCTAATAGACCGATGTTGACGGTTCAAACGCTATCGGATGGGAAATTGGCCGAGGAATTCATTTCTAAAAGCCGCGTTGCTCTAAGGTTCGCTGTTCGCGAGAAAAACGCGATAAACCGCGGAAATTATAATTTCCCACTTTCTGGCCAAAGCGTACACGCTACGGGAAAATCGACCTCACCGTTGAATTCAGCAGATCCCAATGCATAAGCATGACTACATTAAAATGCTCTATCTCTCAAAAAGTTCTCACTGTTATTTCGGTCTAAATTTAGCACTTTTAGATAGAAAAATATTGAACTTTGCAACCGTTGGTGATAGAAAGGTTTACCTACTACCAAATGATAGCTCTCGTTGAGTCTATCAAAAATATGTATACTTTTATATGCCTAACATTAACCATTTTCTTGTTATGTGGTCCATTTCACTTATTTTTGTATTATTTGAAAAACCGTAATTTCAGCACAACTCGGTAACCAGTAGAGACAGAGACTTTTCCTATGTAAATTTGTAATCAGCGCACCCATTTTAGTAAGATAGCAAAGGTTTCATGTTGATCTGGGTCCTTGTTTGTGAGATAGGTGTGCTCCTTCAAAATTATTGTTTAAAATATGTGATTTCTTACAAAATTTTTGGCAGTCGGCAAAAAGCCAAATACCTTCAATCAAATTAAGATTGTGGTTCTTGATACAATTTTCGACGCTGATTACGCCGGTATAGTTTGATTTTACTTATTTGGAACGGTTCGGCAGTTATTGCGTTCCCAATTATCAAAAATGATGCTAAAAACAACCATTTTACTATGTTAGAAACTTTGAACGCAAACTGTGTCCGATCTAATAGACCGATGTTGACGGTTCAAACGCTATCGGATGGGAAATTGGCCGAGGAATTCATTTCTGAAAGCCGCGTTGCTCTAAGGTTCGCGGTTCGCGAGAAAAACGCGATAAACCGCGGAAATTATAATTTCCCACTTTCTGGCCAAAGCGTACACGCTACGGGAAAATCGACCTCACCGTTGAATTCAGCAGATCCCAATGCATAAGCATGACTACATTAAAACGCTCTATCTCTCAAAAAGTTATAACTGTTATTTCGGTCTAAATTTAGCACTTTTAGATAGAAAAATATTGAACTTTGCAACCGTTGGTGATAGAAAGGTTTACCTACTACCAAATGATAGCTCTCGTTGAGTCTATCAAAAATATGTATACTTTTATATGCCTAACATTAACCATTTTCTTGTTATGTGGTCCATTTCACTTATTTTTGTATTATTTGAAAAACCGTAATGTCAGCACAACTCGGTAACCAGTAGAGACAGAGACTTTTCCTATGTAAATTTGTAATCAGCGCACCCATTTTAGTAAGATAGCAAAGGTTTCATGTTGATCTGGGTCCTTGTTTGTGAGATAGGTGTGCTACTTCAAAATTAATGTTTAAAATATGTGATTTCTTACAAAATTTTTGCCAGTCGGCAAAAAGCCAAATACCTTCAATCAAATTAAGATTGTGGTTCTTGATACAATTTTCGACGCTGATTACGCCGGTATAGTTTGATTTTACTTATTTGGAACGGTTCGGCAGTTATTACGTTCCCAATTATCAAAAATGATGCTAAAAACAACTATTTTACTATGTTAGAAAATTTGAACGCAAACTGTGTCCGATCTAATAGACCGATGTTGACGGTTCAAACGCTATCGGATGGGAAATTGGCCGAGGAATTCATTTCTAAAAGCCGCGTTGCTCTAAGGTTCGCGGTTCGCGAGAAAAACGCGATAAACCGCGGAAATTATAATTTCCCACTTTCTGGCCAAAGCGTACACGCTACGGGAAAATCGACCTCACCGTTGAATTCAGCAGATCCCAATGCATAAGCATGACTACATTAAAATGCTCTATCTCTCAAAAAGTTATAACTGTTATTTCGGTCTAAATTTAGCACTTTTAGATAGAAAAATATTGAACTTTGCAACCGTTGGTGATAGAAAGGTTTACCTACTACCAAATGATAGCTCTCGTTGAGTCTATCAAAAATATGTATACTTTTATATGCCTAACATTAACCATTTTCTTGTTATGTGGTCCATTTCACTTATTTTTGTATTATTTGAAAAACCGTAATTTCAGCACAACTCGGTAACCAGTAGAGACAGAGACTTTTCCTATGTAAATTTGTAATCAGCGCACCCATTTTAGTAAGATAGCAAAGGTTTTATGTTGATCTGGGTCCTTGTTTGTGAGATAGGTGTGCTACTTCAAAATTAATGTTTAAAATATGTGATTTCTTACAAAATTTTTGGTAGTCGGCAAAAAGCCAAATACCTTCAATCAAATTAAGATTGTGGTTCTTGATACAATTTTCGACGCTGATTACGCCGGTATAGTTAGATTTTACTTATTTGGAACGGTTCGGCAGTTATTACGTTCCCAATTATCAAAAATGATGCTAAAAACAACCATTTTACTATGTTAGAAACTTTGAACGAAAACTGTGTCCGATCTAATAGACCGATGTTGACGGTTCAACCGCTATCGGATGGGAAATTGGCCGAGGAATTCATTTCTAAAAGCCGCGTTGCTCTAAGGTTCGCGGTTCGCGAGAAAAACGCGATAAACCGCGGAAATTATAATTTCCCACTTTCTGGCCAAAGCGTACACGCTACGGGAAAATCGACCTCACCGTTGAATTCAGCAGATCCCAATGCATAAGCATGACTACATTAAAATGCTCTATCTCTCAAAAAGTTCTCACTGTTATTTCGGTCTAAATTTAGCACTTTTAGATAGAAAAATATTGAACTTTGCAACCGTTGGTGATAGAAAGGTTTACCTACTACCAAATGATAGCTCTCGTTGAGTCTATCAAAAATATGTATACTTTTATATGCCTAACATTAACCATTTTCTTGTTATGTGGTCCATTTCACTTATTTTTGTATTATTTGAAAAACCGTAATTTCAGCACAACTCGGTAACCAGTAGAGACAGAGACTTTTCCTATGTAAATTTGTAATCAGCGCACCCATTTTAGTAAGATAGCAAAGGTTTTATGTTGATCTGGGTCCTTGTTTGTGAGATAGGTGTGCTACTTCAAAATTAATGTTTAAAATATGTGATTTCTTACAAAATTTTTGGCAGTCGGCAAAAAGCCAAATACCTTCAATCAAATTAAGATTGTGGTTCTTGATACAATTTTCGACGCTGATTACGCCGGTATAGTTTGATTTTACTTATTTGGAACGGTTCGGCAGTTATTACGTTCCCAATTATCAAAAATGATGCTAAAAACATCCATTTTACTATGTTAGAAACTTTGAACGAAAACTGTGTCCGATCTAATAGACCGATGTTGACGGTTCAAACGCTATCGGATGGGAAATTGGCCGAGGAATTCATTTCTAAAAGCCGCGTTGCTCTAAGGTTCGCGGTTTGCGAGAAAAACGCGATAAACCGCGGAAATTATAATTTCCCACTTTCTGGCCAAAGCGTACACGCTACGGGAAAATCGACCTCACCGTTGAATTCAGCAGATCCCAATGCATAAGCATGACTACATTAAAACGCTCTATCTCTCAAAAAGTTCTCACTGTTATTTCGGTCTAAATTTAGCACTTTTAGATAGAAAAATATTGAACTTTGCAACCGTTGGTGATAGAAAGGTTTACCTACTACCAAATGATAGCTCTCGTTGAGTCTATCAAAAATATGTATACTTTTATATGCCTAACATTAACCATTTTCTTGTTATGTGGTCCATTTCACTTATTTTTGTATTATTTGAAAAACCGTAATGTCAGCACAACTCGGTAACCAGTAGAGACAGAGACTTTTCCTATGTAAATTTGTAATCAGCGCACCCATTTTAGTAAGATAGCAAAGGTTTCATGTTGATCTGGGTCCTTGTTTGTGAGATAGGTGTGCTACTTCAAAATTAATGTTTAAAATATGTGATTTCTTACAAAATTTTTGACAGTCGGCAAAAAGCCAAATACCTTCAATCAAATTAAGATTGTGGTTCTTGATACAATTTTCGACGCTGATTACGCCGGTATAGTTTGATTTTACTTATTTGGAACGGTTCGGCAGTTATTACGTTCCCAATTATCAAAAATGATGCTAAAAACAACTATTTTACTATGTTAGAAAATTTGAACGCAAACTGTGTCCGATCTAATAGACCGATGTTGACGGTTCAAACGCTATCGGATGGGAAATTGGCCGAGGAATTCATTTCTAAAAGCCGCGTTGCTCTAAGGTTCGCGGTTCGCGAGAAAAACGCGATAAACCGCGGAAATTATAATTTCCCACTTTCTGGCCAAAGCGTACACGCTACGGGAAAATCGACCTCACCGTTGAATTCAGCAGATCCCAATGCATAAGCATGACTACATTAAAATGCTCTATCTCTCAAAAAGTTCTCACTGTTATTTCGGTCTAAATTTAGCACTTTTAGATAGAAAAATATTGAACTTTGCAACCGTTGGTGATAGAAAGGTTTACCTACTACCAAATGATAGCTCTCGTTGAGTCTATCAAAAATATGTATACTTTTATATGCCTAACATTAACCATTTTCTTGTTATGTGGTCCATTTCACTTATTTTTGTATTATTTGAAAAACCGTAATTTCAGCACAACTCGGTAACCAGTAGAGACAGAGACTTTTCCTATGTAAATTTGTAATCAGCGCACCCATTTTAGTAAGATAGCAAAGGTTTCATGTTGATCTGGGTCCTTGTTTGTGAGATAGGTGTGCTACTTCAAAATTAATGTTTAAAATATGTGATTTCTTACAAAATTTTTGCCCGTCGGCAAAAAGCCAAATACCTTCAATCAAATTAAGATTGTGGTTCTTGATACAATTTTCGACGCTGATTACGCCGGTATAGTTAGATTTTACTTATTTGGAACGGTTCGGCAGTTATTACGTTCCCAATTATCAAAAATGATGCTAAAAACAACCATTTTACTATGTTAGAAACTTTGAACGCAAACTGTGTCCGATCTAATAGACCGATGTTGACGGTTCAAACGCTATCGGATGGGAAATTGGCCGAGGAATTCATTTCTGAAAGCCGCGTTGCTCTAAGGTTCGCGGTTCGCGAGAAAAACGCGATAAACCGCGGAAATTATAATTTCCCACTTTCTGGCCAAAGCGTACACGCTACGGGAAAATCGACCTCACCGTTGAATTCAGCAGATCCCAATGCATAAGCATGACTACATTAAAATGCTCTATCTCTCAAAAAGTTCTCACTGTTATTTCGGTCTAAATTTAGCACTTTTAGATAGAAAAATATTGAACTTTGCAACCGTTGGTGATAGAAAGGTTTACCTACTACCAAATGATAGCTCTCGTTGAGTCTATCAAAAATATGTATACTTTTATATGCCTAACATTAACCATTTTCTTGTTATGTGGTCCATTTCACTTATTTTTGTATTATTTGAAAAACCGTAATTTCAGCACAACTCGGTAACCAGTAGAGACAGAGACTTTTCCTATGTAAATTTGTAATCAGCGCACCCATTTTAGTAAGATAGCAAAGGTTTTATGTTGATCTGGGTCCTTGTTTGTGAGATAGGTGTGCTACTTCAAAATTAATGTTTAAAATATGTGATTTCTTACAAAATTTTTGGCAGTCGGCTAAAAGCCAAATACCTTCAATCAAATTAAGATTGTGGTTCTTGATACAATTTTCGACGCTGATTACGCCGGTATAGTTTGATTTTACTTATTTGGAACGGTTCGGCAGTTATTACGTTCCCAATTATCAAAAATGATGCTAAAAACATCCATTTTACTATGTTAGAAACTTTGAACGAAAACTGTGTCCGATCTAATAGACCGATGTTGACGGTTCAACCGCTATCGGATGGGAAATTGGCCGAGGAATTCATTTCTAAAAGCCGCGTTGCTCTAAGGTTCGCGGTTTGCGAGAAAAACGCGATAAACCGCGGAAATTATAATTTCCCACTTTCTGGCCAAAGCGTACACGCTACGGGAAAATCGACCTCACCGTTGAATTCAGCAGATCCCAATGCATAAGCATGACTACATTAAAACGCTCTATCTCTCAAAAAGTTCTCACTGTTATTTCGGTCTAAATTTAGCACTTTTAGATAGAAAAATATTGAACTTTGCAACCGTTGGTGATAGAAAGGTTTACCTACTACCAAATGATAGCTCTCGTTGAGTCTATCAAAAATATGTATACTTTTATATGCCTAACATTAACCATTTTCTTGTTATGTGGTCCATTTCACTTATTTTTGTATTATTTGAAAAACCGTAATTTCAGCACAACTCGGTAACCAGTAGAGACAGAGACTTTTCCTATGTAAATTTGTAATCAGCGCACCCATTTTAGTAAGATAGCAAAGGTTTCATGTTGATCTGGGTCCTTGTTTGTGAGATAGGTGTGCTACTTCAAAATTAATGTTTAAAATATGTGATTTCTTACAAAATTTTTGGCAGTCGGCAAAAAGCCAAATACCTTCAATCAAATTAAGATTGTGGTTCTTGATACAATTTTCGACGCTGATTACGCCGGTATAGTTTGATTTTACTTATTTGGAACGGTTCGGCAGTTATTACGTTCCCAATTATCAAAAATGATGCTAAAAACAACCATTTTACTATGTTAGAAACTTTGAACGCAAACTGTGTCCGATCTAATAGACCGATGTTGACGGTTCAAACGCTATCGGATGGGAAATTGGCCGGGGAATTCATTTCTGAAAGCCGCGTTGCTCTAAGGTTCGCGGTTCGCGAGAAAAACGCGATAAACCGCGGAAATTATAATTTCCCACTTTCTGGCCAAAGCGTACACGCTACGGGAAAATCGACCTCACCGCTGAATTCAGCAGATCCCAATGCATAAGCATGACTACATTAAAACGCTCTATCTCTCAAAAAGTTCTCACTGTTATTTCGGTCTAAATTTAGCACTTTTAGATAGAGAAATATTGAACTTTGCAACCGTTGGTGATAGAAAGGTTTACCTACTACCAAATGATAGCTCTCGTTGAGTCTATCAAAAATATGTATACTTTTATATGCCTAACATTAACCATTTTCTTGTTATGTGGTCCATTTCACTTATTTTTGTATTATTTGAAAAACCGTAATGTCAGCACAACTCGGTAACCAGTAGACACAGAGACTTTTCCTATGTAAATTTGTAATCAGCGCACCAATTTTAGTAAGATAGCAAAGGTTTCATGTTGATCTGGGTCCTTGTTTGTGAGATAGGTGTGCTACTTCAAAATTAATGTTTAAAATATGTGATTTCTTACAAAATATTTGGCAGTCGGCAAAAAGCCAAATACCTTCAATCAAATTAAGATTGTGGTTCTTGATACAATTTTCGACGCTGATTACGCCGGTATAGTTTGATTTTACTTATTTGGAACGGTTCGGCAGTTATTACGTTCCCAATTAACAAAAATGATGCTAAAAACAACCATTTTACTATATTAGAAACTTTGAACGCAAACTGTGTCCGATCTAATAGACCGATGTTGACGGTTCAAACGTTATCGGATGGGAAATTGGCCGAGGAATTCATTTCTGAAAGCCGCGTTGCTCTAAGGTTCGCGGTTCGCGAGAAAAACGCGATAACCGCGGAAATTATAATTTCCCACTTTCTGGCCAAAGCGTACACGCTACGGGAAAATCGACCTCACCGTTGAATTCAGCACATCCCAATGCATAAGCATGACTACATTAAAACGCTCTATCTCTCAAAAAGTTCTCACTGTTATTAAGGTCTAAATTTAGCACTTTTAGATAGAAAAATTTTGAACTTTCCAACCGTTGGTGATAGAAAGGTTTACCTACTACCAAATGATAGCTCTCGTTGAGTCTATCAAAAATATGTATACTTTTATATGCCTAACATTAACCATTTTCTTGTTATGTGGTCCATTTCACTTATTTTTGTATTATTTGAAAAACCGTAATTTCAACACAACTCGGTAACCAGTAGAGACAGAGACTTTTCCTATGTAAATTTGTAATCAGCGCACCCATTTTAGTAAGATAGCAAAGGTTTCATGTTGATCTGGGTCCTTGTTTGTGAGATAGGTGTGCTACTTCAAAATTAATGTTTAAAATATGTGATTTCTTACAAAATTTTTGCCAGTCGGCAAAAAGCCAAATACCTTCAATCAAATTAAGATTGTGGTTCTTGATACAATTTTCGACGCTGATTACGCCGGTATAGTTTGATTTTACTTACTTGGAACGGTTCGGCATTTATTACGTTCCCAATTATCAAAAATGATGCTAAAAACAACCATTTGACTATGTTAGAAACTTTGAACGCGAACTGTGTCCGATCTAATAGTCCGATGTTGACGGTTCAAACGCTATCGGATGGGAAATTGGCCGAGGAATTCATTTCTAAAAGCCGCGTTGCTCTAAGGTTCGCGGTTCGCGAGAAAAACGCGATAAACCGCGGAAATTATAATTTCCCACTTTCTGGCCAAAGCGTACACGCTACGGGAAAATCGACCTCACCGTTGAATTCAGCAGATCCCAATGCATAAGCATGACTACATTAAAACGCTCTATCTCTCAAAAAGTTCTCACTGTTATTTCGGTCTAAATTTAGCACTTTTAGATAGAGAAATATTGAACTTTGCAACCGTTGGTGATAGAAAGGTTTACCTACTACCAAATGATAGCTCTCGTTGAGTCTATCAAAAATATGTATACTTTTATATGCCTAACATTAACCATTTTCTTGTTATGTGGTCCATTTCACTTATTTTTGTATTATTTGAAAAACCGTAATGTCAGCACAACTCGGTAACCAGTAGACACAGAGACTTTTCCTATGTAAATTTGTAATCAGCGCACCAATTTTAGTAAGATAGCAAAGGTTTCATGTTGATCTGGGTCCTTGTTTGTGAGATAGGTGTGCTACTTCAAAATTAATGTTTAAAATATGTGATTTCTTACAAAATATTTGGCAGTCGGCAAAAAGCCAAATACCTTCAATCAAATTAAGATTGTGGTTCTTGATACAATTTTCGACGCTGATTACGCCGGTATAGTTTGATTTTACTTATTTGGAACGGTTCGGCAGTTATTACGTTCCCAATTAACAAAAATGATGCTAAAAACAACCATTTTACTATATTAGAAACTTTGAACGCAAACTGTGTCCGATCTAATAGACCGATGTTGACGGTTCAAACGTTATCGGATGGGAAATTGGCCGAGGAATTCATTTCTGAAAGCCGCGTTGCTCTAAGGTTCGCGGTTCGCGAGAAAAACGCGATAAACCGCGGAAATTATAATTTCCCACTTTCTGGCCAAAGCGTACACGCTACGGGAAAATCGACCTCACCGTTGAATTCAGCACATCCCAATGCATAAGCATGACTACATTAAAACGCTCTATCTCTCAAAAAGTTCTCACTGTTATTAAGGTCTAAATTTAGCACTTTTAGATAGAAAAATTTTGAACTTTCCAACCGTTGGTGATAGAAAGGTTTACCTACTACCAAATGATAGCTCTCGTTGAGTCTATCAAAAATATGTATACTTTTATATGCCTAACATTAACCATTTTCTTGTTATGTGGTCCATTTCACTTATTTTTGTATTATTTGAAAAACCGTAATGTCAGCACAACTCGGTAACCAGTAGAGACAGAGACTTTTCCTATGTAAATTTGTAATCAGCGCACCCATTTTAGTAAGATAGCAAAGGTTTCATGTTGATCTGGGTCCTTGTTTGTGAGATAGGTATGCTACTTCAAAATTAATGTTTAAAATATGTGATTTCTTACAAAATATTTGGCAGTCGGCAAAAAGCCAAATACCTTCAATCCAATTAAGATTGTGGTTCTTGATACAATTTTCGACGCTGATTACGCCGGTATAGTTTGATTTTACTTATTTGGAACGGTTCGGCAGTTATTACGTTCCCAATTAACAAAAATGATGCTAAAAACAACCATTTTACTATATTAGAAACTTTGAACGCAAACTGTGTCCGATCTAATAGACCGATGTTGACGGTTCAAACGTTATCGGATGGGAAATTGGCCGAGGAATTCATTTCTGAAAGCCGCGTTGCTCTAAGGTTCGCGGTTCGCGAGAAAAACGCGATAAACCGCGGAAATTATAATTTCCCACTTTCTGGCCAAAGCGTACACGCTACGGGAAAATCGACCTCACCGTTGAATTCAGCACATCCCAATGCATAAGCATGACTACATTAAAACGCTCTATCTCTCAAAAAGTTCTCACTGTTATTAAGGTCTAAATTTAGCACTTTTAGATAGAAAAATTTTGAACTTTCCAACCGTTGGTGATAGAAAGGTTTACCTACTACCAAATGATAGCTCTCGTTGAGTCTATCAAAAATATGTATACTTTTATATGCCTAACATTAACCATTTTCTTGTTATGTGGTCCATTTCACTTATTTTTGTATTATTTGAAAAACCGTAATTTCAACACAACTCGGTAACCAGTAGAGACAGAGACTTTTCCTATGTAAATTTGTAATCAGCGCACCCATTTTAGTAAGATAGCAAAGGTTTCATGTTGATCTGGGTCCTTGTTTGTGAGATAGGTGTGCTACTTCAAAATTAATGTTTAAAATATGTGATTTCTTACAAAATTTTTGCCAGTCGGCAAAAAGCCAAATACCTTCAATCAAATTAAGATTGTGGTTCTTGATACAATTTTCGACGCTGATTACGCCGGTATAGTTTGATTTTACTTACTTGGAACGGTTCGGCATTTATTACGTTCCCAATTATCAAAAATGATGCTAAAAACAACCATTTGACTATGTTAGAAACTTTGAACGCGAACTGTGTCCGATCTAATAGTCCGATGTTGACGGTTCAAACGCTATCGGATGGGAAATTGGCCGAGGAATTCATTTCTGAAAGCCGCGTTGCTCTAAGGTTTGCGGTTCGCGAGAAAAACGCGATAAACCGCGGAAATTATAATTTCCCACTTTCTGGCCAAAGCGTACACGCTACGGGAAAATCGACCTCACCGTTGAATTCAGCAGATCCCAATGCATAAGCATGACTACATTAAAACGCTCTATCTCTCAAAAAGTTCTCACTGTTATTTCGGTCTAAATTTAGCACTTTTAGATAGAAAAATATTGAACTTTGCAACCGTTGGTGATAGAAAGGTTTACCTACTACCAACTGATAGCTCTCGTTGAGTCTATCAAAAATATGTATACTTTTATATGCCTAACATTAACCATTTTCTTGTTATGTGGTCCATTTCACTTATTTTTGTATTATTTGAAAAACCGTAATTTCAGCACAACTCGGTAACCAGTAGAGTCAGAGACTTTTCCTATGTAAATTTGTAATCAGCGCACCCATTTCAGTAAGATAGCAAAGGTTTCATGTTGATCTGGGTCCTTGTTTGTGAGATAGGTGTGCCACTTCAAAATTAATGTTTAAAATATGTGATTTCTTACAAAATTTTTGCCAGTCGGCAAAAAGCCAAATACCTTCAATCAAATTAAGATTGTGGTTCTTGATACAATTTTCGACGCTGATTACGCCGGTATAGTTTGATTTTACTTATTTGGAACGGTTCGGCAGTTATTACGTTCCCAATTAACAAAAATGATGCTAAAAACAACCATTTTACTATATTAGAAACTTTGAACGCAAACTGTGTCCGATCTAATAGACCGATGTTGACGGTTCAAACGCTATCGGATGGGAAATTGGCCGAGGAATTCATTTCTGAAAGCCGCGTTGCTCTAAGGTTCGCGGTTCGCGAGAAAAACGCGATAAACCGCGGAAATTATAATTTCCCACTTTCTGGCCAAAGCGTACACGCTACGGGAAAATCGACCTCACCGTTGAATTCAGCACATCCCAGTGCATAAGCATGACTACATTAAAACGCTCTATCTCTCAAAAAGTTCTCACTGTTATTTCGGTCTATATTTAGCACTTTTAGATAGAAAAATATTGAACTTTGCAACCGTTGGTGATAGAAAGGTTTACCTACTACCTAATGATAGCTCTCGTTGAGTCTATCAAAAATATGTATACTTTTATATGCCTAACATTAACCATTTTCTTGTAATGTGGTCCATTTCACTTATTTTTGTATTATTTGAAAAACCGTAATTTCAGCACAACTCGGTAACCAGTAGAGACAGAGACTTTTCCTATGTAAATTTGTAATCAGCGCACCCATTTTAGTAAGATAGCAAAGGTTTCATGTTGATCTGGGTCCTTGTTTGTGAGATAGGTGTGCTACTTCAAAATTAATGTTTAAAATATGTGATTCTTACAAAATTTTTGCCAGTCGGCAAAAAGCCAAATACCTTCAATCAAAGTAAGATTGTGGTTCTTGATACAATTTTCGACGCTGATTACGCCGGTATAGTTTGATTTTACTTATTTGGAACGGTTCGGCAGTTATTACGTTCCCAATTAACACAAATGATGCTAAAAACAACCATTTTACTATATTAGAAACTTTGAACGCAAACTGTGTCCGATCTAATAGACCGATGTTGACGGTTCAAACGCTATCGGATGGGAAATTGGCCGAGGAATTCATTTCTGAAAGCCGCGTTGCTCTAAGGTTCGCGGTTCGCGAGAAAAACGCGATAAACCGCGGAAATTATAATTTCCCACTTTCTGGCCAAAGCGTACACGCTACGGGAAAATCGACCTCACCGTTGAATTCAGCAGATCCCAATGCATAAGCATGACTACATTAAAACGCTCTATCTCTCAAAAAGTTCTCACTGTTATTTCGGTCTAAATTTAGCACTTTTAGATAGAAAAATATTGAACTTTGCAACCGTTGGTGATAGAAAGGTTTACCTACTACCAAATGATAGCTCTCGTTGAGTCTATCAAAAATATGTATACTTTTATATGCCTAACATTAACCATTTTCTTGTTATGTGGTCCATTTCACTTATTTTTGTATTATTTGAAAAACCGTAATGTTAGCACAACTCGGTAACCAGTAGAGACAGAGACTTTTCCTATGTAAATTTGTAATCAGCGCACCCATTTTAGTAAGATAGCAAAGGTTTCATGTTGATCTGGGTCCTTGTTTGTGAGATAGGTGTGCTACTTCAAAATTAATGTTTAAAATATGTGATTTCTTACAAAATTTTTGCCAGTCGGCAAAAAGCCAAATACCTTCAATCAAATTAAGATTGTGGTTCTTGATACAATTTTCGACGCTGATTACGCCGCTATAGTTTGATTTTACTTATTTGGAACGGTTCGGCAGTTATTACGTTCCCAATTATCAAAAATGATGCTAAAAACATCCATTTTACTATGTTAGAAACTTTGAACGCAAACTGTGTCCGATCTAATAGACCGATGTTGACGGTTCAAACGCTATCGGATGGGAAATTGGCCGAGGAATTCATTTCTGAAAGCCGCGTTGCTCTAAGGTTCGCGGTTCGCGAGAAAAACGCGATAAACCGCGGAAATTATAATTTCCCACTTTCTGGCCAAAGCGTACACGCTACGGGAAAATCGACCTCACCGTTGAATTCAGCACATCCCAGTGCATAAGCATGACTACATTAAAACGCTCTATCTCTCAAAAAGTTCTCACTGTTATTTCGGTCTATATTTAGCACTTTTAGATAGAAAAATATTGAACTTTGCAACCGTTGGTGATAGAAAGGTTTACCTACTACCAAATGATAGCTCTCGTTGAGTCTATCAAAAATATGTATACTTTTATATGCCTAACATTAACCATTTTCTTGTAATGTGGTCCATTTCACTTATTTTTGTATTATTTGAAAAACCGTAATTTCAGCACAACTCGGTAACCAGTAGAGACAGAGACTTTTCCTATGTAAATTTGTAATCAGCGCACCCAGTTTAGTAAGATAGCAAAGGTTTCATGTTGATCTGGGTCCTTGTTTGTGAGATAGGTGTGCTACTTCAAAATTAATGTTTAAAATATGTGATTCTTACAAAATTTTTGCCAGTCGGCAAAAAGCCAAATACCTTCAATCAAAGTAAGATTGTGGTTCTTGATACAATTTTCGACGCTGATTACGCCGGTATAGTTTGATTTTACTTATTTGGAACGGTTCGGCAGTTATTACGTTCCCAATTAACAAAAATGATGCTAAAAACAACCATTTTACTATATTAGAAACTTTGAACGCAAACTGTGTCCGATCTAATAGACCGATGTTGACGGTTCAAACGCTATCCGATGGGAAATTGGCCGAGGAATTCATTTCTGAAAGCCGCGTTGCTCTAAGGTTCGCGGTTCGCGAGAAAAACGCGATAAACCGCGGAAATTATAATTTCCCACTTTCTGGCCAAAGCGTACACGCTACGGGAACATCGACCTCACCGTTGAATTCAGCAGATCCCAATGCATAAGCATGACTACATTAAAACGCTCTATCTCTCAAAAAGTTCTCACTGTTATTTCGGTCTAAATTTAGCACTTTTAGATAGAAAAATATTGAACTTTGCAACCGTTGGTGATCGAAAGGTTTACCTACTACCACATGATAGCTCTCGTTGAGTCTATCAAAAATATGTATACTTTTATATGCCTAACATTAACCATTTTCTTGTTATGTGGTCCATTTCACTTATTTTTGTATTATTTGAAAAACCGTAATTTCAGCACAACTCGGTAACCAGTAGAGACAGAGACTTTTCCTATGTAAATTTGTAATCAGCGCACCCATTTTAGTAAGATAGCAAAGGTTTCATGTTGATCTGGGTCCTTGTTTGTGAGATAGGTGTGCTACTTCAAAATTAATGTTTAAAATATGTGATTTCTTACAAAATTTTTGCCAGTCGGCAAAAAGCCAAATACCTTCAATCAAATTAAGATTGTGGTTCTTGATACAATTTTCGACGCTGATTACGCCGGTATAGTTTGATTTTACTTACTTGGAACGGTTCGGCAGTTATTACGTTCCGAATTATCAAAAATGATGCTAAAAACAACCATTTTACTATGTTAGAAACTTTGAACGCAAACTGTGTCCGATCTAATAGACCGATGTTGACGTTTCAAACGCTATCGGATGGGAAATTGGCCGAGGAATTCATTTCTGAAAGCCGCGTTGCTCTAAGATTCGCGGTTCGCGAGAAAAACGCGATAAACCGCGGAAATCATAATTTCCCACTTTCTGGCCAAAGCGTACACGCTACGGGAAAATCGACCTCACCGTTGAATTCAGCACATCCCAATGCATAAGCATGACTACATTAAAACGCTCTATCTCTCAAAAAGTTCTCACTGTTATTAAGGTCTAAATTTAGCACTTTTAGATAGAAAAATTTTGAACTTTCCAACCGTTGGTGATAGAAAGGTTTACCTACTACCAAATGATAGCTCTCGTTGAGTCTATCAAAAATATGTATACTTTTATATGCCTAACATTAACCATTTTCTTGTTATGTGGTCCATTTCACTTATTTTTGTATTATTTGAAAAACCGTAATTTCAACACAACTCGGTAACCAGTAGAGACAGAGACTTTTCCTATGTAAATTTGTAATCAGCGCACCCATTTTAGTAAGATAGCAAAGGTTTCATGTTGATCTGGGTCCTTGTTTGTGAGATAGGTGTGCTACTTCAAAATTAATGTTTAAAATATGTGATTTCTTACAAAATTTTTGCCAGTCGGCAAAAAGCCAAATACCTTCAATCAAATTAAGATTGTGGTTCTTGATACAATTTTCGACGCTGATTACGCCGGTATAGTTTGATTTTACTTACTTGGAACGGTTCGGCATTTATTACGTTCCCAATTATCAAAAATGATGCTAAAAACAACCATTTGACTATGTTAGAAACTTTGAACGCGAACTGTGTCCGATCTAATAGTCCGATGTTGACGGTTCAAACGCTATCGGATGGGAAATTGGCCGAGGAATTCATTTCTGAAAGCCGCGTTGCTCTAAGGTTTGCGGTTCGCGAGAAAAACGCGATAAACCGCGGAAATTATAATTTCCCACTTTCTGGCCAAAGCGTACACGCTACGGGAAAATCGACCTCACCGTTGAATTCAGCAGATCCCAATGCATAAGCATGACTACATTAAAACGCTCTATCTCTCAAAAAGTTCTCACTGTTATTTCGGTCTAAATTTAGCACTTTTAGATAGAAAAATATTGAACTTTGCAACCGTTGGTGATAGAAAGGTTTACCTACTACCAACTGATAGCTCTCGTTGAGTCTATCAAAAATATGTATACTTTTATATGCCTAACATTAACCATTTTCTTGTTATGTGGTCCATTTCACTTATTTTTGTATTATTTGAAAAACCGTAATTTCAGCACAACTCGGTAACCAGTAGAGTCAGAGACTTTTCCTATGTAAATTTGTAATCAGCGCACCCATTTCAGTAAGATAGCAAAGGTTTCATGTTGATCTGGGTCCTTGTTTGTGAGATAGGTGTGCCACTTCAAAATTAATGTTTAAAATATGTGATTTCTTACAAAATTTTTGCCAGTCGGCAAAAAGCCAAATACCTTCAATCAAATTAAGATTGTGGTTCTTGATACAATTTTCGACGCTGATTACGCCGGTATAGTTTGATTTTACTTATTTGGAACGGTTCGGCAGTTATTACGTTCCCAATTAACAAAAATGATGCTAAAAACAACCATTTTACTATATTAGAAACTTTGAACGCAAACTGTGTCCGATCTAATAGACCGATGTTGACGGTTCAAACGCTATCGGATGGGAAATTGGCCGAGGAATTCATTTCTGAAAGCCGCGTTGCTCTAAGGTTCGCGGTTCGCGAGAAAAACGCGATAAACCGCGGAAATTATAATTTCCCACTTTCTGGCCAAAGCGTACACGCTACGGGAAAATCGACCTCACCGTTGAATTCAGCACATCCCAGTGCATAAGCATGACTACATTAAAACGCTCTATCTCTCAAAAAGTTCTCACTGTTATTTCGGTCTATATTTAGCACTTTTAGATAGAAAAATATTGAACTTTGCAACCGTTGGTGATAGAAAGGTTTACCTACTACCTAATGATAGCTCTCGTTGAGTCTATCAAAAATATGTATACTTTTATATGCCTAACATTAACCATTTTCTTGTAATGTGGTCCATTTCACTTATTTTTGTATTATTTGAAAAACCGTAATTTCAGCACAACTCGGTAACCAGTAGAGACAGAGACTTTTCCTATGTAAATTTGTAATCAGCGCACCCATTTTAGTAAGATAGCAAAGGTTTCATGTTGATCTGGGTCCTTGTTTGTGAGATAGGTGTGCTACTTCAAAATTAATGTTTAAAATATGTGATTCTTACAAAATTTTTGCCAGTCGGCAAAAAGCCAAATACCTTCAATCAAAGTAAGATTATGGTTCTTGATACAATTTTCGACGCTGATTACGCCGGTATAGTTTGATTTTACTTATTTGGAACGGTTCGGCAGTTATTACGTTCCCAATTAACACAAATGATGCTAAAAACAACCATTTTACTATATTAGAAACTTTGAACGCAAACTGTGTCCGATCTAATAGACCGATGTTGACGGTTCAAACGCTATCGGATGGGAAATTGGCCGAGGAATTCATTTCTGAAAGCCGCGTTGCTCTAAGGTTCGCGGTTCGCGAGAAAAACGCGATAAACCGCGGACATTATAATTTCCCACTTTCTGGCCAAAGCGTACACGCTACGGGAAAATCGACCTCACCGTTGAATTCAGCAGATCCCAATGCATAAGCATGACTACATTAAAACGCTCTATCTCTCAAAAAGTTCTCACTGTTATTTCGGTCTAAATTTAGCACTTTTAGATAGAAAAATATTGAACTTTGCAACCGTTGGTGATAGAAAGGTTTACCTACTACCAAATGATAGCTCTCGTTGAGTCTATCAAAAATATGTATACTTTTATATGCCTAACATTAACCATTTTCTTGTTATGTGGTCCATTTCACTTATTTTTGTATTATTTGAAAAACCGTAATGTTAGCACAACTCGGTAACCAGTAGAGACAGAGACTTTTCCTATGTAAATTTGTAATCAGCGCACCCATTTTAGTAAGATAGCAAAGGTTTCATGTTGATCTGGGTCCTTGTTTGTGAGATAGGTGTGCTACTTCAAAATTAATGTTTAAAATATGTGATTTCTTACAAAATTTTTGCCAGTCGGCAAAAAGCCAAATACCTTCAATCAAATTAAGATTGTGGTTCTTGATACAATTTTCGACGCTGATTACGCCGCTATAGTTTGATTTTACTTATTTGGAACGGTTCGGCAGTTATTACGTTCCCAATTATCAAAAATGATGCTAAAAACATCCATTTTACTATGTTAGAAACTTTGAACGCAAACTGTGTCCGATCTAATAGACCGATGTTGACGGTTCAAACGCTATCGGATGGGAAATTGGCCGAGGAATTCATTTCTGAAAGCCGCGTTGCTCTAAGGTTCGCGGTTCGCGAGAAAAACGCGATAAACCGCGGAAATTATAATTTCCCACTTTCTGGCCAAAGCGTACACGCTACGGGAAAATCGACCTCACCGTTGAATTCAGCACATCCCAGTGCATAAGCATGACTACATTAAAACGCTCTATCTCTCAAAAAGTTCTCACTGTTATTTCGGTCTATATTTAGCACTTTTAGATAGAAAAATATTGAACTTTGCAACCGTTGGTGATAGAAAGGTTTACCTACTACCAAATGATAGCTCTCGTTGAGTCTATCAAAAATATGTATACTTTTATATGCCTAACATTAACCATTTTCTTGTAATGTGGTCCATTTCACTTATTTTTGTATTATTTGAAAAACCGTAATTTCAGCACAACTCGGTAACCAGTAGAGACAGAGACTTTTCCTATGTAAATTTGTAATCAGCGCACCCAGTTTAGTAAGATAGCAAAGGTTTCATGTTGATCTGGGTCCTTGTTTGTGAGATAGGTGTGCTACTTCAAAATTAATGTTTAAAATATGTGATTCTTACAAAATTTTTGCCAGTCGGCAAAAAGCCAAATACCTTCAATCAAAGTAAGATTGTGGTTCTTGATACAATTTTCGACGCTGATTACGCCGGTATAGTTTGATTTTACTTATTTGGAACGGTTCGGCAGTTATTACGTTCCCAATTAACAAAAATGATGCTAAAAACAACCATTTTACTATATTAGAAACTTTGAACGCAAACTGTGTCCGATCTAATAGACCGATGTTGACGGTTCAAACGCTATCCGATGGGAAATTGGCCGAGGAATTCATTTCTGAAAGCCGCGTTGCTCTAAGGTTCGCGGTTCGCGAGAAAAACGCGATAAACCGCGGAAATTATAATTTCCCACTTTCTGGCCAAAGCGTACACGCTACGGGAACATCGACCTCACCGTTGAATTCAGCAGATCCCAATGCATAAGCATGACTACATTAAAACGCTCTATCTCTCAAAAAGTTCTCACTGTTATTTCGGTCTAAATTTAGCACTTTTAGATAGAAAAATATTGAACTTTGCAACCGTTGGTGATCGAAAGGTTTACCTACTACCACATGATAGCTCTCGTTGAGTCTATCAAAAATATGTATACTTTTATATGCCTAACATTAACCATTTTCTTGTTATGTGGTCCATTTCACTTATTTTTGTATTATTTGAAAAACCGTAATTTCAGCACAACTCGGTAACCAGTAGAGACAGAGACTTTTCCTATGTAAATTTGTAATCAGCGCACCCATTTTAGTAAGATAGCAAAGGTTTCATGTTGATCTGGGTCCTTGTTTGTGAGATAGGTGTGCTACTTCAAAATTAATGTTTAAAATATGTGATTTCTTACAAAATTTTTGCCAGTCGGCAAAAAGCCAAATACCTTCAATCAAATTAAGATTGTGGTTCTTGATACAATTTTCGACGCTGATTACGCCGGTATAGTTTGATTTTACTTACTTGGAACGGTTCGGCAGTTATTACGTTCCCAATTATCAAAAATGATGCTAAAAACAACCATTTTACTATGTTAGAAACTTTGAACGCAAACTGTGTCCGATCTAATAGACCGATGTTGACGTTTCAAACGCTATCGGATGGGAAATTGGCCGAGGAATTCATTTCTGAAAGCCGCGTTGCTCTAAGATTCGCGGTTCGCGAGAAAAACGCGATAAACCGCGGAAATCATAATTTCCCACATTCTGGCCAAAGCGTACACGCTACGGGAAAATCGACCTCACCGTTGAATTCAGCAGATCCCAATGCATAAAGCATGACTACATTAAAACGCTCTATCTCTCAAAACGTTCTCACTGTTATTTCGGTCTAAATTTAGCACTTTTAGATAGAAAAATATTGAACTTTGCAACCGTTGGTGATAGAAAGGTTTACCTACTACCAAATGATAGCTCTCGTTGAGTCTATCAAAAATATGTATACTTTTATATGCCTAACATTAACCATTTTCTTGTTATGAGGTCCATTTCACTTATTTTTGTATTATTTGAAAAACCGTAATTTCAGCACAACTCGGTAACCAGTAGAGACAGAGACTTTTCCTATGTAAATTTGTAATCAGCGCACCCATTTTAGTAAGATAGCAAAGGTTTCATGTTGATCTGGGTCCTTGTTTGTCAGATAGGTGTGCTACTTCAAAATTAATGTTTAAAATATGTGATTTCTTACAAAATTTTTGCCAGTCGGCAAAAAGCCAAATACCTTCAGTCAAATTAAGATTGTGGTTCTTGATACAATTTTCGACGCTGATTACGCCGGTATAGTTTGATTTTCCTTATTTGGAACGGTTCGGCAGTTATTACGTTCCCAATTAACAAAAATGATGCTAAAAACAACCATTTTACTATATTAGAAACTTTGCACGCAAACTGTGTCCGATCTAATAGACCGATGTTGCTCCAGTTATTACGATGTTGACGGTTCAAACGCTATCGGATGGGAAATTGGCCGAGGAATTCATTTCTGAAAGCTGCGTTGCTCTAAGGTTCGCGGTTCGCGAGAAAAACGCGATAAACCGCGGAAATTATAATTTCCCACTTTCTGGCCAAAGCGTACACGCTACGGGAAAATCGACCTCACCGTTGAATTCAGCACATCCCAGTGCATAAGCATGACTACATTAAAACGCTCTATCTCTCAAAAAGTTCTCACTGTTATTTCGGTCTAAATTTAGCACTTTTAGATAGAAAAATATTGAACTTTCCAACCGTTGGTGATAGAAAGGTTTACCTACTACCAAATGATAGCTCTCGTTGAGTCTATCAAAAATGTGTATACTTTTATATGCCTAACATTAACCATTTCCTTGTCATGTGGTCCATTTCACTTATTTTTGTATTATTTGAAAAACCGTAATTTCAGCACAACTCGGTAAACAGTAGAGACAGAGACTTTTCCTATGTAAATTTGTAATCAGCGCACCCATTGTAGTAAGATAGCAAAGGTTTCATGTTGATCTGGGTCCTTGTTGGTGAGATAGGTGTGCTACTTCAAAATTATTGTTTAAAATATGTGATTTCTTACAAAATTTTAGCCAGTCGGCAAAAAGCCAAATACCTTCAATCAAATTAAGATTGTGGTTCTTGATACAATTTTCGACGCTGATTACGCCGGTATAGTTTGATTTTACTTATTTGGAACGGTTCGGCAGTTATTACGTTCCCAATTAACAAAAATGATGCTAAAAACAACCATTTTACTATCTTAGAAACTTTGAACGCAAACTGTATCCGATCTAATAGACCGATGTTGACGGTCCAAACGCTATCGGATGGGAAATTGGCCGAGGAATTCATTTCTGAAAGCCGCGTTGCTCGAAGGTTCGCGGTTCGCGAGAAAAACGCGATAAACCGCGGAAATTATAATTTCCCACTTTCTGGCCAAAGCGTACACGCTACGGGAAAATCGACCTCACCGTTGAATTCAGCAGATCCCAATGCATAAGCATGACTACATTAAAACGCTCTATCTCTCAAAAAGTTCTCACTGTTATCTCGGTCTAAATTTAGCACTTTTAGATAGAAAAATATTGAACTTTGCAACCGTTGGTGATAGAAAGGTTTACCTACTACCAAATGATAGCTCTCGTTGAGTCTATCAAAAATATTTATACTTTTATATGCCTAACATTAACCATTTTCTTGTTATGTGGTCCATTTCACTTATTTTTGTATTATTTGAAAAACCGTAATTTCAGCACAACTCGGTAACCAGTAGAGACAGAGACTTTTCATATGTAAATTTGTAATCAGCGCACCCATTTTAGTAAGATAGCAAAGGTTTCATGTTGATCTGGGTCCTTGTTTGTGAGATAGGTGTGCTACTTCAAAATTATTGTTTAAAATATGTGATTTCTTACAAAATTTTTGCCAGTCGGCAAAAAGCCAAATACCTTCAATCAAATTAAGATTGTGGTTCTTGATACAATTTTCGACGCTGATTACGCGGGTATAGTTTGATTTTACTTACTTGGAACGGTTCGGCAGTTATTACGTTCCCAATTATCAAAAATGATGCTAAAAACAACCATTTTACTATGTTAGAAACTTTGAACGCAAACTGTATCCGATCTAATAGACCGATGTTGACGGTCCAAACGCTATCGGATGGGAAATTGGCCGAGGAATTCATTTCTGGAAGCCGCGTTGCTCTAAGGTTCGCGGTTCGCGAGAAAAACGCGATAAACCGCGGAAATTATAATTTCCGACTTTCTTGCCAAAGCGTACACGCTACGGGAAAATCGAGCTCACCGTTGAATTCAGCACATCCCAATGCATAAGCATGACTACATTAAAACGCTCTATCTCTCAAAAAGTTCTCACTGTTATTTCGGTCTAAATTTAGCACTTTTAGATAGAAAAATATTGAACTTTTCAACCGTTGGTGATAGAAAGGTTTACCTACTACCAAATGATAGCTCTCGTTGAGTCTATCAAAAATATGTATACTTTTATATGCCTAACATTAACCATTTCCTTGTCATTTGGTCCATTTCACTTATTTTTGTATTATTTGAAAAACCGTAATTTCAGCACAACTCGGTAAACAGTAGAGACAGAGACTTTTCCTATGTAAATTTGTAATCAGCGCACCCATTTTAGTAAGATAGCAAAGGTTTCCCAATTACGTAATATTACGTTCCCAGTTATCAAAAATGATGCTAAAAACAACCATTTTACTATATTAGAAATTTTGAACGCAAACTGTGTCCGATCTAATAGACCGATGTTGACGGTTCAAACGCTATCGGATGGGAAATTGGCCGAGGAATTCATTTCTGAAAGCCGCGATTGCTCTAAGGTTCGCGGTTCGCGAGAAAAACGCGATAAACCGCGGAAATTATAATTTCCCACTTTCTGGCCAAAGCGTACACGCTACGGGAAAATCGACCTCACCGTTGAATTCAGCACATCCCAATGCATAATAAGCATGACTACATTAAAACGCTCTATCTCTCAAAAAGTTCTCACTGTTATTTCGGTCTAAATTTAGCACTTTTAGATAGAAAAATATTGAACTTTCCAACCGTTGGTGATAGAAAGGTTTGCCTACTACCAAATGATAGCTCTCATTGAGTCTATCAAAAATATGTATACTTTTATATACCTAACATTAACCATTTCCTTGTCATGTGGTCCATTCCACTTATTTTTGTATTATTTGAAAAACCGTAATTTCAGCACAACTCGGTAAACAGTAGAGACAGAGACTTTTCCTATGTAAATTTGTAATCAGCGCACCCATTTTAGTAAGATAGCTAAGGTTTCATGTTGATCTGGGTCCTTGTTTGTGAGATAGGTGTGCTACTTCAAAATTATTGTTTAAAATATGTGATTTCTTACAAAATTTTAGCCAGTCGGCAAAAAGCCAAATACCTTCAATCAAATTAAGATTGTGGTTCTTGATACAATTTTCGACGCTGATTACGCCGGTATAGTTTGATTTTACTTATTTGGAACGGTTCGGCAGTTATTACGTTCCCAATTAACAAAAATGATGCTAAAAACAACAATTTTACTATATTAGAAACATTGAACGCAAACTGTGTCCGATCTAATAGACCGATGTTGACGGTTCAAACGCTATCGGATGGGAAATTGGCCGAGGAATTCATTTCTGAAAGCCGCGTTGCTCTAAGGTTCGCGGTTCGCGAGAAAAACGCGATAAACCGCGGAAATTATAATTTCCCACTTTCTGGCCAAAGCGTACACGCTACGGGAAAATCGACCTCACCGTTGAATTCAGCAGATCCCAATGCATAAGCATGACTACATTAAAACGCTCTATCTCTCAAAAAGTTCTCACTGTTATCTCGGTCTAAATTTAGCACTTTTAGATAGAAAAATATTGAACTTTGCAACCGTTGGTGATAGAAAGGTTTACCTACTACCAAATGATAGCTCTCGTTGAGTCTATCAAAAATATGTATACTTTTGTATGCCTAAGATTTACCATTTTCATGTTATGTGGTCCATTTCGCTTGTTTTTGTATTATTTGAAAAACCGTAATTTCAGCACAACTCGGTAACCAGTATAGACAGAGACTTTTCCAATGTAAATTTGTAATCTGAGTACCCATTTTAGTTAGATAACAAAGGTTTCATGTTGATCCGGGTCCTTGTTTTTGAGAGAGGTGTGCTACTTCAAAGTTATTGTTTAAAATATATGATTTCTTACAAAATTTTTGCCAGTCGGCAAAAACCCGACTACCTTCAATCAAATTAAGATTGTGGTTCTTGATACAATTTTTGACGCTGATTACGCCGGTATAGTTTGATTTTACTTATTTGGAACTGTTCGGCAGTTATTACGTTCCCAATGATCAAAAATGATGGTAAAAACAACCATTTTACTATGTTAGAAACTTTGAACGCAAACTGTGTCCGATCTAATAGACAGATGTTAACGGTTTGTCGTCCATCAAACTAAAATTGTGGTTTTTGATACAGTTTTTGACGTCGGTGTAATTAGATTTTCCCTATTTGGAACAATCTGTAAGCTGTGTCCGATCTAACCGATGCTCATTAAATACATGGGGTGGGTATTCGTTCTTTAGTATATTCCTTAAAACAGACCTTTTTATCAGGGCATTAGACAATTTATGTGCCATCCAAGTGCCGTTGAAATGTTCACTTAAATGTCGGTTGGCGGCCTGACCGGTCATTTGTATCGGTAATGGTCTACCTATATACGTCTGCAATTCCCTCCTAGTTGCGAGCGTCCAGCACGTTTGGGCATCGTCGAAGGCGGTAAAACGCATGTTTTGACAGACGTTATATGACCTACATGATACGTGCCGTATTTACCGTGTATGCCGTTTTATGGGGCGGACGTGGACGCCAACACGACGAATTGCCACCATAACTTCGCCGTAAAACAGAATTTTAATGAAACGTAAAAGTACAATCAGATTTAATAAAATTGAAATTAAACTATGCCGAGGGTGTACGGTAAATTGGAATTTCAGTCAGATTTACTCTATTATTCATTTTGGGGTCTTTATGCTGGAAAGATAGTAAAATTATATAATGCCTAGAGTCAAATTTAGTGCTGGTATACAGAAAGGGTACTAAAAAATTCCGCAATTTTAAGTGGTTGTTGTACGTTACTTGTCGGGCAATTCCGTCATACGAAGCAGTAACCATAGACACGTGTTTCGGACTATTAGTCCTCATCAGTGCGGTATAGCCAAGGAGCAAGATGAGCACCCAATGAAAACACACAACTGGAGACCATAAATGGGGTGACCTATGGTGACCAGTTTTCCATTCTTATTTCCATTGGCTATGGTGTACCTTGGCTGTACTGTCACCTCCGGCGCGACGTCACTTCTTGTCTTCGAACCCTGAAGATGTTGGGACTGAAGCACCAAATTGGCGACATAGGTCACCCCCTGTATGGTCTCCATATGTGTGTTTTTCCATTGAGTGCCCATCTTGCTCCTTGGCTACACCGTACTGATGAGGACTAATAGTCCGAAACGCGTGTGTACGGTTGCTTCTTCGTATGACGGAATTGCCCGACAAATTACTTCTAATTTAGTAAAAAAATATGATTTGTTGAATATAGAATGTAGGTTTTTGTTAATTGCTGTGTGTTGCAATTCTTTGATAAAGCTTTGTAATAAATCAAATTGCTATACTCGATTGCATGTTGCTTTTTGATATTAACCAACACTACAAACAATACAAACAACGATTTCAATTTAATATAAGTTTGATATTTGTTTCTGCTAAGCGAAATGTATTAACATGGGCATGGCTTACCTCGACTACAAACATTGTAATGACCCTTTATTAAGTGTGTATTCTACTGTTGATTGGAGCTCCTCCAAAAAATTGTACTGGTACCTCTAATCGGTCCATAGCCCCTCTCATAGACATGCGTGCAGAACAGAAGACAATTCATTCATATAAAAGACCACGTAGGGGCTTGCAAGTGTAGTATGCTTGAAGTTACTGAGCAAAATGGTAGTACCGTAAATAGAATCTCGAGAAGCTTGTGAATGGTGCTCGTTATCTAGCCCCGAAGCACAGAATCACAATATTTTGCGTAGAACATCTTCTTCAAATTAAATCTTAACGATTCAATAGATGACCGAGTATTCAGAAACTTGCATCACCCCTTGATATTATTAACGTTGGTCTGTACGACATAAATAATGACATAAGTTTCAATCCTAGATCACATCATAAATAAGAGTCGTCAGCTTCAATTATTGTGATTGATATATTCCTCTACCTACGATCAATTCACAATCAGAAACATAACATGTCAAAAAATCATACCTTCTTCAAACAAATATTTTGATTGCTTTTTGTATCGCAAACTGCCCTTTCTCGATAGCATATAATTCCCACTGAAACCAACTGAAACCGTACCTTGTACTTTGGTAGTTCTTATATGTGGATCATATTAGGACTATTTTTAACGATTGAATGCTTGTGTATATCCTGCTCATTGCTAGACTTCTAACCTCAAAACTGTGAAATATGAATAAGACATCCAACTTTATTATAACCAACTGTAAATTCGATCTGAAGTGTAGCGTGCATGATTGACAATCTATAATTATTTTATTTTAAAAATTATATTATTGATACAAGGTCTAAACTTTTCAACCGCTGAACTCAAACAGGGCGACGCTTTAGTAAATACAATCAGCTGATCCGGCGACTCCATCTTGCCCCAGGTAAGAGATGTACTCAGAATTGCATTTTCTATAAGACAATTATTGGAGAGTTAAAGAGTTCTATAAGGGTTTCTTATCGAAACCTATACGCTATAGATCTATAACGTTATAGAATCTTATGAGTGAAAACAGAATCGATCCCTAAATCGTACCAACTAAAGTGCATTCAAACAACGCAATACATTGGCAGACTTACGAAGGAAGAGTCCATTAGCGATACAAATTACCGGTCAAACTAGTAGTAGTACTAGGTGGCTACATTTAAGTGTACATTTCAACGGCACTTGTTCGCTACATAAATTGCCTAATGCGCTGTTAGAAAGTTCCTTAATAAAGTATCGACACCCTTTCGGTACGGGCGCGGCCCGCCGGCCCAAGCGTATCGTGAACACGGGCCGGGTGAAAGGTGATTTGTGAAAAGGACCCAGAACAAGAGTTCTCGGTGGCCATCTGCGCCCCCACCTAATGCCTTAATGGTTATTTACAGCCGGATCTGTATAATAGCTATTTTAAGACCTCTCCGCGTGCCTGCGCAGACATAAATTGATAAGGTGATTTTCGTTATTCGATTTTCGTCGTGAATGAACACTGATAAACAATGAGTAATAATTTTTAAACTAATTTATTATGCGGGCAACAACACACATATTTTTTTCCTGATACACCCGGTTACTTTAGGAAAAAAATTAGAGAGATTTATAATTTTAGTATCATAAATGAGAATCCGAATACTACAAAACTATGCCATACAAAATATTGTTTTTATGGACTCAACATATTTTTTTATGGAATTCGATAAATTTGACTCTATAAATAATGTTTCTGAATAACTTCGAGAATATCGTACAGCACTAATATTGTACTTTTGTTCAGTTAAATACCTAACATAAAATACTATAAAAAATAATGTAATATTTGTTCGGTAGAAGGAAAATTTATCTCTGTTAAAAAAATTATGTTTTTAGTTAAAGTTTACAAATTGTATACTATAAGGATCGACATTTATTTAGTTAAATAATTATTATTATATTCAGGGAGGAATTATAATTTTATAAAAGTAACGAAATTTTTGGTTGAGTTCAAATGAGATATTTGCAGATTGCAATAATGGTTCTTAGATTAAAGAAATTATTATTTGATGGAAGGAATTAATGTGGACTTTTTAATGACAAGGAGGGTAGTTTTGGAATTTACAGTAGTGCAAAATCTTCACGTATCGCTAGTGTTTAGTTTTTCCATACAACGAGGGTAATTTCTTAGCCGTATTACTAGTACCTACATCTAGGCAATGTTAGTGTTGATGTGATGCAAAGTATATGAAGATCATGCCAAACACAGTCTTTTTAGCACTTTCGACCTATGCACTGCGTCAACTGAGTGACAGGCTTTCACCAGTCTTCTATACACTGACAATCAGGCTGATCTGTGAGTAGAGAGCTTACAGCACCATCTAACAATACAGGTGGAGGAACTATTCACACCAACAAAACACGTATTTGAATTAATATTTAATTTAATATTACAAAAATTAAATTGACTTCATTACACAAGCGACTTCATTCTAACCAATCAAAAATAAGTAAAATAAAACGTATCCAATCAAAACATTCCGTTATCGAGGCATACAATGAAGAACGGTCAGTGTCAAATTACGTAAATGGTCATATAAACGCAAACGACATCGACGAATAAAATCTATGTAGACGCCGCCAGAAGAATAAGATTGACGAAGAAATTTTGTAACCAACTCGAATATTAAACGGCGATTAATGATCTCGACAATTAACGCACTCGCTAATCGCCTGTGTGTTAAACAGTTTCGATCATTAATTGCGTTTTTTAATATACTTGTTGGTTAAATAACTATGAAAGGTTTCTGTCCTCTTTTATTTGTATCCAACTCAGTGATGTGGGCCGGGTAAATACCCGGCGGGTGGAATCTTATAAAATGGGTATTTACCCCTACGTAGGGTAAACACCTAAATTTTGGGTATTTATCATTGTTATCATTGAAACACCATCTACAATATGTCAGCGATGTTTATACTGGTTGCAACACTTTTTCCCCACAAGAAATATTTTTAGATACTAAATGTCATTATGTAGGTCCATTGTCCTATCACCTCCAATTACAGCCGTTTAAAATATTAACTAAATAAAGAATAATAAACAATGGACAACATATCAAACAATGCTAAAACTAAGAAACAGCACAATCAATACAAGCACAATCAATTAAAAGTAAATAAATTTTAGTACAAAATTATAAAATAAACTGCTTAAACAAATGAACGAAAACAAAATACATATGAAACATAGACATTTGGTTCTCTACAAGTAATTGTCATTCTGAGTTTATAGTCAGAATGACAATTGAAGACGCTAGATGCAAAACAACACTAGTCCAATCAACACGTTTTCGAGAAAAACGTGTTGTTTTGTTTTACTCAGTATTGATAAATATATCGTAATTTTATTTCTTATTCTAAATTAGTTCACACTTATCCTGATAATCTAATGCAAAAAAATTACAAATATCTATATCAAGATCCTAGAAAATTAAAGTTGAAAATTAATTTTTAGTGTCGTTTTGCAACTCAATCAAACACACTATGTGAAAATTCAAACAAATATTTATTTTATCAAACAAATGAACGTCGAAACGAATTATTAAACATAAACATACTGCAACACTATGTGAAAATTCAAACAAATATTGATTTTATCAAATAAATTGACGTCGAAACGAATTAATAAACATAAACATACGGCCAGACGGTCTAAGATCAAAAATCAAAAAGTTTAATTTAATCTTCCTCTGATTGCCACGCATCGCTGGCAGACTCGTCGTCGGAAGATGTCTTTGTACTAATTTTTTTCCCGTAAGAATTTAGCAGTCGCTGGTACTGTTCTTGGTACGGCTGTTCTATGGAACCCAAGTATTTGCTTATATCCTGAGCTTTGGCTATCTTTAATGGTATTTCTTTATCATAGGCAGGTTTTAAGATGAATGATGTGTTATGTTTTGGAAACAAAAAGGTCTCAGTAAGAATGCAACCAGGAGTAGTACTCGTTGTTACTGCATTGCCACGATATTCGGCTAGTTTATAAGATGTCACTTTCCATAACGACCTAGGACCCTTGACCGGTTTAATGAGAGGATAGGGTGTTTTAATGCCAGCTAATGCATTTTTCCAGTCTTGTATCATGTGCTGCTGGACTTCTATACATTCGGAATTGTGTTGACTTTCTCTTATCATTTCGATCCACTCTTCTGGAGAATAAACAGTGTCCTTTTTTCGTTTTTTTAGTTCTACACGTCCAAAGTCTCTGTCACACGGCAGATATGAGTGTCCTCTGGTAGGATAAGTGTGTTTAATAAAGTCAAATTTACCTTGTTTCGTTAGCGTATGAAGGTACTTAACAACAGTGTTGTTTCTATTCTGCGAGGTGCAGGAATCGGTGAAAATATAAAGATTTTTAACATCATCGCCAATACTCCGTTTTATGAAGTGGTTTAACATCGAAACTACCTCATTTGGAGTCTTTTTCCCAGTTAACTCTGTATATACATAGAAAAAAGCCCTGTCATCAGACATTCGATGTATTCCAAAAATGTATAGCCAAAGCTGTCGAGCAAAAAACATTTCTGTGACCGGTATCATTGGGAAAGGTATATTTTGCATGTAATCGAAGGAAATAGCTTCACTTTTTCCATATTCCAATCCACCTTTCACAACACGCAGTTTACATTCCTTCATATCAGTGTAAAATCGCTTAGCATTGGCTTTGTGGACAGAGAGTTCAGATTTAATTTGGCTAATTGTTAGTTTTTCGCATGTTGAGCATACGTCTGTTCTTGGTTTTCCAAAAGGGTAATTAAAGTTATCTTTATATAAATTTAGGAAATATTCGTACTTTATTTTAGGCTTTTCCTTACCCTTTGGATTTGCTTTAAAAGAAGTATACATTTCTGGTTCATATTTTTGAAGATAATGTTGCCACATTAGATGGATATTTAAGTCACTTGCTAAGTAACGTGTCTTTCTGCCAGATTTTCCATAATGCGCAACACGATGGGGATAGGAACGTATGTGTTGGCATACCTGAATCTTCAGATCTTCTGCAATGAAACAAGCTTCTCGGGCCCCTCCACGTTTATCAACTGGAGAGAAAACTCCTTGCTGTACTAATGTAGAGATACGTCTCAATTGACCGGTTGTTATTCCGTGTAGAGCCAAAAACGCTTGTTTGCACACTACCTTTTCTTCGTTGCCGAATTTAATGCGGTAATAACAAACAGCGGAGTGAGGCTTTCTTGCAGTTTCTAGTCTAGGTCTGCTTCGAGATGGTGAAACAGTGCTTATTAAGCCTGCTAAATATGTATCCTGCATATTTTTAGACTCCATACTATTAAATTTCCTCAATATGCATTGTTTTAGAGTATCTGATAAATTATCCATGCACTTCTTTTTGCATCTATAATGAAAATAACACAATATAAATAAAATTTGTTATCAAATGGTAAAAAATAAACCTACGTGCATGGCGGTCCTACGCTGCGTTCCTTTATCAGTTTTCCACGGTGATTTACGTGTTCCGCCCCTGAAAGTTTCTTCATTTTTGTGACTTGTCGTTTCCATGTATCCCTATTTGCCCTTTTTCTACCAACAGGCTCACTATCATCACTATCGTTATTACTATCATCGAACATTTTGTATTATTATGTATAGAAGCACTGAAACATCGATGAAACACGTTTTCACATGAACCCATGATTCCTTCTTCCCCCTCAGTACTACGCATAAACTCGACTTTCCACATCTGAGAAGCAAAACAACACAAACTATGGACTAGTGCTGCTTTGCGACTCAATCCTGCTGAAATTTTGTATTCAATTTTGAATTTTGTGTTGTTTTATTTCTCATTGGTTGGAGGTGTTGACGTACTATATGAATCTACCATTAACTCATATAGTGGTAAAATGTGGACTTGTGCTATTTTGCATCTAGTGTCTTCAATTACTTTTAGAGAAAACTTTATTGTTTATTGGTTTTATCAATTCCCTAAGAAGTTAAATCATTTAAAATACAGTTTTGCAATTATTTTACAATTATTTCAAACGGTTGTAATTTTTTAAGGAATAAAGAAAACATATAGGTCCATACGAAACTTTTTAGTCAGTGTGCCATTTATCATCTAGAAAAAAGTTTTGCGGGAAGAAAATGGGACACTCTGTAAATGTGTACTCTTGATTACAAATAATGTAAAATATTTATAAGAACATTAAGTACATTTAGTTGGATACTTGACTAGTTGACATACTTAACATATAATCCTAAGTTTCTACTAAATCTTCTTCGATAACAGAATCAGAAAATATAGTAATTCACACGATTGAATGGACGTTGATGGCAAGAAAATGTCTGCTGTTGATATATCGTCAGAGACTGATATTTTTATTCTTTGTTTTAAAAATGTTTTTATTTTTATTATTGACTAACCTTTATTTTGTGATAAGAGAATACCTTTCGATTTTATGATGAAAGAATAACCTTTATTTAGTAATTAAATATTTCCTTTGACTGCTATTTTAAATAACAATATTATGTTTATAAACACCCACATTGGGTAAATACCTGAGTATTTACCCAGGGTATTCACCCTTTTTAATAAATACACGGACATTTAACATCACTGATCCAACTACATTAATTTCACTTAAATACATATTCAACATAAATTAATCTGTACAAATAAACTAGTATACCAAGTGACGTAAGTACACATTTGATATGATAAAGAAATATGCTTTGATGCAAAAGAATAAACTAAAAAGGACAATGTTTCTTTAAATCAAACAGTCTGTGCACATCTAATCTTTTAACTCTTTTTTACTTCCCATTGATTTATTTAAAAAGATCTCTGAGGCGTTGCTTTTGTTTGATCTAAATATACATTTTTATATGAAATTAATTTTCAATTCAATTTATGTTCGAACGTAATGTCATCGCTACTTTTTCATATCCACTTATTTTTTATTTTTTTTTTTTCATTGACTTTAATGGATTCTTTAATTTTCCTTGGGGATTTTTTGCATTATATAAAAACAAATTTAAAAAGGTCTATTTTGTAAGGACACTTTAAGGACAAAACTTTAGGTAAAAATTTTGACATATGTCAAGACCCTACTGAAATTTCTATTGGGTTTATAAATTTGAGAAAATTGTGAAAATCACATTCTTTTGACAATTTTTCGATAACTGTACTTGATGGGAAACGTTTGAGCTTAGACTCGTATTTAGCACAAAGTAGACTATTGAAACTGTATTTATTTAGAATGCCACCATTCCGACAATAAAAGCATCTATCAGGGTAAATAATAAAAATAAGGTGTTGCCATTAACAGAAAAATGTCGATATATTATCATTCGAAAATTGTCGAAGGTCGGAAAATAAATTCAATTTCAATTAATTAATTAAAATACTCTATACTTTTTTGAGTTAAATAAATACGACAGTAATTAAAAATCACCAGTTATAGGACTGATGTCACTATTTCAAAATTTAAACTACTGCGAATACAAAAACATAATTTTACGAATTTCCTTCTTTGCTTAACCGTGCAAACTTCAGCTTCCGATTTGCTCTGAATTACCGACCACCTTCGGGCATTTTAAACTTTTTGCGGTCGTTAGAAGACAGAATTACGGCGCATTGGCAACTGGAACACCCTGAATAGGTATCTATTAGAGTTTTCTGGTTCAGGGATTTCCACCATACGTGTTAGTTCGTGACCTAACTCTATCCATTCCACCATTGGCGTCGCCTACGTTCCTTTCTGCTCCATATTTATCCGGCAAAATGGAAAATAAGTAAGTCGGAAGGCAAATTTATCTGTCTTCTTCAATACGCTCGGACGACTTTTGCTGCTCTCGACTCGAGTCGAGCTCTGTCGAGACCTGCAAAAGGACGACTTCTCTCAATATGGCGCGCAAAGACATCCGAAAGTATACAGTTCCTCTATAGACAGACGTTGACAAATTGTTTGACGATAAAATCACGTTAGCTCTCTCTTACTACTTTCGAAAGGAATTTTTCCACAATATATACCGATTTCGTACGTTTGCCAAAGCGAGGGCTTTAAAGGAACGCTAACGAATAGTCTAACGCGGACAGATTCTGCGGCAGATGTTGTGAACTGTTATGAGATGCGATGATGTGTTAAAAATATCTGAAGCGCAGGATCCTTTACGATAGAGAAGAAGCTATTTTCAGATTTTGACGGCGTTTGTGGTTAATAGTTATCGAGGTATCACACTTAAATTGTTTATGGTGGTAGCCAAATTGCGGATTTATACTTATTTGTTTAAAATAATTTAACGGCAAACACAAATTTTTACATAGGATCTCCGCGCTGGATTTGATCGAGATTGGTCATGACTGCATTAAAACTAGTTAGCAAGGATTTGACAGATATTTTGATTCTATTGCCAGTATTGTCAAAACAACAGCGTTTGACACTACTCTATAGTACAATAAAGTCATGTGCCTGGCCATATTTAATAACAACCACGTTAGTTGGTTCATTTCATTCATGTATCTTTTAACCCTTAAATGCATATTGTTGCAGAATTGAAACATAAAATTTTCCCTAATAAACGTGGCATTACGAACTACGACGTGTTTGCCACCTACTGGTGCACATCTACAACATACTTATCTGAAATTGTTGAGGAATCTATATAATTTTATATCTAGGGTTTTTAGCCTTCAGTTGTCAAATTTAGGGACGCGCCATCGTGACCTCATTTACAAACTGAAAAGAAGAATTGTTAGGATTGTTATTACAAAATATAATAGTGAAATAAAATTGTAGGGGTTGATTTAAAGTTAGTAGACTAGTTTATGACATTTGATAATAGGTAGTAATATAAGGACTTTCCGTCACAAAATTTGTTTCTTGTAGTTCTACAACATTGTGCGTGCAGGACAGATTTTTTTTATGTATGTGACATATGATAAAAGGTAAAGTTGTGATATAAAGATGTATTACGAACTTTGTTTCTTGTAGTTCTACATCAATATGCGTTTAGTATCGAATTTATCCTACTGACATTTTACATAATGAAGTATATTGTGTAGCATGACAAGGAAGTGATTCCTAATCGAGGTCCCGAGATTTTGAGGCCACGAGATTTTGAGACCCCGAGATTCTGAAGCCCCGAAATCAGTCTTTTGCGCAGCGCACACATCATTTTTATCCTAATGATGACTATACCGATTATAATCGTCACCAATGTCAGTGTCATTAGATAGCTTACCTCCAGTTTTCGTCGTGAAAGAGTCACAATATAAATTGCGTCAAGTTTACGATTTTGCGCTGTAGTCAAAAGTGTTCACGTTTGAGCTTTCATTTAATCACACTTATAATAATTACAGTAGAACGTCGATAATCCGAACCTCGGTAATCCGAACATTCGCTAATCCGAACACCCAAAATGAAATAATAATAAAATAAATCACCGAGTAACCCAAGGAAAAGCCATTTTTGTCGGTTCCTGTTTACAGAAAAATGTTGCTTTTGTTTTATACCTTCCATCCATAGTATTTTCCACTATTTAGCTGCAATATTTAATAATTCGATTTGCCTTCGGTCCCAAGTTGTTCGGATTATCCCCGCTCTACTGTAATAAGAAAATCTGATGTGGCCAGGCACATGACTTTATCATACCATATATTAATAGTTTAGCTGCATGAGATTCTATTTGATCGAGAACGGCCATGTCTGCATTAAAATAAAACTACTAGAACTAGACAGATATTTTGATTATATTTACAGTATGTAATGTCAAAACATCAGCATTTGACACTACCTACTATCATTAGAATCACAATATCTGACAAATCCTGGCTAACTAGTTTTAATACTAGTGTTTCATTGCAGTACGGGCGATCCCGATGAAATAGAATTTGCTCATGCGGCTAAAATATTTATTTTACCAAAAATTTTTATAGTCATGAATTATTCGGAATTTCTTCTACATTAATTTATTATTTAACTATTTCGACGAAATTCCAGAAATAGCGGCTTATTTGCAAAATATTTCAAAAATGCTAAGACTAAACCTCCTTGTCCTACTACATATGATAAAGTAAAAAGGTTATTGGTTCTGATGATTAATATATTATATTGGCTTCTAGCATACTATATTTTCGGGTTTTACCCCGTCTTCAGTGCTAACTACAAAAGTTCATAAAGAATTATGCTCAATATTCCAAATAAGTTTTAATGTTACCATACCGTCTTACAATCTTTCTTGTATTTATTCGCGAAAACATAAGAACATGGCTATCCGCAATCGAAATACACATTGACACCAAGATGTTTTAATATTGTTGCACTGTACGTGCGCGCGTTCTCGCATTCTCCATGCATTTGCGTGTTGAATTGACGTTTCGCAACCGCTGACGTTCTGAATACTGTCAAAAGATTCAAAATATCCTGGCTACCTGCTATTAATGCAGACACGATTTCGATCAAATAGAATTTGCTCCTGCAGCTAAACTATTAATTTTACCAAAAAATGTAATAAACATAAATTATACAAAATATCCTCTACTTTTTTTTTTATCTATTTTGACAAAATTGCAGAAATGGCGGCTCAACTGCAAAATCGTTGAAAAATGCTAAGAGTAAATAGCCAGTTCCTTTGGACCCTTTTTAACCAAAAGCTTTTCAGCTCTAAGTTTCGTTATAAAACTTCTAAATATGAACTTTCGTCCCGACACCTTCAGTAGCTTCTCCGGAATCGTCTCCACAAAAAACGGGTACACACACACACACACACACACACACACACACACACACACACACACACACACACACACACACACAGACATTTTTTTGTACCTTGGTCAAAAATGTTCAGGGGACCCAAAAAGACCTATTTCCGCTAAAATCTCAATTTTTTTTTCGGCGTGATTACAATACTTTATTATACTGCGTGTGATAAAGTAAAAATAATAAATAAATCATAATTAATCATAAATAAGTTATAAATACATCACTTCGATTTCCCTTCGATATTGCTTCGATATCCCCTCGATTTTGACTTTTTGACATTCTTATAGTTTATGAAGAGCGGAATCGAATGGTGTTGGTTTTATTAAGATTGAAATTAAGAACTTCTATCCAATTTTATTTTCTGCTATTTACTTGCAATATTTAATAATCCGAACAATTTCATAATCCGTAAGACCTTCGGTCCCAATTAGTTCGGATTATCGACGCTCTACTGTACTTCGCACCTTATTGCACTGCTCAGCTGTTTATCTGAAATATAGTGTGTGCTAAAAATAAGTGTAAAATATAGATGAAGTATACTGAACTTTTGATTTCGAACTCATGTCCTGACACCGTTTAGATACTGCAAAGGGCCTTAATATATTATAGAATATATAAATAATTTGTATGTAAAACTTTATTTGTTTAACATCTCTAAAAGGATTTTAAGATAACCCAAATTGGCCAAAATTGGTATCAAATTTACAAAATGGTTCTCATTAACTCCTTTCAAAGACGATAGAAAACAACAAAAAACGTCACACAAATGCTATTTGGCTTTATATTCATTTATTCATTATTTCGTTGTCGATGATCGTTATCACAGAATTTTAAATTTTGTCAACTTTGCTTTGTATTTAGTCATTGTTTTCCGTTTATGTAGTTACATATAAAAATAATTATTCCACCTTTTAATGTTTACCAATTTGTTGTTAAGACTTTTTGTCGGATGCTCGATCAACAAGATTATAGAATTAAATTATCAATTGTCAATTGTTCATTTCGTGCCTGTATTTTCGGTTTTGAAAGGTGCGAGTTGCTCATTACACATTAGGCCTTGCTCGATGAACACGAGCTGGTAATTCTTATAAAAAAATTAACAATGTTTACTCCAGAATATTACAAAGAAAAATTGTCAAATTGCAAATTGTCTTGCAATTCACTTAATATCAATATGCTATAGATAAGTTGCCGAGCATACAGGGGTCACAACCGTGGCCAATGACAGAAAATAATGTGTAAAAAATAACACAACCATAAAAGCAAGGGAGATTTTTTAGGGTGAATGCAATTTAAATTTAACGAACAATATGTGTTTTTTTAATATTTTTATTATTTTCATATTTGTTGCGTCTCAATTTTAGAGTCCCCACTAATAAATACGAATATGTCTCTATCAATGCCATTTACAACAAATAACACAAGACGAAACCGCTACAAAATAATTAATAGTACAGTCATTATAGAATAGCACGTCACCTTTTATTACTAAAAAAATCGAGCTTCCCCTGAAACATTTTGTAACGGCGCCGATGTTTAGTAAAGTGTCTGAATTTCGGACGTTTACCTTAATATTGTAATACAATCATAACGAATGTGTTATCATCGTAAATTGCAACTGGTTTCCGATTGCGAATCGGAAAAGTTTCGCAACTTAAGTGAAAAGATACGATAAGACATACAATCCGAAAAGATTAGTGTGGCTGAAATACAGATAAACGACTCCCGAAGATAACCAGATTTCTCAGGATTAAGGGAACTAATCAGGATTAACTTAACGAACGGCCGATGTGGCGATAAAGAGGATAGTAAACTCGCATTTTGTTAATAAATTCTGTGCTCGCATACGTCGGCGATACAGGAATTCGCGAACCCCTACTTTATTCTGTGTCTGAAAAACAAACGCGTAATGTGTAAATTGCTGATAGATGTATTCATTTTTTAGATCTGATGATCTAATAACCGGTGAAATAAGTACTGTGAGTAATGTACTATCGTGGCCATATATTATGTCCCTTCTTAACTCGCAAAACTAGGGCAGAAAGAATTTGAAAAAATTCTGATGCTGTGAATATGAATATGATACAACTCATAAAAATTAGAAAGCTGTATATGTTGGCGCTTTCCCGACTTTTCCAAATTAAGAAGAATTGGCGCTGTTTTTGCCCCGTAAATTTCATTCGTTTAACTTTAGCAATTAATTACTCCGGAAATAATCCATAGATTTCTGCGAATTAAAAAGTAAATCACCTGCGGAACGCTAGCTTTCAATGTGTCGTTTTGTAAAATCATTGAATTAGTGGTTGACCCACAAGAAGCTATATTATGCAATGCCAGCATTTCCGCTTATAGAAGAGCTAGAATGAAATATAGACTATAGGCTCCCCAATAATTCATAGGTTTAAAGTTTATTACATAATCATTGTTTATCTTGCATTTTTCATACAAAAGATCGTGCTGAAACTACGCGTCAATTCCGACGCTCTACGGTCTTTGGTGTGCTGCGGGGAAGGGAGGCGTTAGCGGTGCTGTCATGTCGGAGAGAACCGACACAGCTGAGAGAACCGGGGCAGCGTAGTATCAATGACAACAATTAAATTCTTAATTTTTGCATAATTTTGATTATGATTATGATTATATTAAAAAAGTATGCCCGATTTTGTTATATACATATTCAGCTATTATAACAGTTTCAACAGTTTATTTATTAATAATATTTAAATACATGCACGAACAATATAAAATAAATACAACTCTTGATAAATTACAAATATTACAAACGGCAGCTCTGAACGTATAAAACTTACAAATATCTAAAAACTTTTAGAAATTTAGCATCGTAAATTTGTAGACACATAGAATATTTTGCAGATTACTCATTAATTTTAAATGGTAATCCCGACACCCAATTTAAGTTGCCAAGAATTCCCATTGGACTTCCAAATGCCTATTCGTGGTTCTGTTATCTTATTGACTCATTTTGCCATTATTTTTTAATTCGGTAATCTGTCGCCGGATACCCAAATTTCTTTGGCGAGGCATAATCGCCGTGTCGTTATATTGTGTCCGTAAACACTGTTCTTCTAGTAACTAATGCACGAACGATCCCCCACTACTGGCAGCGTCGCTGTCAATCCCTTCCAACTCTCGCCCCAAAGACCGAAGAACGCCGCGTCAATTGCAGCAATCATGAGATGCTTGAACTCGACCTTTTGTAGGGAAAATGCAAGTTAAACAATGATTATGTAATAAACTTTAAACCTATGAATTACTGGGATACCCACTAATTAGTCTATATTTCATTATTCTAGCTGTTCTAATAAAGGAATTGCTGGCATTGCATAATATAGCTTTTTGTGGGCCAAACACTAATCTAATGATTTTATAAAAATGCATATTGAAAGCTAGCATTCCGCAGGTGATTTTACTTTTTAATTCGTTGAAATCTATGGATTATTTCCGGAGTAATTAATTGCTAAAGTTAAACGAATGAAATTTACGGGGAAAAAACAGCGCCAATTCTTCTTAATTTGGAAAAATCGCGAAAACGCCAACATATACAGCTTTCTAATTTTTATAAGTTGTAGCATATTAATCAAGGACAGCATCAGAATTTTTTCAAATTTTTTCGTCCCTAGATTTCTGAGAAAATGGACGTCAAACGAGGGGACATAATATATGGCCACGATAGTACTTAGGTCACGGTTTTCGTATAAAATATCTTATCTCCTCGATTAGTTTTAACAACTTTGACCGTTAAAATCTAATTTCCTTTTCTATAGAGAGACAGAACGCGAATACTATTGGAGTCGCGTATAATCGTTAAAACCGTTCAAAACCAATTTCCCATTGGAGTGAGCGCGAAAACCGGCGAATCGGAACGAAGGTGCCATTATTATTGGTTAATAATTCACCGAGATTTAATACTTCCAATTACTGCAATACGGCTTCCTCTATTGTGCTGGCCACCTAATATCACCCTGGGCACACAGCACACTCTCTGACACACCATTCACTCGGAATTGAAGCCGGTCACAATCTTTAAAATGCTCCAACGTTGATGCTGAACACACTATTCGAACAATTATTTTGAAGTACTAAAGTATACAATTGTACACTACAAACTTTGTCAAGCTATAATTCATATTTATGTTTTCCTCTTATTAACTTAGTATTAAAACGCGCCGTTTAAATTTACTCCACTAAAATACCAACAGAAAATGTACAATGTACATATTACAATGATTGGAAACATTACAATATAAAAACCAGAAATGTTTTTTTATTAATAAGCATAAAGTGCTTATCGTATTGAAACTAATCTAAAAGATCAACCATCCATTTAAATCTGAATTCTTAAAACTAGGTACTTGTCTCTAATAGGCTATCCACTGATGTCCTATATTTTCTTTGTCCTAAACAAGAAGCACTAACACTTCACTCACTGTGTTCTGCTTTCTACACATTTCACTGGTTCGCTAGTTCGAACGGTTTAGTTCTTTTTAATCTTCTCACTAGATTCTGGTTGTCCAGCAGCTGCATGGACTCGACGTTGACGTGATGGCTTAGGCGAGTTTCATGGTTAGTGGCGAATCTTTTTATCTCTTGGATGACTTGTGGGCCAACAAGATCACGATGCAGGTCACTATTCCGTAGATACCAAGGAGTGTTAATATATTCCTTAGTACTTTATTTTGGAAAGTCTGGATTCCTTGTATAATGGAGTTTTTCGCGCAATCCCAAAGCTGGATGCCGTATAACCAAATCGGTTTTAGTATTTGGTTGTAAACTTGTAGTTTGTTCTGTACTGACAACTGAGAGTTTCTTCCCAGTAGCCAGTACAGTTCTCTGTATTTGAGGCCAAGCTTTCCTCTCTTCTTCTTAACGTGCTCTTTCCACCTTAGTTTTGTATCCAGAGTCATACTTAAATACTTTGCAGTATTCGCATATGGAACTATGGCGTCGTTAATCTTGACATGAGGTATGTCCTCGATTCTCTTGTTTGTAAAGTTAATGTGGACAGATTTCAGTTCGTTGAGCTTGGTCTTCCATTTTTTGGTCCATTTATATATTTTATTACTAGCTTATTGAAGATTCCTAGTAGATTCTCCAATGGTTGATACCACTGCCATTAGAGCCGTGTCATCTGCGACTGTGGCGACTGTTACATTTCCCAGCTGTGGTAGGTCACTTGTATATTGTAGATAGAGAATTGGTCCCAATACACTACCCTGGGGTACACCAGCTCTTACGTCTTTTAGTTCCGAGTATTCACCGATCCGTTTTATTCTGAATAGTCTATCAGATACATAGGATGTTAGCAGCTCGACGTATTGTAAAGGTAGCATACTCTTTAGTTTGTGTATCAATCCTTCGTGCCAAACCTTATTGAAAGCTTGTGTCACATCAAAAAGATTGTTGAGCAACTAAGCTTTTCTTCTAATGTTTTCTCTATGATATCTGCTATTCTATGGACTTGATCTATAGTGGAATGTTTTTCTCTAAAACCAAATTGGTGATTAGGTGTTAGTTCCTTTCTCTCAATGATAGATTTCATTCTCTTTAGAAGCAACTTTTCAAAGAGCTTCGATATCATTGGTAACAGTGATACTGGGCGATATGATTTGGCCTCGTTCGGTGGTTTGCCTAGTTTTGGTACCATGATAAGTTCTGCTACTTTCCTGGCATGTGGGACGTATTTTAATCTGAACGATGCATTTATTAGATACGGCAGCATAACAATACCTTTCTTAAGTAATTGCTTAAGAACTTCTTCTATGATAAGTTCATATCCAGGTGTCTTGTTTGGATTCAGGTTTGTCTTGAGTTCTCTGGCAACTTCCTTTGGAGTAACTAACTTTATGGCTTCTTCTTCATAAGTTATGGTTCTTCTTCATTCGTGATTAGCTCTGATTCGATGTTGTGGGGCTGGAAGTTTTCTGTCAGATGTTCTGCAAAAATTTCAGCCTTCTGTATATTGTCTCGTGCCCAGTGTGTCGTTTTATTGGTCAAGGTTGCAGTACATTCCTTTTCGATTATGCTTTCGCTTACAGTCATTAGTATTATGACTAGTAATATGATCAATTGTTTATGATACGGAAACAACTGGTAATTTGACAATTTATTTAAACATCTGATAAAAGGGGTAATAATTTTGACCACAATGCATTTTTTGTAACTTAAAATGTTCGTGACATATTAACTTTTAGTTCTATTGAAAAAAATTACCTATCAACATAATATCCTTTATAATATTTCTTATGCTTTCATTGCCTAATTTATACATTACTAATTAATCCAGATTGCAACAAATTCAAAACTATCATAACTATCAAATGGAACAAAATAGCCATGTCAAACTGTTCTGAATTAAAATCATTTTGTTGTGCGGCTGTTATCAGTTCATTTACATACTGTTCTTATAATCAATTAATTACAATAATATGGACAAATATTCATTTCAAAAATAAATTGATTAAGTATGCATGAATGGAATCAAAAATGCACATAATGTTATCTTCAAACGAATAAAGTTGATTTTGCATACAGATTCAAGTAATAATGATAATATCGTTCTTCAGTTTTAAGTTTCACTGTAGTTTATAGCGTAAAATATATTATTTTCTTTCTTTATTATTATATTCTATTATTTTAACTAAATTGAATTTAAATTGGTCAGTTTTTCAAGATACATTAATAGTGAATAATGTTACCGACTCAGTTTTATTAGTTGGTACTGCCAACCCACTAGTCGACTGCACAAAAAAACACATTTTCGCTCCATTTAAAACAAACATGTTTGTCTTTGTTCCCTTCCTCCAAAGCAAACAAAAAAAAAACACAGAAAACTTTTCCCGAATGCAGCAGAATCGAACAAATTCTCTCCCCGTATCTACTAATTGCATCGTATATATCTTTTGCGCTTCGGATGCACAGATAAGGGGTGCGGGGTGTGTATAAAAACGAAACAAAAGAGGAGCCGAGTTAAAGCTACCGGCCGTAAATCCGGTAAGCGTATACAAAACGTATGGTAATGCTGCCGGTACAGTTCAAATAAATTCGGTCAAGTAAATAAATATTTAGGGTCGCCGCCAGTAGTGTGTAGAGGACGATAATCTCCCCTAAAACGATCCCCCGACGTTCACGGTCCAACGGCCGTTTTCTTCGTGTTAAATCGACCATTTGGACGCATGTTACTCTCCGAGATATTCGGTTGATTTCAATACGGCTCGGTCTGCAGAAAAAAAAAACAACGATGGGCGAATATCAATGGCATATGTATTGTTTTTGTGGATTTTCCTAAGGGGAAAAAGGATTTGGAACAGTGACCTACTGTTGTACAGGCTGCATTATTTGTTTGGTTTTTATTTAGATTAACAAGTTCCATCGTAGCCATTTGCTTTATGGTTTTGAAGTTCATACAGTTCCAGTCTTTATTTCAGCCTACTTAGTAAATTGTACTACGTATTATTTTCATTGTTTTATTTATAGTATAAGTGCAGAATCGTGTTGTCTTGACACTCTGATTAGTATTGTGATGGAATCTTTTGGTTGTCAAATTCATCATTTACGGAAAACAGGTGAAATGTCTTGCCATACATTCTGTGATGAGTGTTATTACCGTTTAGTTTGTTTTATTGATGTTTACAATGATGTTCCATAAAAAATTTAACGGTATATTTGAAAACTTTTAAATTTAATTGTTACCTGTTCTAGTAGTTACTATGTTATTATCACATGATATCATGTGATGTAGATGGTATGTGTGATACTATATAATATTTTATACTCATCATATATTAATATTAAAACAGTAAAAGATAAGAAAGTATGTTTTTTTATTGTTGGATAATAGGATTGCTTTCAATAGTTTTTCTTTTAATATTTGCGTATTTCCGTACTTTATTTCAGAATAATTTTTCTTTTTGTGTGAATATAGCACTTTATATCTATTTCAAATTATTCAGGACAAAAAAATATTATAAAATCGCTTAATTTTTTTATATAAAAAATTATCCTGTGAAAGAATTAGGTAATGACTCAGGACCGTACACAGCATTGACATCTCGAATATAAACGTTTGAGAATGTCGTTTAATATCATTATTCCACCGGTTCTCTTCGTATTGCACAGTCGCCTCGATAACCAATGTTTTGCTTTTGTTAATAATTCAGTTATGAGGAATTGATCACGACTAGTAATCCCTAATCTACTCGTAAAAGGGTACATTTTATTGTTTGAATTCTTTTGCTATACAAATTTATGTAATAAGTACTAAGTGTATGCATTTACGGAGTTGATGCTTTTACTGTAACATATACATACATGGGGACACATGATCAATGTTTCAGCATTTTATTATCATACATTATGATATTTAATCCTCTTTAGCCAGCAGAGCATACGTAGCAGCAAATTTTGTGTTTAAACAACGATCAAAATAACGCTTTTTGGGTTTTCTGACTACGTTAAATTACTATTTTTGGACTTTTAAAAACTTAAAGAGTTAGAGCCATTTGAAATATTAGCAAAAGGCTGTCACCTTTTAAGGACAAATAATAACAAATAAGTCCATGTGAAACTTTTGCTCTGGGTGACATTAACTACCTGTAAAAAAATGTTGGTTGGAAAAAAAGAGAGACACCATGTATATCAACTCATGCTCCAAGGAGCTCAAAGCGAGAATAAGTGCAATTTAATTATATTAAAAATAATAAAATTCTCTTTGTTTTGTTTTACTACAATAAAGATGCATACCACAGTTATTAATAAAACAAAAAATAATCAATTAACTTACGTGTTTTGATATCAGAGAATTTCGCATATTTTTAAGTTCCTAATTTGACAAAAATATAGTAATCTGAGCTACGTGACCATCCCATCCTGACGAATAGTGAACAAAATCTAGCAAGTGATAATAAGTTATTGGTACAATTTTTTTCCGCAAAAGCTGCATGCAGAAATTCCGAATGCATCCTAATTTATGAGAAAAGCGGTGCCAAAAAACTTCCTAAAATACAAAAATGCGTTTTATTTTCTCAAAAACTAGACACAATCTGGAATTTCTTCATTCAGATATAGATTGTACGGACGAAAAGATTACCAGAAATAGTTTTCACTTCGATTTTGTTCTTTGTCGGCCAGTACAGTCAGTTAGCTTCGATTATTGCTTTCTTAAGAAATTTAGTACAGTAGAGCGTCGATAATCCAAACTAATTGGGACCGACGGTGGTACCGATTATCAAATTGTTCGGATTATCAAATATGAGAACTAAATACTAGAAAATACGAGTATTGGATAGAAGTTCAATCTTAATAGAACCAACACCATTCGATTCCGCTCTTCATAAACTATAGGAATGCCAAAAAGTCAAAATCAAAGTGATATCGAAGTGATATCGAAAGGATATCGAACCGATATCGAAGGGATTTATTTATAATTAATTATGATTTATTGTGATTTATTATGATTTATTATGATTTATTTATGATTTATTTATTATTTATTTATTTAATAGTGGAAAACACGAGTACAAAAGCAACATTGGTCTCTAAATAGGAACCGACAAAAATGCCTTTACCTTAGGTTACTCAGTGATTTATTTTATTATTATTTCTTTTCGGGCGTTCAGATTAGCGAATGTTCGGATTACCGAGGTTCGGATTATCGACGCTCTACTGTACTTGGAAATACGTGAAATGCCAGAAATACCAGATCTCAAATTTCACAGGAATCCAGTTTGGATATAAAACAACTTGGAAGGTAATAATGCACATCTCGATAAAATATTAACGAAGATATTGTCTTCAATCAATAACTTGTGGAATCTATAGTAACGACTAGCCTTTTCAACTATTCTGGGTATCGCAACCAAATACGTAAATTCACAAAACGTGTGAAAATGTGGGAGATAAAACTTATAGTTATCGACATACGTCTCCAGTAAGCGAGCTACCCGAATAGGAAGATATTTCTTTCCGCTAGTGTACATCAGCGGAAACGCAACGGGCGCATCTCTGTCGAAATTCAAAATATCATGTTTTGCGGACTCGAGCCGGACTAATACGCAGGAAAATATTATGTGTAAGCTTCTTAACGTGAAAGCAGTAGCCGCCTTTTGTAATGTACCGCTACGTTGGTATTGTGCCTGGTCTCTGGGCTGACTACGCTGCTTAATTATGAAATAAAATACGATCCGCGCTGCGAACGTTGTTGTATTGACATTGAGGTAAACCTCGAAGTCATTATACGACGGTTTTATAAATTCATCAAAACTGTACTACATCATAATAATAGTATTAACAATGCATTTAATCAGCGCTACAATCTGTAGGAGTTGCTTTTATATTCTTTATATAATTATATTATTATTCCATCATAAACTATAAACAACGATCGTATAAAATTAGTATACTTTATTTGTCAGATGGATGTATCTAAAAGCAATTGTATATAGACTCAATTAATTGGTGATTTTCTATTTATAAAGTGTACTTAGTAAAAAATCTGATAAACAATAATTTACTCGACACGGGTATAGAATATGTTATGTTATGTTCAAATGTTCATATAAGCGTTTATGCTTCCTTGCGTTTGGCATACGTAAGCTAAAACATACTGTATAGTTTCGGCAGTGCTTGCTGACTCTAGGATTTTACTTTTTTTACCGGACATAGATTAATGTGATCTTCAGGATTGAGACCTCAACTTACAGTGGACCAAAGAATCGTAAAATCGGATAAGCAGTTTGAAGGAAACCCAATTTTAAAGCTTTCACATCACCAATTGTTAGTGGTGGGTTCATTATAATTATCGTATTTCAACTGGGGCAGTTTGGGACAGGGAAATAAGGGGTAGTGTTTCATTAGAAGTTTTATGTTCCACTACTTCTATGTATTTCAATGTTTGGAATCAGGATCTACTCGAGTCGACCTTTGAAACGAAAATACTCTCAAATAGACTGCATTTCCGTCTACCGGAAGTCGATATCAGCTTTGTTATTTTATTTTAATTTCCCGGCAATGTTTGAAATTTTATATCTTTGTTGTTATTAACTGTGTCAGGCTTAGTGGACGCATACGTTAATATGACTAACAGTAAGATATGTACTTCATCATTATAATACAGGATGTTTAAAATTAAGTTAAATCATCAAAAAGAGATAGGGAACAGGTGTGTAATACGAGATAAAGAAAGCATATTCTTCACTGTTCATAAAAACGAACAGTCAAGAATATCCTTTCTTTATCTCGAATTAAAAAACCAAAAGTATTTTGGTTTGAATATAATATTCAGGATGCTCATTTCTTAATCAAAATTTCGTTGCCTTTCCATTTTCATATAGAGCAACCTGTACATTTTTAATTTTTGTATTCTATGATTTATTCTCTATGAGTTTTTCTTCTCTCTTCTTCTATGAGTTTTTCTAGGAATATTTTTTGTGATAAAATATTTTTGAGTTATAAGCAATTAATCAAAATTCTTGACACATACATACATACACATTTATTTTAATTTGGCAGTTTGAACATACATTTTTTTATTTTTTATTAGTTTGGGTAAATAAAAAGTTTAAGAGTTTTGATTAATTACTTATAGCTCAAAAATTATGCATTTTATAAACAAACAAAAAATTTTACGATTTGAAATTTATTTCAGTGTTTCGGTAATTTTGGTTAACCCAGTTTATTGAAATAGTGGAAAATCAAAAACTTCCGTTACTAGTTTGAGATAAAAAAAAATTTTAAAAAATTATTTTTTACTTTAATTTATTTACAGTTTGTTTCATTCACGTACCAAAGTGTAAGTACCACAATTGGCAAGATGTAGTAAGTTTAAGTTAAAACTTATAAACCTGTCAAATTTGATCTCATTTTTAGTCTTAATTATTGAAGTTACGTTTCCTTTTTTACTTTGTTGTCTTACTGTCTCGAATATAACTGGTGATCAATCTCACCCTGCATGATAAATACCACCCTATTACTAACTTTTAGCAATTCCAAGAAATTGGCAAGGTCGATTTTCGTGATAATTGTCACAGATTGTTACTAAATCTACAAAAAGGCGTTTTACATTGTTATCAATCTCACATTTATATTCTTTATATTCTTCTTATATTTTCTCTTCCGATACACCTATATCTCTCTCACTGACCTGCCAAATATGGTTTATTTAACTCTAAAGGTAAAAAACTTATTCATAATATTATGTTAAAAATGATCAATCTCACCCCGCTTTACGGTATATAGTGTGTATTTACGACACAGCTAAACATAATGAAAATCTTTTTTTTTTAATTCTTCACTAATAATTTTTAAGAAATATAAAAACTTTAGCTCACAGAATTAACAATGTCTTCTGCTATTAAATAAAAAAATACAAAACGTATTAAGTTTCTTATTCATCAAGCGATTCAGCAATGTTTGTTGAACATGAAAAATGAGAAAAGAGAAAACATTCCAACCAGCCGCAAAAAAAGCTGTTTCGTGAAAACACGTTTAAAGTTTGAATTCCAGTTTCCAGAGGCATATTGAATACCGAGCATTGTTGTTAATCGAATTTCGATTCAACGTCCAAAACCCATAAAAATTCTTATAAAGTATATGGGGTCGAAAATTCACATATATGATAGTTTTGAAAGTTTGAAAAGAATTTTTATCAACACCAGAAGTGGTGTCGTAATTATTCCATTAAATAAAACGTTTCTATTTTTTAGTATTTTATTATTTTATGGTGATTTTGTAAATCATATATTACAAAATTCGTACTAAGCATCACTGTATTGATTAACTGCATTGAACGCAAACTGTTAATTTGCGCTTATAGTTAAGTACAGCTAGAAAAATGTGTTTGATTAATATTATCGACGCAATTACGCGGTTCCATTATATTTAATTCCCCCCTAATTACAGGCCCGAAAATAATTAGCCCGATTTATGTTTAATTTCCAATTATTTATCATTGCAGACGATTACCGTAATTGGTTCGGGCGTGTCCTCACTCTTTCGCTCAAATACACAACTCGGTGTTTCGACGCTGCCGCATCAAAATTACCGGCATGTAGCCGCGGACACGTCCGTGTACACACGTATGCAAACACGCACACACCTACACCATATTTAACATATACTGAGTGACATAGAAAACTGTACTTCCAGTATAGGCAAAACTGGGAGAGCTGAAGGTGATTCATCGCTTAAAATCGTATGAACCAAGTTATGAACGTACCGCGTGAATAGGTTATTAGCTGTGTATATTAAGTTGCCTACTAGGTAGTTCGTTCATGATTAATATGTAATTATTAAAAATACTGTCATTTAATTGTGATAATTGTCCTATCTAAATTATATATCCATCATTAGCATATTTAACAGAAGCAAAGTGAAAACATACCAACGAAAACATCTTGTTCACATCACACGTTCGCGGTCGAATTGGAGGTTAGGTTGCTACAGCTGTCATTCGTTCTTATGGTTCTAAGAACAGACGTACTTTTTTGTCATGCCCATTTAAATTATACAGCAGACGTATGAAAAGTATGCTATTTCGTTTTAACACGCGTCAATATTTAGAAATATTCTGTAACGTATGTCTAAAATAACAGCTGAAATCTATGAGTAATCTTCAGCTCTCCCAGTTTTGCCTATACGTACGAATTAGTTTCAATAGTTTTTGCCATAGATATTCAGAAGGTTGTAGTTAGTAATTGATTAAACAATTGACAAAATTAATGTAATAAACGGTAAAGTAATTTTTCGTTTCAAATTAAAAACCATTATTTTTTATTCAATAAATTTTATTTTTAATTCATAATAAACGAAATAAATAAAACAAAGCTTTTTTTGTGAAAATTTTAAAACTTGTACACCAAAATTTATTTCAATTGACCATCTTTTTTGGTGGTGTGACGTGTGGGTCCAAACTTGACTTGTGTTGTTCATCAATAATCTGGAAAAATGAAATGTTGAAGATATTTTTGATGATAAAAGAATGACACATCGAACTTGTTTGTTTTTACAAATCACCTTTGAAGCAAAATGATTATCAAGGGCATTGTTAAGTTTTTGCAGAAACCTGTGTACATTGTTATGAAAATTGAAAATAGTTAATACCAGATATCGGTAATTTTTTAAGTTAGAAATTACCGCCATGTTGTATTAACTATTTCCTATTTTCAAAATGGTCAGAGTTTGTTTGAAATTGATTGGCAATCTGTCTTCGACCTTAGTGTTTCGCATAAAATTGCATACAACGAATATTGAGACCAGCAAGATTGAAATACTGAAGTTTTGTGCTGAAAATTTGGCTAGTAGGGTTGGTTTTCATTAGCTATGTACATCATAATCTTTCTCACTGTAATACTGGTTTTACTTTATCATACGCAGTATGATAAAGTATTGTAATCGTGCCGAATAAAAAAAAATAGATTTTAGCGGAAATAGGTCATTTTGTGTCCCCTGATCATTTTTGACCAAGGTACAAAATAATGTCTGTATGTGTGTGTATGTGTTGTGTACCCGGATTTTGTGGCGACGATTCCGGAGAAACTACCAGAGGTATTCGGACGACACTTCATATTTAGAAGTTTCATGGCCAAACTTAGACCTGAAAAGCTTTTGGTTCCAAAGGGTCCAAAGGAACTGGATCTTTACTCTTAGCATTTTTAATGATTTTGCAAATGAGCCGCCATTTCTGCAATTTCGTGAAAATAGTTAAATAATAAATTAAAGTAGTGGAAATTTTGTGTAAATTATGTCTATTATTTTTTTTGTAAAACTAATATCTGTATGAGCATACTCTTTTTGATCGAGTTCGTGTCTGCATTAAATCTACATAGTTAGCCAGGATTTATCAAACGCTGATTTTTTGATATTACCTACTGTCAATATTGTCAAAGTATCTGTCAAATCCTGACTAACTTGTGTTACTTTAATGCAGACACAATCGATCTCGATCAAATAGAATCTCATGCAGCTAAACTATTAATTTTATATATTGTATGATAAAGTAATGTGCCTGGCCACATCAGACTTTTTTCTATTCAAAAGCTTACATGATCGGAAAAAAATTATTGTCTTTTTCACAATTTTAAAATCATGTTAAGCGGCTTTATAAATTTGCAAACGACAATTTAATAAATGACTAATAAGCGTTTGAGTGTAGAGAACAACAAAAATAACTGAATAATAACTGAAATATTTGAACACAAGGTACAAACTGTGCATTGTTTCTAGCTTTTAAGAAACAATGCAAAAAAAAGATTCCGATAGGGAAAAGCTCGTATCGGATATTATTATTATTAAAATTAACATATCTTTTTACTAGTTAATTAAACATTTGTTTTTTTACTGCATCATATGCAGTATGATACAGTATTGTAATTGTGAAAAAAAAATTAGATTATAGCGGAAATAGGTCTCTTTGGGTCCTCTGAACAGTTTTAACCAAGGTAAAAAGAATTCTGTGTGTGTGTGTACCCGATTTTTGTGGCGACGATTCCGGAGAAACTACTAAAGGTATCGGGACGAAACTTCATATTTAGAAGTTTCATGACCAAAGTTAGAGCTGAAAAGCTTTTGGTTCAAAAGGGTCCAAAGGAACTGTGAAAATTAGTAGATGATATTCTGAATAATTTATGTCTACGACATTTTTTGGTTAAATTAATAGGTTAGTTGCATGAGAATATTCCATTTGATCGAGTTTGGTCGTGCCTGCATTATAATAATTCTAGTTAGCCAAGATTTTCCAGATATTTTCATTCTAATGACAGTAGGAAGTGTCAAACGCTAATTTTTTGACAATACGTACTGTCAATAGTAACAAAATATCGTCAGATTTTTTTAGTTTAATTAAGTTTGGTAGCAAGTTCTTGTTACATTAATATTTGTATGAACCCTTGTTGAAACAAACACTTTTTATAAATTTTTTAGATTCCGTCCAAAACGTCCAAAAACGTTTTTCAGGTTTTTCCAATTGCTATGGATAGCTTTAATGCTACTTCAACGTTTGTTTAGGAATAATTAATTTGAGAATAGGTATTGGTTTATAGTTAGGTAACTTCTTGGTATTCTTCTTCGCATTGCTTTGTTACCACTCGAAAAACTTACCAGAAAATCCGCATTGTATGAGCAATATGATAATGATATCTTGCTGAAATCTTGATTCCTCATCAAGATAATGCCCAGCCAATGTCGCAAGGACTTCCAAGAAAACAATATCAACTGTTTGGCATGTCTACAAAGATTCTACCTTCATCAATCATGTGTAGGTGAAGTGCTACATTAACGTACACTTTTCCATGACACTAAGTATACAAAAGCGCACACGTATACATAATACTTCGATGAAACGCACGTGAAAACCGGTCCAGTTTTGCGTTTCGATCATAATCGCAGTTTAGATATTAATAACGCCGGATCATCTCTCATATTCATATTTATTTATGGACGCGCGGCATCGCTGAGCGGTTTGCCGATTTTGATGAATCGGCCCGCATTAGCGTTTGACATCGAATTCGTACCAGCGTCCCGTCGATGTGCGCGGTTTCAATTAATGTGTTGGTTTATTGATTTTTATGCCAGGTATATATCGGTATATTTCTGTATGCACAACCACCGACGCGTGCTGGTTATTAGCGGAATTGTTTTTGTTTACTGTGTGGATCAATTTTTGAAGAAATATTGTGGTAAATATGCGCTGTCTGTTATTTTAACGAACACTGCACTACTTGATGGAGTCTACATGGAAATTCGTCGTGTTGAATAAATGATATTGGTCCCAGCATTTAACCCTGTGGTACTCAAGTTTTATTATATTGATTCATCAACATCATAAGAGAATGGTCTATCAGGTTTTTTCAGGTCTTAATGCTGCCAGCTTTCTGAAAGGATTTAGAAAAAAATTAGACAAGCCATTTCGTTAGAGTTTCCTGAAAAGATGTAGCTCTGTAATAGATTGTGAAGGCGATTTTAAACATTTTTCAGCATGGGCTTGATGCATGTTTATTGTCAGAGTAAACAAATAGCAAAGATGCGAAAGATTGATGTGGATGTGCCATAGCGACTAATGTTGGAACCAATATTATTTACTCTACCATTTTTGTAGGCTTTTGTAAGCCGGAAAATCAAGTCTTTTCCTGTGTTGTTATGAAACATGAGTTGGAAGAAATAAAGAACTGAAAAGCACTTGAATAAAGTACATATTATTTAATATTTTTATTAAGTAAATATCGAAAATTAGAATAACATAGTTAAACATTAAATGGTTATATTTAATTGTATAGGTGTTGTACATAATATACATTAGCTAGAAAATGTTGAAGAATACCATTTACAATTGATAGTTTTTTTCAGTGAAATGCAGCCCAATATACGTATTTATATAAATGGGATTTATTATTAAGAAATCTCAAACATTGATGTTTTACCATTTATAATGATACACAGTATAAAATAAATCAACTGTTATCTCCAAAGGTGTTGTATTAGTGCCAAAATCGCTACTCTCTGTTGCTAGTGTAATGATTAGGGATTATTGATGTCGGTATTTTTTTGACAAAATGCGTATGTAATTGTAATATAGCAAACGATGCAAAATATGTTATTTTCTTGTGTAAAGACAGCAATAGAGCCATATATATTACTTCTAAAATATGAAGCTTTTTTTTCCAGCCCAAATAGATATTGTTAGAATTTTCTAATTACTGTTATCCTGTAGCGATGTACAAAGAAGCTGAATTGCAGTTATCTTATAAGGAACAAAACAACTTTTAGCAAAACACTCAATTATCAAGATCAGTCCAACTTTTAGGTTATATTCTGACCGTTAGAACATTGGTGTAACGTCAAATCAACAAACCGCATGTCCTAAAACGAAGTTCAATTTGTAGATTTCTTATTTTCTCCCACTAAACAGAAATTTGGCAGAATTTCTGTCTGAATTTGGTATGGACAGTGTCTGAATTTGGTATGTTTTCCTTATTTTTTTAAATATTTTTCGGCATTCTTTAGGGGTAAAGCGATTCATTACTTACATCGCACGTTTGACATTACAAATCATCAAATGGCAACCGCGTCAATGTTGCTGAAGTAGAAATAACACGTACTACAAAGAGAAACCAACAGACGACCCCCTTTAGATACAATTTACGGATAAATTTTGCTTAAAAAATATTCAGAATAAAAATCAAATCAGATACATAAATTGGATAAAATTTATTTTTAGTATTTAGTATTTATTTCACAGCGATAATGGGTTAAAATTAATAATATTACAGCAAAAAGGAAACAAAAATAAAAATCTCCGGCGCATCCGCCAATTTGCAAAAACTCATTAGCGAAATTAAAAGCGTACAGGTCAGCAACCGTAACATAAAATTTAACGCAAAGGTAACAACGCCAATTAAAACAAACAAAAAAAAGGTCAAAAACACGCTGAGAAAAGCACAAAACGCAAATTTGCCAGTCAGCGTAAATAGTTATATTATTAGAATTTTCCTAATTACTGCTATCCTGTTGCGATGTAAAAAGAAGTCGAATTTTTTCAACTTTTGGCATAATAACACGCAATTATCACGATCATTCAAACTTTTAGGTTATATTCTGATAAGTGTAATGTCAAATCAATAACCCGGATGTCCTATAATAAAGTTCAATGTTGTAGATTTCTTATTTTATCCAACTAAACAGAAATTTGTCGTAATTTAGTGCAGTATCTGAATTTGAGACGTTTACCTTACTATAAAAGAACACTGACACAACACAATGCAGAAATTCAGTACAGAAAAAAAAATTGGTGTGGTTTGATTTGGAAATGAATCCCTTTTTCATTTTCACCATTCACAACCCTTTTATTTCCTGACCTTTAATACCCTTAAATAATCCCGCATATTTCCCTTCGCAATTAGTTCTTTCATCATTTCATTAAACAGATCGAGGTCAAGGAAAAACAGCTTTCACCAAAAAAAGACAAAAAAACGCACGTAATTCCTTCAAATTCTCTTATTATTGGTTCCGTTGCCGTCGTACAAAGAGCTAATTAGCAATAAAGTTCGAATAAAAATGGTCTCTCGAAGGACCGATAAAAGAGCTCCTGTTCAAACATCCAATATTAGCTCGTTCAATCGAATATAAAACAACATTGTACCGGCAAACAAAGGAGAACGCCAAGCGAGCGATCGTAAGGACGATATCTCGCCGACAAATACGGTTAAATAAAGGAAAACGAAAACTCCACAACCCTTATAAATATAAAAGCTACAACACGAACAAATTGTGTCGAAAACGTAAAGGAACGAGCTTCGTTGAGGCGCTATTAGTCCATAGTCCATACGTCTATTTCCTGGATATCTAAGCGGTAGTTATTTTCATTGAGGTCATCAACTGTAACAAATAATCGGCTTGTTATGGGAGAATCCGTTGGCAACAGGACAAAGAGGGCGAGAGGGGACAAGGGAATATCAACCCCTATAGCAACGTCCAATTGTTAAGGTGCATAACAAGGGAATAATACGGACTCAGGAGACTGTTGTCGGCTAACGCTTCAGTGCAATTGAAAAAGATACAGTGTTGTCGTCGACAGAAATACATCTAGGTATACGATGCTGCATGTTTTTTTCAGGAACATATCTGGAGATGGCTTGAAATATATTTACGTGTAAACAATGGTTTAAATCAACCGTATCATTGTATCACCAAAATGTTTTCGCCAAGACAAACCAATTTAACCAACATCGCTAAGCACGTGGACTATATGAATAATTTCTAACGAAAATGATGCTACAAACCCAACAGACCGCGTGGTAGCCGTATATGACTGACCACGGGAAACCAGTAATCAAAGGAACCAATAATAGACGAGAAACCAACGACATTAAGGGCGCTAAGGACACTAATTAGATAATAGAACGGCAAAATACGTTCGTATGTACACTCGTGGAATTAAGTATGTTCTGATCCGTATTTCAGCAGTGTGTCGATGTTACATCCATGTACGAGTTTTTGTTACTCTAGTCGGCCGGTCGGCCGCTAAGTGCAAAAAATTGTCCGGTTACGCTGCATACTCGTATATCGGAAATTTATTATTTGAGAAACTTTGTTCGAATGCTTTGATTTGAATTGGTTTATAATGATTTATATATTTCTATTTATTAGCCTAATGTGTAATAAATTAATGTAATTCCTACATTGCAATGTAATTGTGTTTTTATTAAATATAATTTATTATATAACATAAAATGAAAATCTCATTTCAAGATATTGCATAAAACACACCAAACTATACAAACTTATTGCATCTAATAGCTTTTTTCGTTAATAAATACAAAAATCAATTTCTTGTGGCGAATATTTTTACTGAAGGTTATTTCAGAACTTTTATGTATTAACATTTATTCACAATATAGAAATAAATTAATAAAATTAAATTGCTTTAAATTTGTATTTATGGTAATTTGTTACTTGATTTATTGGTGTTTTCGACATATTTAGCTTCAACGATATTTTGCAGTTTAACTTAATAACCAGAAAGGATGTATTTTGTATAGCATGAATGTATCATTACAATATTTTTATATTATTATTTTGTATTTACTTTACAGCAATATTTTTCAAATATCTGACAACTGAAAATAATGACAATTATGTATAACACTAATTTACAAAAATTGATAATTGCTTGTAGAAGCAAGCTCTAAATTTTCGACGAATTTTGATGAAATGTAAATATGAAATAATAAAAATATACGACCATCTAAAAGAACATTTAGATGACATTATTGTTAAAATTAGTTCCCTCTATGTCTAATTTTCAGTATTTTTAAGTAATTAGTTAATTAATTATAAGTAAAATTTTAATAATTCGAATTATATATGAATAAAAGATGAAACTAGCATGTTTTTTTTTTCTAGAAAGTAGGAAGTAATAAGTTTCGTATTGTTTTATTGGTTTTCTCTGTTCCTTCAGAAGTTGGAGCCGTTTAAAATAAGATATTGTTAATAATTCAAACGGCTGTAACAATTTAATGAATTGAAAAAGTAATTTGCTTACTGAAAAAATGTTTTGCAGAAGAAACGTGGGACAGCCTGCATATATTATTGCTATAATTTTATATTATTTTGGTTGTCAAGTATGTATTAGATTTCATAAAAGATAATTGAACCATTAACTGCTATAAAGTAAATACAGATATATTTCTATTGTCCTTTCATACAAAATACATGCTCCGCCCTAAATATAAATTTAAATTAAATTTAGAGAATTTATTTACATTTAGTGAATATATTTTAATATTACAATTCTGAAATAGTCTATATTCAGTGATAATCCTTGGCAACAAGATGATTTGTGCATTTACTTACTTACTTACTTAAGCCCGTCATCCCACTGCTGGGCAAAGGCATTTACTTACGTAATTAATATATGTATTAGATAAAATAAATTTAAATAATGTGTCGTGATATTACGCAATATCTTAATATCAGATTTTCGTATCATATTATCAAATTTCATGTTTATTAATATTATTATAAAAGTAATTTTATATTTAATTAAATGCACTACTCGTAAACTTAAATGTTGTGGTGTCATATTACATTTATTACATTGCAATGAAGGCATCACATTAAGGAAAAGATCGGACACGCTCAAAATAAACTAAATTCTGTTACATTACATCCATCGAAAAACCACCTCGTGACGGACAACTTCTTGCGAAGCGGCCGAGCCGAGGGAATATATAACCGAATATATAACCGACATACTATTTTCAAATCCTGCGATAGCGATACGAACATACTTTTTTCCATGACTGTACACACGAAGGTGTACGGAAAAGGAAGATCACCTAAAATATTGACAAACTTGGATGCTGTATAACTTTTAATTTAATCTTTTATCAATCTTCGTGATTAGTTTAGAGCGTATATCTCTAGTACTATGTTAAAAAGCCCTATGAATTCCCAATATTTACTTTTTATGTTAAACCTCATATCAGAATGTTCGTAAATAGAACACACAACCAAACCTTTGCTATCTTTTCTTTGATGTTCAATACCTTTTTAAAACTTTGATAAGTTTTGATGATTTTATCACCTTTAAAATTATGGGTATAAAGGTCTTAAAGCCCGTTATATTCGAAAAACTAAAATGATGGTTTGATCATCAAAATTTGAGACACCCTGTTGAGTAATTATGGAACTCATGGATTGTCAATTAGTTTTTGATTCATCTTAAGTTTTGCATGTTTGCAATTTTAGCTTCAATGTTCTATAACTTTTGTAATCTTTCACTAATTTTTATGATTTTTTTGCATTGTAATTAAAATTGTCAAAATTACCACACGCCTTTAAAAAATTCAATAAAATTTTGAAACTCTATGATACTATTTAGCTGTGTTTCTCAACACAAATGAACGCAAACGCTGATGTTGTGACAATACAATACAATCACCCTATCATTGGCTGTAAATAGTATCAAAATATCTGTCAAATCCTGCCTAACTGTTTAATGCGCAGTACGAGCGATCTGAATCAAAATCTCTATACAACACGCGTTTATTTGAGTTAAACTAAAATTCTTGTGTATGTAATGAATTCATTGAGAAACAACAATTGTAAGCGTCAACTATTGATTCGTTTTGACAACTTTACACAGGTCTTATATATTTACTAAATTCCAGTTAACAACTGTTAACAACTGATTTCGAAAAAAAAATAGAGCATGTTATCTTTGATATTGCTCGATAAGCGTGAATCCACAAAGAAACAGATTCTTTTATCTTTGATTAAAAAAGGAATTCTGGCTTTGTGCTACCTTTTGCGACTGTCCTGGAGGTTTACAAATTATCATGTGTTATTGGCTGGAATTCGCTTTTCGGACAACTTCTTCGTAATTTTCTTTTTCTGATTGAACTGTCAGTTGTTCTTAGTTTTAGAAACTCATTAACTTGTTTTCATTTTTTGTGGTAATTGCCTGATGAAGACCAAAATAAAAACGTCGAAACGTTGCAAATAAATAAGCTTGTTTATTTGTTAGTTTTATTTGTGACTGTGTATAGACAAATACTCAGACATTGGGATGAAATTAAAACCAAAACATTAGTAACTGATATGGCTTTATACCAGGATAACTTTGCCACCGAACCATCATGTTGGTTTACCCGGTAAAACAAAGTTTAACTGATAATTTATTCAAACATCCAAAAGGACACTTCTGACACTTTTGATAAATTGCTTTACAAGGTTCTGAAATAATCAAAATCGGTAAAGCGTTACAGAAGTAGATATTATAGTAAAAAGAACCATAGAGGTTATATACTAATAGCTGAACAATGTGTATAACTGTTTCGCCTCAGTAACCACCGTTTTATAGTGATAACAATTGAATTCTCTATTCTAAATAATAATATCCATTCAAGAAACTGGTATTATCTGATGATATAGGAACACGTGACACTCCCTTGTGCTAAGGACACCTGAATTCGTGGTAGATATTCTATTGTGTTCGAATAACTGACTACATACTAGCTACTACATACCTACCACATCTCTGCGTTTTTCTAAAACTGTTTTACTGCGTTCTTGCTCAATTCAATTACTAGGAGATTTTTCATATTAAGGGGAGGTTCTCATGTAGAAACTTAAAAAGTACCTCAACATTGGGACAGTTTTTCAAATAAATTGTAAGAGATATCAATATTTTTTCTTTTGGTATATATTTATTATACTTTAGTGTACAAAAAGAAATTGTGCCATACAAAACTATAAGCAAGAAGTGGACACTGTTGTGGGAAGTATCAGGTTCTGCGCGACGTGTTTGTCTCAACGACCTGCATGATAGCTCCTACAAAAATAACCGGAAATCAAAATTTCTAAAACGCCGTGAAACTAGATGAAATTAGTTGAAGGCTAAACCAACAATTAGTTCAAAGAGTTGAAAATTGGAAAAATGGCTGCTGTTTGATTTTTAAGAGCAATTTTTTACACCTTGGTTTCCTTTTCAAATCGTTATAAATAATATAATTATTTAAAAGTTTCACTTATTATGCTGTTCAACCTAGAATAACCGGTGTTTTCTCTAAGGGAAAAAAATAATAGCTCGATCCGTTTAATGATTCAAAAGTAACCGCCCATGCCAGTTTGAAAGATCGTGTTTCTAGAAAAACGCGTCACTTATATCTATGTAATAAACTCTACAAGAGAAGGTAGGAACATTATGCTTTTTAAAATTCCTTTTCTATATGAATTCATTGAAATACAATAATTTAATCAACATAAGCACCTAGATCTATACGTTCTCCATACTGTATCAAAATTTCACATTCCTAGTTAAGTGTTAATGCAGAAAATTTTTACCGGATTATACCATAGGTTATAAAACCGTAAAACTTGCAAGAATAAAAAAAACTGTTGCAGGAGCTTAATTTATACAGTTCAAGGTTTCAAAATATGATCGAAAAAACAATTCTTTTTTCCAACCGAGTACGTGAGAACATCCCCTTAACTTTTTCAGCATTAAATCATTTAATAAAATTATAAACCCCTAACCACAACAAGTATTTTAGAAACCTAAATACGTATTTCAGCAACTATGTTGCCATCTTCAGTAGAACCTAAAAAAGGAAAAGAGAGATTAGCACTTCATAGTATCTTTACTGGATATTGTCCAAGCAAATCACTAGTGGAAGTGACGTCCATGTTAAAAATTACCCTATACATACCCATTTGTTGTTCACGCCTCAGTGAATTTTGATCATTGAAGCGTAAAAAACAAGTTTTAATTAAAGCAGATCAAACAATGGCGAACTAGGTATAGGACCCCTGTCTGAATTTATTAATTTATCTCTATTCAAGTGAATAAAAATACTTTCCAAGCTGTTTAGTTCCCTATTATTTGACACAGCTTTTACAAGTTTTAAGTCATCTACAACTACTTTATGACCTGTGTCTAAAATATGTTGAGCCACACTAGATTTTTCAAAACGATTATATTTAAAATGAGCTACATGTTCTTTGAACCTAGTTAAAATTGTTCTTCTAGTCTGGCCTACGTATTCTTTTTCACAGTCATGCCATTTGATACAATATATACCAGATTTATCAAGTACATCTACCTTATCCTTTGGGTTTTCAAGAAGGTATTTTATGCTATTATGAGTCGAATATGCTATACAGAGATTTTGTGATGTAAAAATACTTCTCAAACCCCTTGTATATGCACAATCGAACGGTATTTTAACATATTTCTTCTTTTCTACAGACAAAGTATTTAAAGTAGATATTTGATTTACATACATTTTTTGATTCTGCTTCTTAATCTTTCTATCAACTATTTTCTCAGGGTACCCATTATGTATGACAACATTCTTAATAAACAATAATTCTTGCTGATATCTATCTGCGGACAATGGAAATTTCAATAACCTATTTACTAAACAACTAATAAAAGACAATTTTTGTTGAAAAGGATGCTGCGAATCATTAGGGATAAACCTGATTGTGTTAGTATCTTTCCGATACACGTCAATTTCTATTATATTTTTGCTATTCCTGACTACCAGAGTATCTAAAAATGGAAGTTGGCCGTTAACTTCTTGTTCTACAGTAAAGTTAATGGTGTCGAATTTAGAATTCAGAACGAGAAGAAAATCTTGAATACTGCACTTCTTGGTGTCAAAAATGGCAAAAATATCGTCGACATACCTAACCCGTCTTAGCAAAATATGGTGCTATAGACTTTACATTGGTTTCAAATCTGCTCATAAACAAGTTGGCAATAAAAGGTGAGAGACATTTACCCATTGCAGTTCCCTCAAGTTGTTCAAAAAACTTTCCGTTTATTTGAAAACAATTTTGAGACATACAAAGGGCAGTCAATCTTACATATTCATCTATTTCTGACGGGTCAAAGTTGTTATTGCTCAATAATTCCCTATATATTGTATCAAATGTCATGACTGTGAAAAAGAATACGTAGGCCAGACTAGAAGAACAATTTTAACTAGGTTCAAATAACATGTAGCTCATTTTAAATATAATCGATTTGAAAAATCTAGTGTGGCTCAACATATTTTAGACACAGGTCATAAAGTAGTTGTAGATGACTTAAAACTTGTAAAAGCTGTGTCAAATAATAGGGAACTAAACAGCTTGGAAAGTATCTTTATTCACTTGAATAGAGATAAATTAATAAATTCAGACAGGGGTCCTATACCTAGTTCGCCATTGTTTGACCTGCTTTAATTAAGACTTGTTTTTTACGCTTCAATGATCAAAATTCACTGAGGCGTGAACAACAAATGGGTATATATATATATAGGATAATTTTTAACATGGACGTCACTATTAGTGATTTGCTTGGACAATATCCAGTAAAGATACTATGAAGTACTAATCTCTCTTTTCCCCTTTTTAGGTTCTACTGAAGATGGCAACATAGTTGCTGAAATACGTGTTTAGGTTTCTAAAATACTTGTTGTGGTTAGGGGTTTATAATTTTATTATTAAGTTCGCCACAGTCTCCAAAATATTGTCATTAAATCATTTAAATTCCAATTATTACGGATCTTGCATAAATAAAAGCATCCCCAAGGACCATTAAGCCTTATTCGCATTGCGTTCGACGAATCAATTTACCTGCGTTCGGCAAATTTTCAGATCCGTAATTAAATTCGTTCGGTAGAAAACGGCTGCATCCAGCCCTTCTACCGGAGACTTCGACAAGTCGTTTACACGCCTTAGCCCTAAATCATCATTCCAGCCACCTGCTTGTTATGCGGAAGGAATACCAACCCCTCCAGGAGAAGGGAGATAGCGAGAGAACGTGATCAATATTATTTTTTACAGCCCACAACAACAGTAATTAGCAAGATATGGCGGAGTTGTAATCATGCCAGACGAGAAGCGATAAATTACAAAAATGTCGCTCGGAATGTCTTCCGTCGACTCTCCGTTTCTTCTTCTTTTTTTTCGACGCGAGTGTCCTCGTTGGCTCGGTTCTCCTTTTTGTCAGTCGGACGCTTTTTAAAATAGATCGAAAATTAGCCCTTACACTTTAAATTCCATTAGCGGCGGCTGAGAGCGGGTCTGAAAAAAAATATCGTGCTGATCTGGTGAGCGTAAAGGATAGGTTGTGTTATGGACAAGGATGAGGATAACCGGCTGGGGTGCGTGGATACAGAGTCGACGGGGTGAATATTTGAAATGTAGGGCGGAATTTAGACCTACATAGGCCAGTTGGGGGTATTTTTTAAAAGTGGAACAATTAACGATTTTTGTTTGGCTATGTTTGGGCACAGTATGAAAACTTTAACTTAGAATGTCAAAGTTTTGTGTTTCTAACAGTTTTATTTCCGTGTTTTTATTATTCAGCACTAGACTACCAGAAAAATAATAGGCTATTCACAATGTCCTATACTTTCTTTGACCTAAACAAGAAGCACTAACACTTCACTGACTGTCCTCTGCTTTTTACATATTTCACTGACTAGTTCGAAGGGTTTAATTGCTTTTAGCCTTCTCACTAGATTCTGGTTTTCCAGTTGCTACAGGGCATCTACGTTGACGTGATGGCTTAGGCGATCTTTTTATTTATTAGCTTAATGTATAATAAATAAAACTTTTCTATTACATGAAATGATAATTCTCATTTCAAGATATTGCGTTAGTTAATGCAAAACTCAGTTTCATGCTGTCGGTTGTTTTTACTGAAGATTGAATATTTCTGAACTGAAATATTAACCCTTATTCACAATATCGAAAAAATCTGATGTGGCCAGGCACATGACTTTATCATACAATATATAAAATTAATAGTTTAGCTGCATGAGAATCTATTCTATTAAGATAAATCGTAGGTATTGTCAAAGCATCAGCATTTGACACTACCTACACTACGTCATTAGAATAATAGTTATTTATGTCACAAATGCCGAAAGTACGGAATAGCGCGACCAGCGGTGATGCGGCGCGTCACCGAAGGCGGAGTGTCGCCGTCGCATGTGAGCGAGTCGCGCTATCTAGTTATTGGCAGGAGCGGCATCAACGTTTATTGTGTTGCTTTTTAAGAAATACGTATTTAAAAAAAAAAAATAAATTATTTCTGTATAGTAAATGCTAGGCTGGTACCACTTTGACGAAACGTCAAGTTTAAAGGTGCGTTCCGATTGGTAGGTAATGGTAGCTAATGGCGGTGGTAGAATACGAAATTATAGTATTTCTTACATATCGTGATAATGACACATATTAGTTTGCATGTACATAAACATGAGTCACTAGTAATTTTCTATTGGAAATACTATAACGGCGTCTGCTACCACTGCCATTATCACTAATGAAAACGCACCTTAAAAAGGTAATTCAAATTCTGACAGATTTATATTTGTTCATGACACATGCCTACCAACATACTAAAATAAAACTACACTCATCGCTATACTTTATTTATAATTTTCGCAATTTATCGTTTTTAGAATTAGATATAAAGACGGGTTGATATTTCTTATCAACAAACAATCAAATTGGTGATCTTATTTTATTTGAAATTTGTAATTTATAATTTGCCGCACTACAGCGGCAACGTTCCATAGTGGTTCTCCAACCTCTGATGAGATCAGCTGTTTTCGAATGTGACAACACAAAAAAATATTTGTCAAAATCCTGGCTACTATGTAATTTCATATCAATGCAGACGCGACCGATCTCGTTCAAATAGAATTTGCTCTTGAAGCTAAACTATTAATTATACCAAAAAAAGTCATAGGCATAAATTATACAAAATTTCTTCTACTTTAATTTATTAATTAACTATTTTGTCAAAATTACAGAAATGGCGGCTCATTTGAAAAATCTTTCAAAAAGGCTTAGAATAAACTACCAGTTCTTTTGGACCCCTTTCAACCAAAAGCTTTTCAGCTCTAAGTTTGGTAACAAAACTTCTAAATATGAACTTTCGTTTCGATACCTTTTGTAGTTTCTCCGGAATCGTCGTCACAAAAATCGTTTACACAGACATACACACACACACACACACACACACACACACAGACATTTTTTTGTACCTTGGTCAAAAATGTTCACGGGACCCAAAAAGACCTATTTCCGCTAAAATCTCAATTTTTTTTTTCGGCATGATTACAATACTTTATCTTACTGCGTATGATAAAGTAAAAAGGTAAAATGAAATTTATATTTCCGGTTATTTATTAATTGTATTTTCTGATGTTTTCTAGATATTCAACTTCAAAGATATTGAAGATTGAATATTTCAGCACAATAGCTCGAACGTATCATTTCAATTTTTGAAATAACGTATATATTTACTTTACAATAATTATTGTTTCAAATATCTGACAACCGAAAATAAAGATATTGATACATTAAAAATAGACAGTATAATAATATTTAGTTATTAATTTAACTTGCAATTTTAACTTCCCTCTAACTTCTTAAGGATTTAAGAAAACCAATAAGTCTAATGAATCTTGTTCTTCGGAATGACAATTACATTCTAACATAGATGGATTCTTTTGGTTCATTTGTAAATTCAATTATTTTTTTATATTTTGTCTTAAATTTGTTTGCTTCATTTACTTTATTGTTGCAATGATGTACTTATGTCAAATAAAAAATTAGCCACCCTCAAATCCCAAGCCACCTGAGATGAAGGTTTTATGAAGATTAAAAATATATCCTTGCCAATAATGCGAGTAATAAAATTACTTCACAAAATTATTACAACACATCTACAAACCACGTTTTATTGCAAACAATGACCGTAGTAAGGTTCACTAATTTTAAGACACTTTTTGAGCTCACGCCTCCATCAGGTTATATATCAATTAATATATTAAGTTAATAAATTATTTGTTCTACTCCTATTGAAGAATGCATTCATTATCATGGCAGTTTATGATAAGTAATACTAACCATTCCCCACACACATGGCAAATATTTCATTCCTGGCTCCTCATACCCCGCGAGTAGTGAGAAATATTTCATTCCTCACGGCTTTAGAACCAATCACAGCTCTGGATTTTTCATTTACAAATTGTTGATACACTGCTTAGCGACATTGTCAAGGGATTGACAACGTCGCTAAGTGACAAGGCGCACAAAACAATTTTAATCTGTCAAAATCCTGTAAACCGTCATAGTGACATACAGCTGTCCCTATATACACAAAAATTAATTTATAAAATTTCATTGCATGGTCGTAGAAAAAGTATAGTATTCCATTCGCAAGTAATGGCAATTTCTCACTCGAACGCTTTGCAACACTCGCCTACGGCTCGTGCTGCAAACTTCGTTCTCGTGAGAAATTGCTTACATTACTTGCTCATAGAATAATATACTATTTTCTACTCCTATTGAGGAATGCATTTATTATCATGGCAATTTATGATAAGTAATACTAACCATTCCCCACACACATGGCAAATATTTCATTCCTGGCTCCTCATACCCCGCGAGTAGTGAGAAATATTTAATTCCTCACGGCTTTAGAACCAATCACAGCTCTGGATTTTTCATTTCCATATTGTTTTGATACACTGCTTAGCGACATTGTCAAGGCATTGACAACGTCGCTAAGTGACAAGCGCACCAAACAATTTTAATCTGTCAAAATCCTGTAAACCGTCATAGTGACACTATATGCACAAAAATTAATTTATAAAATTTCATTGCATGGTCGTAGAAAAAGTATAGTATTCCATTCGCAAGTAATAGAAATTGCTTACATTACTTGTCATAGAAATATAGTATATAAGCTTTATCTGTTTTTGCACTTGGTTGTGAACTTGTAACTTGTTCTGTACTGACAACTTTAGAGTTTCTGTCAACACGCCTGTACAATGCTCTGTATGTGATGTCAAGCTTTGCATTTCTCCTATGATATTGTTTCGTAGCTCTTTAGTTGGGATGGTCCAGATCACCAGATCATATCGATGTACGTTGACGATGACAAGTAGATTAAACTCGACCCGCCTAGGCAGGTCACTGCCTCTGAATGTCGGATGTCTAATCCAAATAATTGCATTAATAATTCTCCTAGGACAATTGCATAAATGCGTGATTACCGTTGATTAAACTCGGGTCGTCGCCTTTATACATTTATGAAATTTATAACGAAACTACAACCTTATGTCCATCTTACTTCGTAAGAATATTAGTAACATATCAATATGACAATCGTTTAGTCTATTCGTAACACAAGTAATAACACTGGTCAACAACAGGATTTTTTCCCTGGAAACCGAATCTGAACACAGAAATGGTGTTTTGGCTCTTGTTTTCGCGAAAACAAATCCGATTATAACCCCCAAATTTTTCACAAAAGATACAAAAATCGGGATTTTGTTGCTTATTATCACATGCAAAATAGTAATGTTATGTAGTAGATTTTTATATGCAGGCTCAAACAAAACTTTCAACCTTCTGCTTTAAGACCAAATAGCGAGGAATCAGATGGCATAAACCATGACCATATTTTAACCTTGTTTTCTTGCTCCTTTGGCACTGTTTTTTACAAAAACCAGAGCCAATCCATCATTTCTGTGTTAAGATTTTGGGAAAAAATCTCATACGAATCAGTTGCGTTTTTTTACATTGCCTAAGTTAAGTATTTTTGGTATTTTTACCACGTGTCAGAAAGATTTTGGCGAAGATATTGATGAAAAACTAATGTTCGGAATAATGCAGTAAATTCGTATTCTTTTTGTTGCAGGATGATTAGTTCGACCAAACATTTCGTCGCAAGCATTATCATGGTATTTTCACCGTCAATCAAATTAATAATCAAAATTGTTTTAGATATTCGGTTATATACCATATTAGCATCGGATTTTTCATTCTGGTACTGATGTGGTCCTGTTCGCAGTATAAAACGGGCCAGACGATCTTTTTCCACACGGATATGCTTCATCCTGGCATACCTAAGACCGTCTTACAACCTCGGCGAGTTTGTACTTCGAAAGGTTGCTACGAAGGAGTACAAGCCGTCTTGCCTTCGTTGGGTTGGCAGAACAGGGGAAATCGTCACTAACTTCGGCTGGTTATCGAATAACCTCCTATGACCTCACGTGATTTACTCAGAATGAAAAATTTATGGTAAAGTAGTATTTCACCGATAATCACTTTTCAAAAAGTCATCCAGAGATTTATATATAACAATGGTGAAAATATTATGGTATGCTATGGGACAACAAGGGACATCATAGGACAATGCGGGATAACAAGGGATAACCTGGAACAATATATGGACAACAGTACATGGCTAGAAACAGGATAATAAGGTAAGAACTAACGTTTACTTTTCATTCTTGATTTGATTCTAACAAATATTTGTATAAAAGAAGAGATTTATTTCCCTCAAGGAAATAGTTTTGCTTTGGCAAAAAATATGTATACTTCCTCCAAAGACATTTTTTTAGATTCAAATAGATATATTTTTAGTATGCATACCTCATCCACCTGTATGTGGCATTAAATGGATACTTTTCCTGCAACAAATATTTATTCGACTAAGGATATTGAACTGCAACATTTTGCGTTATTAGGAATGTATTAACTGTGATTAATTTCCGATCCTATAATGAAATATGCATATAAGGGCTTTATTGTTAAAAAAATTATTGAGAAATAGTTTAATTTAATTACACGTAATACTTTTAAGTGATATTTTAAGCATAAACACAAAGGAATGATAAGGATAAGATAGGCATGTAGGACAAAGTTGAAAGAAAAATTTGGGTTAAAGCAATTTATATTTGTCTTAAGGCTCCGTGGTTAGGATATGTCTATCGAATTAAGGTACATCAATAAAATTATTGTTGACCCACAGTCTTAGCTTAGTTGCAATAACACTTTATATGTTCGTTTTCCACTCTTAGATGCACACATCATATACCTATAAATGAAAATAATTTTGCCAGAAAACTTTAGCATACAAAAAGTTTATCTAACTCTTACGATAACAGTGTACCGGCAAAGAGAAAAATGTATTTAATTTAAATTAATTATTTAATTATGTATCAATATCCAGCATTCGAACGCAGTTTACTCAACAACAAATTAATGTTTAATTGTTTATCAACAAACTAATAAGCAATAAATTATTAATAAATACTTCTTTTGTTTACAAAAATTTTATGTATATATTTCCAATTGAACAGAATTATTCATGAAGTTAATCAATGGTGGCGTTAATTTGTTTTCGTTGTCTTTTATTGTATTTGTTGGTATATCATCAGAATGATTACCAGTAGTAAATCCAATTGTACACGCTCACAAAAAAAATATGATTCTGACCAAAAAAGGACGCAAAATAATAAGTTGTACTACGAACAAGGACGAGGATGAAAGCCCGACGAACGAGGAAATATGAACGGAGGGGTGAATATTTGAAATGTGGGGGAGAAATTAGACCTATATAAGTCAGTTTGCGATATAATTTGAAAGTATAAAAAACGGGCGCGATTCGATTTTCTTCGGCGGATCCAATCAGAAAGTTTCTTAATGCTGTTGAAAAATTTAGCGGCCCGCGTGGCAGAATTCTCCCTTCCGTATTACTGTTTTCTTCGAACTTTTATAGCGTTTACTTACATAATCTGTAATGCGATAATATCTTACTCCTTGTTTTAACTTTATCTGAACAGTGAACTCCATATTATAGTAAAGTAAATTCACCAGTTCGAATCGTCATTTCACAATCCTAGCTTATGGGTGATTCCATGTGAAAAACATATAGCGGAATAGCTGTATTGCTGGACCTCGCCCAATAAAGACCGTTTACTATTATTATTTTTATTATTATTATTATTACATCAACACATTTTTACTCCTCACCACCTTGTATTTTGATAAAAAATTTTACATATGTTGTCTTCATTACAATTGATTGATTGATTGCCACAGCACATGTTGATCAAAAAAAGGCTGTCTAAACTAGACATAGTTGCTCATTCATTATTATTCATTATTATTATTATTATTATTATTATTATTCGGTTGTTTATTAATCGAAATAGGCAAAATTTTCGACTTTAATCCATAATCCATAAGTCATCTTGAAGGGCTGGCCAAGAAAGTTGTGTTCATGTAGTTATCGAAAACTTCCAAATTATATGATGCTACACTGCTTTTACTTAAATGTTTGAAAGAGGGGCGAAATGAGTTAATGTATTTAAAAAAATAAATGTCTACAATCATAATATTTACTGAAAATGGTATTGTTGACCCTCAAGTACTCATCTCTTAATGCTATATATTCATCTCATATACTTTTCGATATTAATTGATTATGCATTCTGTATGTAAGGTGATATGTTTATTGTTTATAAGCAAACATGTTTATAAAACAAACTATCAATGGTTATTGTGTATTTACGATACCGAAAGTGTTATTGCTTTGTACGTGGTCTTTCAATCTCTTACTAGTATGGTGACCCAATAAACCTGATGGTCTGACATTGAAATTCAGTATATATATATATATATACTACCGACCGGGCTCAGTAGTTCAGCGGTAGAGCAATTCCCCGGCCAGGAAGAAGGCCCCGGTTCGAATCCGGGCTGAGACCGTATCCCTTTAATTAATTTTAAAAATTACTTCTCACTTGGATTCTATTTACGTCATATTCCATATATAGTATATTTAAACCGATTAAACCAGTTTCCTATATATATATATATATATATATATATATATATATATATATATATATATATATATATATATATATATATATATATATATATATATATATATATATATATATATATATATATATATATATATATATATATATATAATACCGTCGCACATTTGTAAAAAGAGTAATACCAGCAAACAAGAAGGTATTTCAACAGTACCCGTTGAACCAGCCAAAACTGTACCAGAAGTATACCAATAGACAAGTTTAAGACATCACACGTTTTATTTCCAAATTCCAACTCCAACAGTATACCAACCAAGTGAACGCATTATTTATTATTAATTATTATATTTTATTATTCTATTTATATCATAAAAGTGGTACTATAAGACTATAAATTGCTGTTGTGTTTCAATACAATTTGATGTTATGGTTGACTTCTCCTTCTAAATACTATGTTTGTAGACATTTATTATTTTTAACTCAAGAACCTATCTCCGTCCCACTATTAAAGTTTGGGAATTACCTGAAAACAGTGTAAAATATCATCTGATTTTTTTTTGCAAGATTTAGGAAAAATGAGCAATTTGAAAAAATCAAAATTAAACTTAATCGCAAGATTCAACAGTCTGCTGTTGCTCAACACTGCCACGAGTCGGGACATACAATGATTTTCGATGACATGAAGATGTTGGCAAGGGTGGGTAATTATCATCGTAGGCTTATTAGAGAAGCCATCAAAATTTACAAACATCCTAACAACTTCAATCGCGAGGACGGTACTGACATTAGTAAAGTCTGGAAATCGATCCTAACGCGGTCAGGTGGAAAAGCACATGGGAGCGGTAGCTCCACATGTGCGTAGTGAGGTGTAAATATAGGTATATACGGAGATTTTCTTGGTAGGTCTTCAGTATTCAATTAGCTTTGCAGAAGCGGGCAAGATGGTTCGCGAAACGTCAGCATTAACAAATCATGACACAAGGCATAACCCGGTAGCACTTTATTTTCTAAATCATTCTGGCCTTGAAAGCCTACGTACTTAATTAAATACAATATTTTGAACAGATATTTGTTATTATATTAATAATTTCGCAAACCAAACAAATATATAATCAATTATTTACATTTAAGTAAAAAAACGTCTTGCAGCACAACGCGCAATAATGCAAAATCTGTCATGGTGTCACCTAAATTGTCGTTAAGAATGCCTAATTAGTCGCGAATATTCTATCGTGAATTTTTGCATTTGGTTTCTTTAATATTTGATCGAAAAATTGTCGATCAAATACCTAATTTTAAAAAATTCGCGACTGTTGGTGATCTTTACCAAGTCTTTTAAATGTTTATACACTCGCCTACGGCTACTGTATAAACTTCATGCTCGAAATTTATATCGTTCATTAAATATCGTTCAAGTTTATATCGTTTATTTGCCAGACTGTGGCGCAGCGGTAAAGCGCTTGGCTATCAGTCTGGGGGGCGTGAGTTCGACTCTCACGCCTTGCTTTCAGAATAAAGGGTTTTCTGTGGTTTTCCTTTACTATTCGGCGAATGCTGAAAGCCAAACAACTTAAGACGTGCCACAGAAGTGAGCCATAATAATGATAATTTCGGCCTGCCGATGCCCCCGTAGTGGCGAAAGCTGTTGAGGGATGTTAAGGCGTGGATTATTATTATTATATGCTCGTCAAACAATATACATACTATTATTTTGAAATTTGCTGAAAACATTGTTGAAAGTAACGATGGTACAAAAAAACATAATTCAAAACATGTTTAATAATGGCATGTTGTAAAAATAAAATTAAAAAATACTGTCATTGTTGGCCAATTTATGAACAATGAAGTTAGTGATCTTTTGACACCGTCTTGCAAGCCATGAAAAATATATAAATCTACCGATGAACCGGGGATTTTGGAAAAAAAGTAACCTACCAATAAGAAATAATAATCAGAGTTCTAAATAAATTCTGTTCCGTCTTCGTTGTTGTTCCTGAATTTTTGCTCACGATCATGGGGGAAGTACTTGTCTCAAAACTGTCGCTCGGTGTAAAATGCGCGTTACCGTCTCTGTTACGTCTTGTTACAAGAAAAATGCATTTCATATTTCACGAAGCTGTACGATGAGCTGCATAAAGTTTCCACTGCGCGCTGCCAGTACTGCAGCCAGTTCCACGTTACACTTCTGCAAAACAAATTTCCTGAATGTCGTGCTTTTCTGCTTGTTTTGTACAATTCTTGTACGCTGTGTGAAATATGCCAAATTATGAAGTTTTAATAAAGCATACTTTGTAGGTATGTCAGAGTTTACACTGTGAATATTGAAAATATTTACGAACCTGCTTGGCGTATAGAGTTACTTTTTATTTAAAGAAAATCATGTATATGGTACGCACACTTCGTATGTCGTTATTTGTAAAATAATAACTGTAATTTATCGAAAATACCGCAGCAATATACAGAGCAGTAATATACAGAGGGTCTCCCGGTACTTTGTATGAGAATTTTAATTATTATTATCAGAAATGTAAAGTCTGTTAAATGGATTAAACAATACAGATTTGTGTGCTCTCTAAGAATCCGTTGATTTATTGGGGATTGAATTATTTTTAAAAACCAGAACCAAAGAAACGGAAATTAAAATCAATATTAGTGGTTCTATAAAGAAACCATTTTCACAAAATACATGTATTCTGTGATTGTAGTTTTATTAGTCAGCATGGATACCATTATCATTATATGGATTCGTAAAGTCTGTTAAATGGATTAAACAATACAGATTTGTGTGCTCTCTAAGAATCCGTTGATATATTGGGGATTGAATTATTTTTAAAAACCAGAACCAAAGAAACGGAAATTAAAATCAATATTAGTGGTTCTATAAAGAAACCATTTTCACAAAATACATGTATTCTGTGATTGTAGTTTTATTAGTCAGCATGGATACCATTATCATTATATGGATTCAATTGTTCCTAACTTTTTTATAGTAGATTTGGATTTCTGCTTTAAGACAATACTTACTTATAATAAGAATATTTCTTTAATATAAAACTACCTAAATATTTGCTTTAAGAAAACGATTGTTTTGATTTAAGACAGTCGTTGTTTGGAAAATAATATGAACGATAGCGATAGATGGCGCTTTAGTTTCTCGTCGTAAGAGAGGTCTCCTAGAGGGTATATAACCGCATACGTGTCTGTGCAGCATCAGTGATATTATACTGCTATTATACTGTCAATGTAGCTGACTTAGATATATCCAACAGCCCTAATATTGATGGATAGAGACTAAGAAGGGACACCGGGTATCTTCTCTAGTTGGAAAATAGAAATATTCTTCTTTAGATGCGTTAATTGTATTTCATGTAAAATATTATTGTTTTTATAATAACATGTTCAAATTCAAAAGAAGTAGATGAATGTTTAATCCGAGAATGTGAGCTGATTAGTCTAACTACTCAACCTTTTGATTTAAAAGAACAAGTCAAATAAGTATATCCATTTAAATTGTACAATCTTAAAGTAAGACAATCGGTTGAAACAACGGTTTTCTTCAATGGACGATATATATTCTTGCGTATATACAAAAGTACCGTTGTTTTGAATTAATATAGGTTGCTTTGAATTGAGACATTGTTTCGTTGTGTGCAGTACTCCAAAAATTTAAATACTCGAAACGGTTTTATTCATAAAAGTTCAACTTGCCAAGCACGATGACTTTTTGGTAAGTTCAACTTTTTAGTCGTAAAGTCAACTTTCACCAAGTACATATGATTGCCGTTTTTACTTTGCATATTCAGAAAATAATTTTGGAAGAATTGTTTATTTTTCAATAACACGTTATACGACAAAAATCAGAGAGATTTTGATATTTAATTAACTACAGTACTTGAAAATCCGTTGTGGTGCTGCAAATATCCAAACAATTTTTCTCTTAGTTACTAGGTTGCAAATAACTGAAAATAGAGACAAAATAATTGTTTTCAATATTTAAACCAATAGTTATTAGAGTCAAACAATTTGAATGTATTTCAAAATATGTAACCATCCGCGGGCCTTAGTTTGGACACCGCTGGTTAAAATAACCATATTGTTCAAGATGGACACCGTTTTAAAAAGCAGTACGTCTCCAAGATGATTATTGATAATTAGTGTCCAAAATGACCAGCTGATATACGTCCTATTATTTTTTTTTTTTCAAAGATAACAAGTATTTTCACAAAATAACACACCTGCGATTATTATGACAGTTCGGTGTTTTATGATCATAAAACACCGCACTGTGATAAATTGAACACCCAACTGACAGCGATTTAAAACGCGCCCAGCTCACTTCACGGTTCGTTTATAAAAATCATGGTTTTATTATTGCCTAGAGTCATAAAGTCATAAGCGATGATTCGAAAAATAAATAAAATATATTATGTACAGCGAAATAACTTAAGTTATAAAGTCTGACATCCCAACGTAATATACAATCATTTGCAGACATCTGTAAAGAAGACTTCATAAAAATAAAATTCTCCGAGAACGTCCAGGTATCGTGATATTACATGCCGCACAACTTCGTACAATAATAAACAATTTATTTACATCGCGAATAACATAATATCCCGAGGCGTCCGAAACACAATAAAAGACCGCTTTGCGTCGGTATCTCGCAAACTTTTTCCAAACTTTTTGCCCGAGGCGGCGACGGGACTTAATTCTCTCTAAAGGCCGTCCTATTTCGTCCCGTCTGTTTATTGTTGTACAGTTAGTTGTGCACACATAAGTTGTATTGCTGTGTCTGTTGCAATGTTAGCACGAGACATTCGTGTTTCGCCGAGCCACAGTGGGATATTCGAGCAAATCTGCTGTCTTGAATTAATATCTCTTTTTGAAGAGTATTTGATTTTTTGTAGTCAGCAATTCTAAGGTGTCTAAACATAGTTTATAGTAACAGCCAACAAATAAAAGAAATCTGTAAATATACAGTTTATTATATGCAGTGATGTTAAATTTTTTTCGTTTCAGGTTTTTCAATTTTTCATTTCAGGTTTTCATTTTTTTAGGTTTTTCTTTTATCATAAAATCAAAAGGTATACTAGTATCTCATAATAAAGGTTATTTTTATAAACATAAAAACATCATATCAACAGCAAATATTTTGTTGTCATCATCGTTGATTCAATCGTGTGAATTTTCCATATTTTCCGATTCTGTTATCAAAGAAGATTTAGCAGAAACTTATGATTATATGGTAAGTATGTCAACTTAGCGGCTTTGGTCGTTGTTTCTCAATTCCTTATTTAGCTATGAATCCAACTAAATGTAGTGAATGTGTTTATATAACTCAAATGTTTTATATTATTTGTAATCAAGAGTACACATTTAGCGAGTGTCCCATTTTTCCCATAAATCTTTTTTCCAGATAGTAAACGACACACTCAGTAAAAAGTGTAATAATTACAACTATTTGAAATAATTGTAAAGTAATTGCAAAACTGTATTTTTAATGATTTAACTTCTTTAGGAATTGATAAAACCAATAAGTCGGCACGAAAGAAACTTTATACTCAGAATGACAATTACTTGTAGAGAAACAAATGTCTGAAAAGTCTCACGTGTATTTTGTTTTCATTCATTTGTCTATTTAGTTAATTTTGAACATCTTGAATTTTTTATTTAAATTTGTTGATTTTTAATTTTGTTATAAGTATTAATTGTTGTCTTCCTTAGTTTCAGCATTGTTTGGTATGTAGTTTATTATTTATTTTTCTTTATTTAGCTAATATTTCAAGCGGCTGAAACATGAAGTTGAGAGAACAATTAGGTCCATATGAAAAGTTATAAAAATATCCTGAGATGTTGTTAAATGGTGTTTTAACTTCGTAGGGGTAAATACCCGGGTAAATACCCGGGTAAATACCCATTTTATACGTTCCCAGTAGCCGGGTATTTACCCGGCCCACATAACTGATAATATGTGATAAGGTACAGCAAACATCCTGTAAAAGTACCGTAGTTTTCGTGTACTTTTCACAATGCTTATGCGATTTTTGCCGCAACGTCGCTGGTTATTTGATATTAGCGACATCCCTGAAAAGACAACGTTGTGCTTTTTTATTACAGTTTTATTACTTATGCAATATCTATTGCATAAGAGTACTGTAAAATACAAGAGAAATTACCAAAGCTATGATGTAAGTCCGTCCAGCATAATAACTGAACTATTTAACAATGTTACCGTAAAGTCAAGGACACCCAACTACTACAGTAGAACAAGCAATCAAAATAGGTAATACGTTTCAGGAGGGTAAATTTGTTCAGTCCAAACTATGAGATATTATAAAATACACAAGTTATTAAACTACTTTTGCCGAACTGCAAAAATCACAATAAATACGAGGCCAAAAAAGTTAGGGCAAATGGAATACTTTCTTTATACCTACTAATTTCCCCAAAAAATTGTTTGTTTATTTTAGAAGCTGTCGTCTCTTGTGTTTTAATTACATTATGTACAAGATATGGAAATTGCTAAAATAAACAATCATAATATTACACCAACTCTAAAAAATAGACACTATCAAAACAATTTTTTATTTAACTAAAAGTTCTGTATCAATCTGAGTTTAATATTCACGCATCAAGCAGAGGAGTCATTGAAGACCAATTTGTAATAAGGAAAACATTTCCTGAAGATGCTGGAAGGCATTAAATAAAGTCGAAACATGTTGACAACATATATTGTATGAAACGTATATTGTATGAGGTATCATAGGATAGTTCTTTTAAAACAAAATAAGTTTCACCTAACAGGTTTTTTAGGTATCACATCTGATCAGAATAAAAAAGCTACCAAATCAAATAGAACAAGTTTCAGAAAAACTTGATTGGTTTTAAAAAATCTGATGTGGCCAGACACATTTATCATACTATACAGGTGTGACAACCTTGTGTCAAACTGATGTTCCGACAATACTGTCAATAGAATATCCGTCAAATCCTGGCTAACTAGTTTTAATGCAGCACGAGCGACCTCTATAAAGTAGAATTGGCCCATGCAACTGAAACATCAATTTTTCAAAAAAATTTCATAGATATAAATTTTTCATAATTTCCCCTACTTTAGTTTAGTATACTATTTAGGACTATTTACACGAAATTACTGAAATGGCGGCTCATTTACAAAATCGTTAAAAAATGGTTAGAGTAAACATCTAGTTCCTTTATAGACCCTACAAAAATGTTTTCAGCTCTAAGTTTGGTCAGGAAACTTATAATATATGTGAAGTTTCATCCCGATACCTTTAGTAGTTTCTCTGGAATAGTCGCCACAAAAAAAAAAAAAACGGGTACACGCGCACAATAACACACAGAGACATTTTTGTAAATTCAGATGAGCCTTTTACTGATATTCTTCTAGCAATTCTCGGAAGTTACTAGAAGTGTGCCATCTGAAAAACGTCTGGATCTAAATAATAATGTGTCCATTTTCGTCAGTTCAATAAGAACTAGTTGGTTTAGATGAAAAGAAACCACATTTTGATTTTTGCTTCTAATTTTTTAACTCATCGGAATTGGAAATTTGTACAAAAATTAACATTTGTGAAGTCTCAAGCGAATCTAATCAACACTGGGTACTTTGCTGTAGACTTTAGGCATTGTTTTTACATAATTCCCAAACACATTTATTGTTCAGAATTTACTATTGAAAATCTGTTCTGAAAACCAGTACAGTTCTCTATGTTTGAGGCTAAGCTCGTGGATAGAGTTAGGTCTTCAAAGTTTTTGCCCTTTTGAAGGCATGCTTGTCAAATGTTCCCAGTGAATTCTTTTACAGCTGTTTTGCTGAAGAATTCATCCATTACCATTTCAATTTATCGTTAGTAGACTAACAAATAGTCACCAATTTTTGTAGAATGCTCCACTGTGTGTTCAGTGAGGAACACGCATGGTATAGACATAGACTGTGGTGTAATTTTCAAGAGGGGCTTCGAGACCTTGATAAACGCGAACAGATATATCTCACTTTAAATACGATGCGGGTGTGTCGTGTCTGCCAGTTGTAAACTATCGAAAAAATTACGAGCACGCATTCTCGCGTTCATATTTTCCGGTGGATGTGCTACCGTGTTACTGCTGCTTCTACCGGCGAATCGATAAACTATAACGCGGGAGGTTTATTCTTTCCTCCCCCTTGCCATTCTGAGCGACGAGTTATGCGAGGAAAATATTGAATGTAAATAGCCGAAGGGAGAATATATAATATAATTGATTTACCGTGCGTAATAAAATATTTACTGCGCACGGCGAATTGTAAAATTTTCTACCTGGGATTCGGATGCTTACGATAAATATTCCAATGTGTCATCAATAAATTATTATCGACGTTTTTTTTTTTTATTTCGACAGACAAATTTCTGTATGAGTTGTAAATTCAGTAATATAACATTGCATTAAGTTTGAAAATTGTCTAAAAACGAATGTCTAAAACAATTATCACGTTAAATTGTACAGGATTCAAAAAAATAAGAAGAAATAACACTTTTATTTTGATTAAATTTAATGTTAAATAACTTTTATTCTCTTTAACGTATTCAATGATACTTTTATGATATTTTCAAGTTTTTTGACCGATTTCTTGATTATTTCCTCAAAACATATACAAGTTTATCACGACTGTCACGTGCATTTTTCAGCATTTTTTGAGATCCTTTTAAGTGTAAAGTTTTTTGTGTGTTACAAACCAATCTTTCCTTATTGCGTCATCATATGACTTTTTGAGAGGTTCATCTCTGAACTCATTTAATAAATTATTGTTCCAAATTTATAACAAATATGTGTTAAAAATAAATACTAAGATTGCCATGTTTTTCTTTAAATGAGCAACTGCAATGTAATTATCCCTTTGATTAAATATAAAGTCGATTTTATATTATCTAACATGTAAATTCTATTACATGAAATGAAAATCTCATTTCAAGATGTTGCATAATAACATAACAAATTATATATTGAGAAATTTATGACATCCAACTGAAATTTTTATTGCATTAGAAATTGCAAAAACCAATTTAATTTTGTCAATGTTTTTTACCGAAAATGTAATATTTCGGAATAGAAATATTAACGTTTATTCACAAAATCGAAATAAATTAATTTAATTTATTATAATAAATATCTAAAATTATAGAGGTGGGCGTTTAACAAAAAAAAACTTTGCAGGTGGGTTGTCCTTTAAAAGATGTATTTTTTTAAATTGTATATTAAGTGGGTTTTGAGATAGTCGCAAGAATGCATAAAACCCATCCTCCCCATTACTTCCAAAACTTCTACAGCTAGACCTTTGAAAATAGATACCCTGGATAAAAGCTAAAATAATGTAATGTGCATTAAATGAAATATAAATTTATATAATATGTAGTAATTAGGGCTTCCAATCCCAAAATTTGAAGATTAAAGATTTTATAATCCCGGGATCCCGGGATTCAAGAAGAATAGCTAAAATTGCCGGATCAAAACGCCTTGGATGCAAAAGGTTACCAAACCCAGTTAGTAAGAAACTCCTAAAATATACATAATTGGACAATATTTTTTACCCCGAAAATTATCAAGTTTTTCAAATTTTGTCTTACAAGTAGAAAACCAAAATTATCGGTCTAAAAGGCAAAAGGTGTCAAGTGTATTGACAACAATAATAAACAACATGTAAACTGTATTAGATACTAACTTGCTCTTGTATCTTAAATTTGCTCAAACATTTTAGAGTTTTGTAAAAATTTTCAAGAATAATCGCGGTAAAAGAAATTGATCGAGTCAAATTTTCAATTTATCATATTAATGCCAATAAAACATTTTGACAAATTGTTTAAAATTGGATAACTTTAGAATTCATGCGTCGTGGATGTTTATTATGCAAGTAGACTAACTGCTTGCATTTTAAATAAAACTTTTTGTAAAAAAGATAGGTATAATGACTTTACGACCCAGTTCTAAACGCGCTTTCAAGTAAAGACGTTATTTATTGTTCAGAATTAACTAAATCTGCAGTGCAACTTCTTAGTTAAATAAGGAGTTATGCTAATTAAATATTTAATTTCTGGTCATAAAAGATATTATTATTAAATAATAAGTTGACGCTTTGCTTGTACGTCTCTCGGATTTATCAAATATTGTTCAAATAGCTCAACCTACAATATAAAAACAGATTTTTTAGCTAAGTACACTTTTTGACAAAACGCTTCCACTAAAAAAGCAAAAAAGCAGTACTTGTGCGATGATCCCATGACAGAGAAACATCGTACCTATATATTTCGCTTTTTAGTTCCATAAAATCCTTAAACTGCAAGAAACTTGAAAATCATGGAATGTATCATTTTTTGTACAATCTGGGTTTCATGTTACAGTTAAAGATATCGGGAATAATGTATATCTTTATTTTATACTTATTTTCAATAGTGTTTTGTTTTCGCTGAATTTTGTTACCTATTTACTAATTTTATAGAATAGAATAGAATAGAGTTTTATTCAAAAAATACCAGTAAGGTGTAGAATATACAGTAGGCACGTATACAATCTCAGCACACACGTCAAAAAAATAACACAAAAATCAATCAAAAATACAGATAAGACGCGTGATGCACGACATACAAGATTACCGACACACACAGTCAACAGTACCGTCAAACAATGAAATTCCGCACAAAGTACCAGCACTACAAGGGCGAGGAACCAGACCAGGTCAGAAAAATATAAGACATAGCTTCAAAGTTAAAATTAAATAAGCAGTAAGAAAGGTCGCAGCGCCGACGAAACTCCTCACACATCCTCGAAAAATTCCTGAAGGGTATAGTAAGATCTGCCGCTCAGGTATCTTTTTAAAAGACGCGAAAATGCAGGCGCCGACTTTTCACCGCGAAGATCCTGAGGCAGCTTATTAAAGATCAGCGCGCTGACGTGCACAAAGCTCTTTTCATACCGCCGGTTTGCTGGGATATCTGGGCGTATTAACCCACGACTTCTTGTCTGATAACCGTGCACGTCCGAGCCAGTAAAGGCATCATTCCGACTATGAAACATGTAGCATGAACACATGTGGACATAATTGTCTACAACCGTGGGAATCCCATGCCTCCGAAAGTGTTCCCGACATGAATCACGAACGCCAAGCCCCAGCATGCGTCTAACAGCACGCTTCTGAAGTAGAAGCACACGGCTCATTGAGAAATCATTTCCCCAGAACAGCAATCCATAACGCGCCACGGAGTCAAAGTAGGCATAGTAGACCGACAAAAGAATATCTTGACTGCAAAGAGGTCGCAGGCGATCAAGGGCAAACACAGCTCTATTCAGTTTCTTTTTTATAGTCTCCAGCTGACTCGCCCAGGACAGCCCATCGTCAACGTCGATACCCAAGAGACTGGCTCGGGACACCGAGTCAATAGTGACTCCCAGTCCCCTACACTGTAACCGTAAACCAGTGCCAGCCGGCCCCGGAAAGACGATGACATTTGTTTTTTCCACATTAATCGCGAGTTTATTCGCGCTGAACCATGATACCAACTGCTCAACAACAACCTCACTATTTCTCAGCAGTGTCTGAGCATCATCCGCCGTCACGCAAGCGCTGGTATCATCCGCATATATAGTCAGAGGGGCACTGACATTTGACTGTATATCGTTTATGTAGATGCAAAACAGCACAGGCCCCAGGATGGATCCCTGTGGGACACCACAATTCACCAAACGACTCTCCGATCGCACTCTAAGCCCAGTAAGTGGGTTCCTAATTTCAACCAGTTGACTTCTACTTGTTAGGTATGATTTTAACAAATTTAGTGCGCTATCTCGTATACCGTAGTGATTCAGCTTTTCAACTAAGATGTCATGGTCAACGAGGTCAAACGCCTTGGATAGATCACAATTGATGGTTGCAACCAATTTCCCGCGATTTAGATTTTTGTAGACGCTACCAAATATGCTTGACAGCGCCGTTTGCGTCGACATACCCTCCCGAAAACCATGTTGTGAGTTCGAAAACAATTCTTTAGCATTGAAATAATTATTAAGACGCGTTTTTATACAAGTTTCAAAGATTTTTGATAAAGCAGGGAGTATAGAAATTGGTCGATAGTTGGAAATGTTCTCCTTATCCATTTTTTTGTGTATTGGAATGACTTTGGCCACTTTAAATTGGCTGGGGTACGTGCCCGTTTCGAACGATTTGTTGATCAAATGCGCGACTACTGCACTTAAATATTCTGAGCTGTGTTTCAATACTTTTACCGGTATGTCATCAATTCCCGTTGCCGAAGTAAGCTTTAGTGATTTTATTACCTGCTCAACCTCCTCTAAGTCCACCGGAGTCTGAAAGAAAGATCCCGGCGAACTCACAAGTTGGTTGCCCAGTTTAGCCCTGAAATCATCGGCCGGGACATTACCGGACAGTGTACGATCGCGTACCGACGAAAAGAAAGTGTTAAACGCGTCTGTCATATCCGATCCATCCGTGATCGCCCGGCCATCGACAACCAACTGGCCAGGAACAGAGTCCCCAGAGCCAGAGATGCCTAGCTCGCCCTTTACTATCTGCCACGCTGTCTTAATTCTGTTGTCAGAGTTTCTCAGAAGATTGTCAATTTGTTGCCTCTTTGCAGCCATCACTACGCGCTTTAGTACTAACGAGTATCGTCGATAATATTCCAAAATCCAAGGTTCAGGAAAGTGGCGCGAAAGTTGGAAAAGAAATCTTTTTGTTTTTGATGAATTAACTATGCCTTGGGTGATCCATCTTTTTTTATTAGATATATGCTTCACTTCGCGAAGTGGAAACGAAGACTCAAAAACCTTTGACATGCTATCATAAAACAATGCTAACCCATCATCGACATTCCGAGCATCAAACACGCTGGTCCAGTCCACCAATTTAATATTTCCTTCAAACGCTTCAAAATTTTTTACGGAAAAAACCCGGCCAACGTGCCGGGGCGGCGGATTCACTTTCAGAGGCATGGACACAGAAAGCAGCAACAAGTTATGGTCAGAAAAATCAATCGCAATGTTTTCGCTATTTGGCGATGTCGCCGCGACATTTGAACTAATAAAAAAATTATCAATACATGTTGACGTTTCCTTCGTGACTCGCGTGGCATCTGCAATTAATGGCAATAAATCAAATGATTGAAACGTGGATAAGGTAGACTTAACTCTACCATCAGGTCTGTGTAAATCTAAATTGAAATCTCCACACACTATCACGTATTCATGAGCAAACATGCACTGAAGCAATGTCTCAAGCGAATCACCAAACTGGGAGACACTATATTGTGGTGTTCTGTAAATTTCGGCAACCGCACACTCACCGACTCGGACAGCACAAGACTCAAACAGTGACTCAACGTTAAAATCCCGACATTCAATGACGTCGCAATCTAAGCCCTCCCTCACAAAAATTGCTGTACCGCCCCGCCCCATTATAGTACGACAGAAACTACTCACCAGCCTGTAGCCAGTTATATTAATTAACTGAATTTCACTTTCGCGAAGCCAGTGCTCCGCAAGGCAAATAACATCTACGCTACGACCAATCAAAAACAACTCTATGTCGTCGACCTTATTTCTGATACCCTGCACGTTACAGTGAAGCACACACAATTCACCCGATGAACTCTCTATAAAAACGTGGCGTCAGATTCCGGCTCGTCTGTTGTGTCACCTGAAATTATATCCTCATGAAAGGCCAAGAAGATGGATTTGATGTGCGATGATAAGTGCTTAACAAGTCTCTTCTTTCCATCGTAGTTTAAGTGAAGCCCATGTCCCGTATGGTCCGAGCTCCGTAGAAGGGCCTCACTGTCGAGAAAGATGGTCGGACACTTTTGATTGACCTCGTCATCGAGTCGGAAGTTGATTGCCCTAATCAGTCGATTAAGGACAGGCCGGCCGTGCCATAAGGGCGCTGAAACCAACACAACGTTTGTTCTGACACACTCCTCCCTTATCCTTCTTAGACAGTTGTCACTGACTGGAACCCCACGGAGAGCGTTGTTAACGCCGCCAATAATAACCACGCAGTCTCGTTTTGTGTAACCGAGCACAAGCTGTGAAAGATCCTCGGTTACCATGTCGATGGTGGCATTTGGTTTACAGATACTGATAATGTCATAGTCCTCCTTATCGCAATGTTGTCCGAGGATAGCGGACAGTCCCCTTCCATGGCTATCAGCCAGAAGCAACACGCGTCGGCGCTGCATACAGTCATCAACACCACCACCCAACGCGCCCCCGACCGACGGAGGACCACGCTGGCGAGCCGCCGCCCGCCGGGAGACGCGCGGAGCAGAAGAGGCCGCGAATCGCATCGGCTGAACACCGGCTGCCTCAGCGGCCGTCGCGATCTTCCCAGTTATGTCTGTCTGAGTTGATTCCTCGACAGAGCGTACACAGGAAAGATTCGCACTCAGAGTCTCCACAGTCTTCTGAAGATCGTCAATTAAAGTTCTCTGGAGGCTGCACCTGTTTGTTACGTCCTCCATTTCGCGTTTCAATTGTGCATTTTCGTCACAGAGGTCCGCGTTTGTCGACTGCACGACCGCCAATCTATTACGCAGATCCAGCAGAATATTCTCCCTGGTCTCCCTCTCACTCTCATCATCGCAAACAATTGACAAATAGCTATTGTTGTGAGCCTTTTTAACCGTTGATTTACTCAATACCGTAGCCTTGTTTGCAACTTTGCTTCTCTGTGACCTGGTCGTCATAATGAATCACCAGAGTGTCGCCTATCACAGTTATGACTTTCTGGGTTTGTGAAGAAATTAAGTATCAGGTTCAATGTCGCAAAAAAGAGACCGATAGATTAACGTCGCAAAAAAGGAGACAGATTACGGGTCGACAAGGACACACACTTCACACCTTAGGGCCAATTAAGGTGACTAACTGACAGACACACCAGAAGGCCACGGGAAAAGGGATCCAGGAGATTCAACACACAGGAAATATACACAAATCGGCTAGTACGGCTCTGGGCCGAAAAACCTGTCAGCGGCGGAGAAAAACACAAGTACTCGGGAAAGCCAACGACCCGAGAGCCAAAAGTTGCCTCAGAATACGTGACAAACAATCGATTTCAGCATCATGTCTACAAACCCTTAACGGATGCACGTTGTCCACCCACAAACAATACGCACTTCACAAAAAAACAATTTAAAACGAACCAAAAACACCACAACGACGTTTTACTCAGTCTCACCAGAAATATCACGTTATGCAGCGCACAGGGACGTACGAATAGTCGTATATTCTGTAGTACGTATATAATTAAATACAGATGAAGAAATCGGTGACTTATTTTGTATTTTTACGTTTATGTGTCTTCTTTCTATTTTAAACACTTTTTTGTTGAGGGTATAGTACCTAAATAGACTAAAGCAAACTGAGAAGGTTTATTTTGCCTCCGTACTGAATATTTTCTACTTTTTGCTAAATCTCCTTCTTATTATAGCCACGTTTGTTGGGTAGGGTTTTTAAACGCTTTATGCTCAATACTTAATTTAAAGATGGTGCTGTTATAGATTAAGTTCATAATTTAATAGCAGTTCATATGATTTATTGTAGATCGTGCCCACATTTTGCCAATCAACAACAAAATCAGAAAATAATTTGGATTTAACTCTTTCTGGATCCCGGGATTTAGATTTATAATACCGGGATCCCGAAAAAGCTCATTATTTTTCAGGATCCCGGGATCCCGGGATTGGAAGCCTTAGTAAGCAACATCGTGAAGTGAGATGATCGTATCATATTACCAAAAACTTTGATGTTTATTATATGAAAATAATTTTATATTTAATCACATGCATTTAAAATGCAATTAAAGTATTATACTAAAACAACACTTTTTAAATAGCAACTTAATATTTTTTGTAGTGACATTAATAGATCTGTTAATTGTATTAAATATAATTCACAAAATGTATCGCCATACATAAGAACATTTTTGAGAAAAAGGGTAATATTGATAAATTTTGTTGAATATTCCTGAATGCGAAACTGAGCTTAAAAGTTGCGTATCACGTCAGGTTTTCTTTTTAGATAACTTTTTTAAAGCCGCTAGCACCCCACGTAAAGAATCGCTGTAAATGCTTCAAAAACATATTGTAATAACATTTTGGGATTTTAGGTAAAAGTGCCAAGATACTATGGTATACTACGAGACCATTTTGAGGTTTCTACGACAATATGTTCGTCTGGTATAAATTTGTAAAAATTACAGTATTTGCGTGTTTTTGACTCGTTCATCCCACCTTTTTCGAAAGCTTTGTCAGTTATGCAGCCCTGATTAGTCTTCAGGGCAATTAATTGTACTCAAAACGCAATTAAATATAACTTCCATTCACAAAAAACAATTTTTCCTAAATTTACAATTTTTACAATTGACTTTTCTAGAAAATGTTCCTGTGTACGGCGATAAAATGATCTACCAAAATCAGTAAGAAACAATGGGGTTAACATTTAAAAAAGTGTCGATGACGTCACTACTCAATAACAATTAATGGTCGGAAATTGAATGTTTCTCAGAAATGTGTATTTTAATAATTAAAAATCGGGGTGTTCGATGATTTTTAAAAATCATAAACCGTCTCAGAAATGTTCTCATGCTTTTATACTTTACGCGCTGACTGTTTAACCGACATGATTGTTTAAAATATGTGATAGCTATAGGAATCTATATTTTCCTTGAACGTACGTGTTGACTTATCTATTCATATGCATGACAAACAGTAGGAGAAGGGAATATTAGTCTGAGGTACGTTCTGAAATAATAACGTATATCGGCTGATTGCCAACAAGAATACTAACTATAAAACTAATATCGTCAGAGGTTCAAATCGGAAGAATTTTAAAAGCTCGGTTCTCGCTTTTGGCCGTCGCGACACCCTTGATATTTCCGCCTGTCTCTAATATCAAATAGCGCCGACAACTTTTATAACACTGTGCAAACTCAATTATTAATTACTGTGGGGAGATTTTAACTTTTGAAAAGTCAAGCGAACTCCGGGCCACGCCGCTGCGGTGAGCGCCCTTCCGCTCGCATTTTGGCGGCGGCGCCGGGGCCCGCGCAATAATCAGCCGCCTATGGAATATCGCACGAAGCGTCCGCGGTTCGAGGCGAATACCGCAACTCAGGGCAGCCAAGGCTTATATCTTCGCTCGCAGATCAAACAGTAAAGCGCCAAGATCCACTAATGAGGGTGTAATTGCATTGCGAAGCCAAGCTGGCAAGCCGCGGACCCCTTTAAACTCTAAACTTTGCCTTTATTTGCGCTCAAAAAGAAAAAGAAATATCATGCCAGGCCTATTTTAGATTAGGTAAGGCTGGAAGATTGGATTTTAAATACTTAATGATATTTGTTTTACTGTTTATGTTGTTTGTGTTGAAAATAAACTTCTTTTTCAGTGGAGTATCTTTGAAAACGATGCAAATTTTCAAAATTTTAATTGGTAGATCCAACATTGCCGGGAAAATATATATTGGATTTGCATGATTCATGATTCCTGTGATATTAGAAATCTTCTGAATAAAATTCTGATGTTTGATTGTCCAATTTAAAAAAAGAATGTAAAGTAACTGTGTAAACTGTGTAAAAAAGTTTCGTATGGATTTATTTATCTTTTCAGTACCTTTTCAGTACCACTTCTCATTGAATTGAGAAAATTGGATTTATTTGCTTATTCATTTGTTCTTTCATACCATTGTTATTATGTTTACCTAAATTTATTCACTTTTTATTATGGTAATGTCTGTCACTTGTGGTCTTTCTTTGTTATTGCAGTGTTTTGCAGAATAATAAAGTATTGTAATCGTGCCACCTCCTACTGTCATAAGTATCAATATATCTGTCAAATCCTGGCTAACTAGTTTAATTTTAATGCAGACACGACTTATCTCAATCAAATAAATTCTCATGCAGCTAAACTATTAATTTTATATATTTGATGATAAAATCATGTGCCTCGCCACATCTATAGTGATCGTTTTACTCAGAATTGTATTTATTTTATTGCTTGAGTATTGTTCTTTCCTTGTTTTCGCATTGTCACATATGTTCGTTTTTATTGTTATTTATTTTTCTTAATACTTTAAACAGCTGTAACATTTTTTGGAATAAATAAAATCCAATAACTACATATAAAACAGAAAAACATTTGATTGCTAAAAATAATAAATTTTGTCGGTAGAGCAGACAGGCTCCCTGTATATTCTTGGTATGTTCTTTAGGTCAACTTTACTACAAATTTATCTTGGTTTACTTAATAACTGAAAAAAATGTACGTGTGATCGAAAACAATATTTTATCTAGAATAAATAAGAACTCGAAAAGACTCGAAAATTTTACGTAAGGTCCTCGGGAAAAGTTAAATCAAAATGCCAATCTATTTTAGCAATTTTTGCAAATTTATACCAGCTGAACTCGTCCTAGAAATATCAAAAGTGTTTTATACAAACCTGAAGCTTCCTACTTTTATATGAAATTCTGAAAATTTGTTTACATTCATAATGAGCGCAAAGGAATGTATCAAAAACACATATTCTCTTTCCATTCACAAACAAAATTTATCAATAATACTTTTTTTCGCCCCAACTGCCATCTCTCGTTTTGATAGTGTTGACACCTGTATGCGAAGGCTCATAACTATCAAACTACTGAACAGAAACTATTGAAATAAAGTGTGTCATGACTCGTCAGTCACTTCTACTTAAGTGGAATGACTATCAAAATGTTTTGCCTCTTGGTGTAAACATGAACGCGACATAAATGAAAGAAGGTACCCGATTTTCTCACTTTTAAATTAACGCTCGTCTTTCCGATTTTTAGAGTCTCTTCTGTAGGTTGGCCATTTTTTTGTTCAATTTTAATGTAATAAAGGCTGTAAACAAGATTTTGATGGAAGCGGATATCTCTGTAACGAATATTATCACGATAATAGGATACGCACGTAAACAATCGCCATATTTTATTTAATGCTATTGTTAAGAAAATTAAGACAACCGTCAAGAACAGTAAGAAAAATATGGCCATTTGTTTTCTAAATAATGTTATAAGTAAAAATGCAATTATCGATCGGTAGTTTAGTTTATAAGTATAATTATTTTAATAGTTATTCGTCACCGAAGGTTTTTAGAGATAACGTTTCAGAGAGAGTTTCATAAAACTCTATTGTAATCGTGTCGAAAAAAAGTGTTGAAATTTAAATCGAGATCGGTCGTGTGTGCATTAAAACTAGTTCGCCAGGATTTGAGAGATATTTTGATTCTATTGAGAGTATTGTCAAGACATCAGCGTTTGACACAGTCTGGCACCATTTGACACTACTTTATAGTATGATGAACTCATGTGCCTGGCCACATCAGACTTTTTAAGAATAGCGCGCTTGCTGTCTTCTTCAAAACTTTATATGCAAATAAATAAAACAATGGAAGCTTCTTTCCGGAAAAATAATTTTATTATATCCTTATAAGCTCAGAACATTTTTCAGGAATAACGCAGACAACATTTTACTGTCTGTAGCGGCCAGTATGTAGATATTTCTTCGGTATTTCTTTTTCCAAACCGTGGATGTTCATTGTTCATATAGTATGTCTGTTTCCAGACATGATATGGCCTCTATAATTGCATGTAATGTAACAAGGAACATGGTTACGGTCCCCGCATAACAGGAAATACTTATTATTATTATACGATACACGGAAAACGTATCATGTTTGAATATCAGGATATATTATCCTGCTGCTGTGAGTGCCGGATCCTTCTATAAATAAATACAGCCCGAGGAAAAACGTGATTTTAATATTGCTTTATAAACGTAGCCGAAGGGACAAGTTCAGGTCCTCCGCTTCGAGTTCGAGGACGCCAACAAAATACGAAATATTGAAATCACAGTAAGGACGAGACATTCTTTGATTTACAGGAATTTCTTGAAAAATAAGCCCAGTCTCGACAATATTATGCGATTCGGTCCACATAAAAATCTATCATTTACAAATGTAGATTTTTGGGACATGATGATCAATTAATACCTTTTGAACTGATTTACTACTACGTGCTTTCTACAATATTTATTTTAATATATGTGTTTCATTATTACAGTAGATTCGTATTAATAGTACCTATATTATTTGACGAGCACAGAATTAAGGATATAAATCGCGAGCATGAAGTTTACACGCGCGTAGTAGTAATCATGCGAGCGATTTATATCCGTTATGTGCAAGTCAAATACGACATTTTATCTACGAGTCATAAATTCCATTTTATGCAAAATATGTTAAATGTATTTAACAATGAAGGCGAGGCGATCTGTCAAATAACTGTCATCCACGTAGGTTTTGACAGACTTTGACACTAGCGTCATATAATGATGACCGTTTGTCATTATTATACAACGCTAGTGTCATTATAATCGTTGGCGCGTATAATGATGGGGATTAAATAGTCATAGATACGTATCCAATGAACTTATTATATGTGAGTCGTAGATAAACAATATGTATATTATACAATATCAACTGGTTTATGAAGTTTGTATTTGTCGTGTTATTATTTCTTCGATTTCTCCCATTTTGGCCACAATTATTATAGATGACCTTTGAAATTTTATTATCCCAAAATTACCGTTTAAATTTTCTATTAATTCATAAATACGTCCATGATTTTATTTGGGCGTTGCCTGAGGACCAAATTGAAAATACATTAGATTGTTTTAGTAGTTATAATCAAAATCTTCAGTTTACTGTTTAAAAAGAAAATAATTTTAGTGTTTTTTTAGTTATTAATATTATTTGGACAGATAAAAATATTTTACTTTAAGATCGACTTATAAGAGTTACATATTCGGGTAGACATATTAATTTTTATTGTATCATTAAAAAGTTTTCTTTTTCAATATTTTGCAACACTGGTTTTCGAAAAAATATCTTGTTTGTTATTTGGTTTTCGGTGAAATCATAACAATAATGTTACTCCTCTTCAAGAGCCTTCTTTGTTTTAAAAAAATATCCTTCTATAATTGGTATAACTAAAATTTTGAAATGTAATAACATTAGATTTGAAAAATTTAATTTGTTAAAAACTAATAGTTGCTTTTCTTTTGTTAAAGATAAAACGTCAGACTGGTTATTTATTTAAAAGCTAGAGTTTCGTTACATAACTCAGACATAACTAGTGAATTAAGATGTGCATTAGCTAAACATGGCTTTCATGAAAATTATAGATTTAACTTTGATAATGTAAAAATTTTGGGTCAACAAAATCAACAAACGTTTTGCTTAATTTATCTTTTTTGCGGTTATTGTGATGTTATATTATTTTACCTTGTTATAACGTATTTTGTGTCACATTTGTCAAAAATTTTAGGAAAAAATTTTGTTCATGTAGTTTGTAGTTTATTTAGTAAGTATTTATAAATTTGTTACAATATTTATATAAAAAATCTGATGTGGCCAGGTTATATTTGATCGGGATCGGTCGTATCTGCATTCAAATAAAACTAGTTAGCCAGGATTTGACAGATACTTTAGGTACAATAAGGTACAATAAAAAGTGGTCGGATTCCTTATTTTTGTTTTATTTTAACAATCGCTACATGTTTCGTGTCCTACTGGGTACTTCTTCAAGCGCTATAGGAAATGACATATAAATTAGACAATTGACAATCAAATCAAACTCCAAAAAACTCAATTGTAAAAACTTACATTTTGTCAGGCACGGCCCGTGGAGAACATAAAACAACATACTAAGGTCAGAAACAAATATATATGGGACTGCAGAACAGATTTTTTTAAAAGATATTTTTATTATTAACCTTAGGTATTGTCAAAACATCAGCGTTTAAGATGCAGACACGACCGATCTCAATCAAATACAATTTGCTCATACAGCTAAACTATTAATTTTACCAAAAAATATCGTAGACATAAATTATTCAGAATTTCCTATACTAAATTTATTATTTAACTATTTTGACGAAATTACAGAAATAGCAGCTCATTTGCAAAATTGTTTAGAAATGCTAAGAGTAAACATCCAGCTCTTTAGGCCCATTTGAACCAAAAGCTTTTCAGCTCTAAGTTTGGTCATGAAACTTCTAAATATTAAGTTTCATCCCGATACCTTTTGAAATTCCTTTCAGCGGCAGTTGCATGAGGGCCTTCAGAATCGAATGGTAGCAAGCATTTCGCGATTGGCACAATAATTATGACGTGGGTTATTTTCGCGTTTTCAAGGTCGGAGACGGGAGGCTTGTATTATGAAAACACAATTATACAATTTGACTTCACACAGTATCAAGTTGGTTTTTACTACGGTGTTCGAAAAATCTGAAAAATCTATCTAATAACATCTGTTATTGCAGTATAAAACAAATTTTTAAAAACACTGAAGTAGTGTTAAAGTATCATAATAAATAGATAAGTTTTTTCTGTAAAAAATCAGCAAGTTAGTTAGTCTCAAAGGTGAGTTGTAAAAAATTATTGACTTTCATTATAAAATTCAGTCAAAGTTGGTTGTCAATAGTAATGTTGACAATCACAATAAGTACAAGATACACAATTTAAAAATTTACTCTATCTCGTAAAATAATTCGCAATATTGTGTCGCTCTGTATACTGTAACTTTCAGTAAAGACGCTCCTACACATTGCCATGTATGTCGCCAACGTTGGCCAACGTATCCAACGTTGAAAAACTACCATTTGCAATATCATCACAAAAATGTCAGGAATACACAAGAAGTAGGTACTTTCTCAAAATGTGCTGAATGTAACCATACTGTAATGTAAACATCATCATCAACGTAACAAAGTATGTTTATCTGTTCATTAATGGTAATAACCTTATTTGTTATAAGAATGACGAAACTTTTGCCATTAACATGCAATAATATTCTCTCGTTCGGTCACAACACATTCGGAAATTTGGAACTTTGTGCAGTATGCGACAATTTCAAAATTATACATTGAATTTATATAGTATATCGCAATTAACGGACCACCACACGCAAATGTAACCTCACTTTTTCCGCTGAAACCAGCGCATTTTAGTTAATGACCATATTATTGCCGCAACGATGTTCAACCGTAACTGGGTAAACGACACAATACCAACTAGGGCTGCTGCCGAGCAAATATATCGAGAGAAATAAACAGTAATTATCTAAATATTGAATCGTTCGACCGCACGGCAGTCTAACTCATCGGCCGATGTTCAAACATATTTTGTGTAACATTATGTATATGTGGAACGGGGATTAAATGCTTTTCCGATTAATGGTGATAAATTATCTGGAAACTTGTTGGCTTTTCGCTGCTATTTTGATCACCAAGCGTAATCCGTAATGATTTTGTGTATGCAATACATGAAGTGCGTTTGTTTATCATTAACGGTCAAAATTAAAAGGTCAAATAATAATTTTAATTAAGCTCGTGCTTTTAACATTTCATACAAATTCGTTGAGAGCGAGAAAACTAAAAAAAAAAAACTAGTTTGAACGATGTCACGATCATCTACACATCAGTAAAGTCTTCTAAACTCTTCTGTAAACTCTTTTTAAGCTAAACTGGTAAGCAATTTCAAAATCTTAACAAAATTATAGGTAGGTGATACTAAATTTGACTTCAAATGTTCATCAACTGCAACTGCAAATGCCTCAAGATCAATGTGAAAAAAGCCAGTTCAGCAGTTCGCTAAAATTATGCCAATAATATTGCCTATTTTATCAATTCTCCATAAATTATGTATAAAAAGGTGGGAACATTTGTGAAACGGATTACTTTTATCTTAAACACATTGATATTTTTATAACGAAAATACACATTTCCATTTAAATTAAATTTTTAACATTCTATTGTTAGTCTTATGACGTCATCGGCCATTTTCTGTAGTGGAAATTGTTTACGGATTCAAATAAAAAAATTTCGTGTAAAGGGCGATGGTCAAAATGTCAAACGGCGCCATTTTGGTAACTTGTGCAAAATTTATGCCAGCTGAACCTAATATCCTAGAAACTTCTAAAGAAACTCCTATATAAAACGTTAAATTTCGTATTTTCACCTGAAATGCTGAAAGCTTGTTCAAATATGTTTTTGAAACAATTGCAGTGTATCTTTAACAGGTGTGCGGGTGCTTTCATAAAATAAAAACTAAAAACAAAATAGAATCAGAATGAATAAGAATCAGAAGAATCAAAGCTTGGAATTTTGAATCTGCAGATCAACATTGTGCTAAAATCACATATATTATATGAAATGAAGAAAAGACTGTCCATTCTTAAAAAGAGCAGCATAAAAAATTGTAATGAAAAATTCTTTTTCGGTTCAACATACTGTGCAAATTCCTGTTTTCAACAACGAATATCATAAAATCGTAAAGTTCAGATCTAGACTCACAAATGAGCATCTTGATGATTACTCGAATATAGTGGCCAATGCTAAAGATAACATTGTCTGTTGTGTCAAACGGTGATGTTTTGACAATACTGTCAATAGTGGTCACTATAATCAAACGATCTGTCAAATCCTGGGTAGTTTTAATGCAGACACGACCGATCTCGATCAAATAAAATTTGGTCATGCGGCTAAACTATTAATTTTACCAAAAAATGTCATAGAAATTATTCAAAATTTCGTCTACTTTAATTTATTATTTAACTATTTTAACGAAATTGCAGAAAAAGCGGCTCTTTTGCAAAATCGTTGGAAAATGCTAATAGTAAACATCCATTAACTTTGGACTCTTTTAAACAAAAAGGTTTTCAGCTCTAAGTTTAGTCGTGAAACTTCTAAATATGAAGTTCCGTCCCGATACCTTTAGTAGTTTCTTCGGAATCGTCGCCACAAAAAACGGACACCTCACACACAGACATTTTTTGTATATTGGTCAAAAATGTTCGGTCCCCTCAACAAAAGGACATATTTCCTTAAATATTTCAAGATTTTTTTGGTGCTGTTGCAATACTTTGTCATACTACATATGATAAAGTAAAAGCTGTTGTAAAGCTGGTAATTTATAAATGTATTTCATAAAGAAAATAGGTTCGTTTTTAAATTCAGCAGGATTGTTTGACATACTACAAGCAAGTTCAACTAACAACTAGATAATTACTAACAAATATATAACTTAGAGGCTTTAAAGAGTGCAGTAAGCACAAATGCAGAAAACTACGGTTAAATACAATAACACTACAATAACTTTTCGTTAGACTAGTATTAGAATAATATTTCTGTTGATTTTCCTGCTTTAAAAAATATTTCCACTAAAATATGTCTTTAAATTATTATTTCATTATATTTCGTAGGTTTGTGTCGGTTTGTGTAGCATTGTATTTGCAAAAATATTTTGTAATAGAGATTAAGGTCAAGGTTATTATACTATTACGTCACAGTTTGTAGAAATATATACTTTCTTTAGCAAAAAAAAATACTTTTCTCTATACCTTGTTAATACCAGCCTAGTTCTGGTTTCATTTTAATTGATTTTTAGACAAATACACAAAGAAGATGACGTACTGATAAAATTCTCAATTAAAACAAATAACCCCAGAATTAATATAGATAATCCTTTGATTTCCAGGAAAATAAAGTACAAAAAATACAAATAAAATACAAAATTACGTGGATAAATGGGGAAAAATCTGCAGAGCTACTCGAAAAATTAACGGGGCAGGTAAAATATGTCGGTGTGTTATTTCCTGCGCGCTGCCCAACCCTATCCCGCGAAACCAGGTAAACAGGAATAATTTACTTCCTGTTGAATATTCATGGCGGACGTCACAGTGGCGCATAATTACACGGCTGGGCTCGTCTGTGTAAATTCTCGATAGATGACACCGCTGGCGCTACTTACGTCTAGACTACTGTAGCCTAAGTTTGCGCTAAGATTTATACTCAAACAAGCTTACGTGTACATAGATTTCTATAGTACTTACTAGCTCCTGGCTTGTTTAGCCACTTATGTAATATTGGATTTACGTATTTGAACAGTTGATGTCAATAACGAGCAAACAGCCAAAACTATTGTTGCCGATTGGAACAACTGCACCATTCTTTTGTAAATACTTAAGCAAATAGGTAATATTCTGGTGTTGTATTTATCTAGTTCTTCTAATTAACCAGCAATGAAAAAACGAATTCATTTATGTGTAGAAGATTTGTTGAAGATACATAACAATTATATCTACAGAATAAAGTCGAAAGATGAAGACATTATATCGATGAGAACCTTTTGCACGATTTTTGTAGTAAATGTGTGAATATAGAAGCGAATGCACACATAAATTGTTTACAACACGCAGTGCCGTAACGAGGGTATGAAGCGCCTGTGGCAAGTGTCTAACTCGCGCCTCCGCGTAATACAATAATGACAAAAAATGTAATGTTAATGTAACAAGTTAAAATTTTTCAAATGCAAGGTGATAAATGTTATCAAGCTGAGTTGCGGGTATATGCAATGTAGTTGTCAAGGTATTTGTATATACACTGTGGGCCAAAAAAAAACGGTACAAATTTTGAATCACTCGTATTTCCAATAATATTTAGTCAATTCAAATATTTCCTTTAAAAACAAATCGCTTGTAGTGAAGATTGAAACCATACCATATTCGCAATAACAGAAAGTTTCGATCCAAAGTTATGGTGCTTTATGTTTGGCTATGCAACATTTCTGATAACATCGGGCTAATTTAATGTGAAATAAAAGGTGTAATAAAATTAATAGGTAATGACATTTGTTTTCTTTTGGTCAAAAGGGACAGTAGAGATTTTATAGCATAGTGTACAGGGTGATTTTTCTCGTATACCGGGTGAAATTTTGAACTGTCGTCTTTTTGCTGTTTTTACTCAAAAAAGAAGTGGAATTGCGAATATGGTATGTTTTCAATCCTCACAACATAGGCAATCAGTTTTTCAAAGAAATGGTTACTTGAATTTACTTAAAATCTTTGGAAATATGAGTAATTGAACATTTGTACCGTTTTTTTGGCCCACAGTGTATAAATAATCTATAACCTAAGAACAAATTTTTATACATAATCAAAGACGAAATAAAAGAAATATAAAACAAAGGGCATTCATACCAAATTTGAACAAAAGTATATGTTAAATTAATATAATAAAAGCATAAAGCAGTTCAGCATATTTTATAAAGTAATTTTTCTCGCTTAGTAATTTGGAAATACATGTTACATGCATTGTTATAAAAACCCTTAATGCTATGTTTGGATTTGGATACGTGTTTTGTATTGCTGTTCGTATTATTTTTGCAACATTTGAAAACCGTCCATATCGCCAAAATTTTCAAAAGCTTCAATGGCTTGATATTTGAAACTCTCAATTTCATATATAAATTCGGAAGCATCTAAGTCGCTATTCAATCCTAGATCTGTTGCACATTGTTTAAGATCATCTAGCGGCATGAATTTTAAAACGTGTCCATTCAAAGAACTGAATTTGTTTGCGACCTCTTGCGAAGCACACATTTCTTTTTTAGTAATGCAGTATCATTCATTGTAAACGAATCATAGGTAGCTTTCTCACCATACGTTTTTTGTTTTGCGCCGTCCCTTTTCTGGAATGTAAGCTTCAATATTTGTCGTTTCGGCTAAACTTTTTAATGAATTATGATTTATGAAGCGAATCGCAAAAATCATTTTGGTACTGTTGAATATCATTTTTTAGAGCTATTATAATTTTCGCAGCATTTTCGACTATGGTTTTTCTTACTTATAAAAGTAAATTTACTTGATTTATCTTTCCTAATATTGAATCGCAATATATTAATTGAGCAACAAATTTAAATATTGTTAATAATTTTAGCAAGATTCGAACATTTGTTACAGAGTTTACTGTAACTTGTCTATGTTCATCACACATTTCATTACGCAGTTCTATAATTAAAGGCATTTGATTTCGTAAAACTTCATAATTCTCAATAAGAGTGGGTTGGAATCCTGCGCCTGTGGCGGGCGCCTCTTTTGCCACGCCCTCGGTACGGCACTGACAACACGTACTAACATAACATGATACTGGCACCGAGGACTTTAAAATAAATTATAAAAACGGTTTCATGAAACAGTGATGTATGAATGTTGTATGTATGAATAACAATGTCTAAATAAAACACTTTCAGTGTTTTGATGTATAAGGCAATAAGCAAACTACATAATTAAATTTTGTAGTACCTTTTAATGCACTTTATACAAACTTGGATTTGCAGCAAATTACACAAGAAAGGCATAATTAAATACCTGAAGGTTTTATAGTTCGTTCATTGCCATCGCATTGGATTATGCGCTCAAATCTGCCTACCTCGCACCCCGTTATCGTACAGACTGTGCAGTAGGGTGTACCGGAAAAACTTTCTCGAAATTCATTTCCTTATAATTAATCATAATTATAAAATGTGTGTAAATGTTGCTAAAAGTTTATTTGTCATTAAATATGTTTTTATGTGCGTCCATGTGGGATTTGAAAAAGAACAATCATTTAATATTTCATTTAAAATAAATAAAAAAATCGAATTTATCTGCTGCGAGAGATCTAAATATTTTTCAATTGAATTGAGCTTATAGATTCTTGTCCATTTTTAAGTGTCAAAAATAGCCAAGTAACCTCATGGTCCGAGGACACTGCTTTCTAAATTAATATGTGTCATTTTATTATTGAATTTTTCAATAAAAACATATTCGGAAAATATTTGAGTTTTTCAACCTTAGAACCTCACCAGGTATCACCAGTATCACAACAGACGTGTTGAGATGGCCTTCGTATTATACTTGCATAATTTCTTCTGATTTCAGCCAAGCCTATTGTATCCCATTATGCTAGAGCTAATTCTATTTCCTCGAAAATAGTCATTCTAAGTACCAATAAAGTTTAAGATGAAACAGCAATTTATATTACTGGTTTGTTCATATTCCAAACGGTTGCAACTTTTTAAGGTGTTACAGAAACAAATAAGTCCATATGTTTTTTTACAGTATGGCATTTACAATCTAAAAGATTTTATCTAAAAAATATTATAAGGAGGGCTGAAGCCAGCCGTCACAAGTTAAGAACGCAAATAGCATATCGGATCGGATATTTTCATTTTTAGATAGATCGAAGAATGCTCGTTCGAACAGTGTTAGTTTTATTGTGATATCTCCAAGAGTGCTCGAGTAATTAGCGTTTTTCTATACACGTGAATGCCCATATGGGGGGCTGAACCCCGTCTGAAGCCGTCTGAAGCCGTCTGAAGCCCGTCCAAGTTAAGAACGCAAATAGTCGCATAAGACGCCGACTTTGGTCCACGACTGCCACGTCAAGGCTATATAATCGCTATCTGCATGTTTAATAAATAACGAGCAAACAATATATGTGAAATAACAAAAAACATACTTAATTTTTTTTAATACAACCTATACCAAACAACAACATAGTCATCATGACAACATGTCAGAGATAAATTTAAAAACATAGATATTGTGGCCTCGATTTCTCGAACTAACAATATTCCAAAAAAAGAGCAATCACATTTGTTTTCAGATGCGATTACTATTAAAACTTATTGTATGTATAATTTATATCTTCTTGAATTTTCTTCCACCTTCTTTCCTCTTATATAACACGTAATATTTGCCCGGACAGGTTAAATCGCGCTGGGTATTCCCCCAGTCACTAATAACGGGCAACATCAGAAGTGGGATACTAACGATTCTTATCTACAGTTTCAAATCTAGATTAAGACCAAACTCTACTCAATATCGTCGACACAATTTCGATGTCGATTATTTGCGTCCCTTTCTGGGCGTGTTTATCCGGACTTCCGACAAAAGCCATTACATTACGCGGTATTTCCCAAGCTATCGTCTATCCAGTTGTGTCATGCGACCGTCGGGGTTGGAAGTACAATGTAAATTAACCTGCTTGACGGGCATCTTCCTACCCCACTTGCTTCAAGAGGATACCCAGCCGCCTGCCCTTGCACGGGAGATGCCCAGGGACCACAACCCTTAAACACTGGGGCTTTGGCTGGGATGAAGGACCAAACCGTATCCATTCCACCTTCTTCCTGTGACGCGGTCTACCGGTCGAATTTACCACAACTATGGGGACACACGTATCCCAAATCACCCCCTCCTATGTACTAGTGGAGGAACAATTTAAATTGTTAACCTTAATGGAACTAAAGTTGATTAACTACGAACATAATTTACCAGTACTGAGTAACTATATATTGACTAACAATATAAACCGAGATTATCAGTTTATGATTACATGTTCTATTGTCTATTGTTATTATAAGTCATATTTAAATTTTCTATATTATTTCCACCAAGGTCTTGCTGTTGTAACATCTCTTCTGTCGTCCCAAGGGTTACGTTTTCAAAAAAAGTTGACGCAAACATTACGGGATGATAATAATAATTATATCAATATTCTAATAATAATTAATACAATGTCTGTCTATAAATCATAGTATTGCTATATTTTGAATTGATTTTGATTTTAGAAATTGTTATGACAAAGAGATATGATATGAAGTATCATATTTTTATGGTATTTCATATCTTTCAATTCCTGTTTGCTATTGATTGCATTTTGTCTGTCTGTATGAGTGTACCCGATTTTTGTGGCGACAATTCCGGAGAAACTACTAAAGGTATCGGGACGAAACTTCACATTTAGAAGTTTCATGACCAAATTTAGAGCTTTGGGTCAAAATGGTCTAAAGGAACTGGATGTTTACTCTTAGCATTTCTTAACAATTTTGCAAATGAGCTGCTATTTCTGTAATTTCGTCAAAATAGCATCTTAGTTAGCCACAATTTGACCAGCAGTTTCATTCTAATGTCAGTAGGTGTCAAACGCTGATATTTTGACAATACCTACTGCTAATAGTAAAAATATCTTTTAAAAAATCTGTTCTGCAGTCTCATGTCTCATATGTATGTTTGTGATTTTCGTATGATGTTGTATGTTCTCCTCGGGTCGCGCCTGACAAAATGTAAGTTTTTACAATTGAATTTTTTGGAGTTTGATTTGATTGTCAATTGTGTAATTTATCTCATTTCCTATAGCGCTTGAAGAACTGCCGAGTAGGAAACGAAACATGTAGCGATTGCTAAAATAAAACAAAAATAACCAGTTTTTATTGTATTAAAATATCTGTCAAATCCTGGCTAACTAGCTTCATTTTAATGCAGCTACGACCGATCTCGATCAAATAGAATCTCATTTACTATTAATTTTGTAAATAGTGTGAAAGTCATGTGCCTGGCTTCAGATTTTTTCTTATTTAACAATGGAAGATAACATTTTTTTTTGTTCCAGGATGGAAATGCCTGCAGACTGGAGAGCAAAGTAATCCTTGTAAGGACTTTGAAATAAACAACGCACTCAAAAACTTGGTAAGTGTCGTGTTTCACTTGATTTTTTATTTTAGTGCAATCGACGTTTGGAATTTTCAGCCCAGAAAATGCAGACCATCCCTTTCAGTGAGTGGGTGACTTGACCTGCTATTCTAAATATATTGTTTATTACTATATTTCAGATAATTATAGCAAGATATCATATTATATTATTATCATGATAATTCTTGCATTATTTTTAGATGTCAGATTTTTTAAGTAAACTTAAAGCATTTTTACAACTAGCGATATTTTAGCTCTCTCAGAGGGTGTCTTTACCTGCTATGCTAGTTATATTGGTTATTGCTATATTTTCGATAATTATCTGCACCATATTCTGTTTACATTTTTACTTTTCTATATTACCGGACTTTCCGGGACTAACCTCGGGAGTCCCGGGATAAATTTAAATAAATTTGTGCCTTTAAGTTTGAGGACGTCTAATTGTTGACTGCATGTAGTTATAGGAAAATGAAAAATATTAAAAATTCTTCGGAGTTGATATAATTAAAGGCCAATTGTCACTCACCTAATTATTAATCTAGAGTCTAGAGAGTTGGTTTAGGTGGCATTTTAAAGCTTTTTCCATTAGCTTTCTTCTGATTTACAATACAATATGTCTGGTGGGTATTTCAAAATTATTTTTGGGACTGGAAATGTAATATTTATAAGACGTCAACTATAACATAAAATTGTATGGAAACTGAACAGTTATTTATAGTCTAATAGTACCACTTCTATTATTTAAAATTAATAACTGTATTAAAACAAATAATAGTGTACTGCCTTCAGTTGGTTGGTATACCATTTTCAGTAAATGTTATGTTTGAAGACATTTACTTTTTCGTTATCATACGCACTATAATAACTATAGTAACCGCGCCGAAAAAAAAATGAGATTTTAGCGGAAATAGGTCTGTTTGGGTCCCCTGAACATTTTTGACCAAGGTACAAAAAATTGTCTGCGTGTGTGTGTGTATATATACGTGTGTGTATGTGTGTGATTACCCGATTTTTGTGACGAGACGATTCCGGAGAAACTACTAAACGTATCGGGCCGAAAGTTCATATTTAGAAATTTCATGACTAAGCTTAGAGCTGAAAAGCTTTTGGTTCAAAAGGGTCCACAGGAACTGGGTATTTACTCTTAGCATTTTGCAACGATATTGCAAATGAGCCGCCATTTCTGTAATTTCGTCAAAATAGATAAATAATAAATTAAAGTAGAGGAAATTTGGTATAATTTATGTCTATAACATTTCTTGGTAAAATTAATAGTTTAGCTGCAGGAGCAAATTCTATTTGATCGAAATCGTGTCTGCATTAATAGTAAGTAGCCTGGATATTTTGAAACTTTTGACAGTATTCAGAACGTCGGCGGTTGCGAAACGTCAATTCAACACGCAAATGTATGGAGAATGCGATTAACATCTTGGTGTTCACAAAGTCTATGTGTATTTCAAGTGCGGATAGAAATGTTGTTATGTTTTCGCGAATAAATGCAAGAAAGATTGTAAGATGGTATGTTAACCTTAAAACCTATTTGGAATATTGAGCATAATTCTTAATACCCAAAAATATAGTATGCTAGAAGCCAATATAATATATTAATCATCAGAATCAACAACCTTTTTACTTTATCAACGTAGTATGACAAAGTACAGTAATCGCGGAGATTTTTTTTTTAGATTTTAGCGGAAATATGTCCTATTGGGTCCCCTAAATATTTTTGAGCCGCTATATCTGGAATTTCGTCGAAATAGTTAAATAATAAATTAATGTAGAGGAAATTCTGAATAACTTGTGACTATGACATTTTTTGGTAAAATAAATAGTTTAGCCGCATGAGCAAATTTTATATCATCGATATCGCTCGTACTGCATTAAAACACTATAGTATTAAAACTAGTTAGCCAGGGTTTGTCAGATATTGTGATTCTAATGACAGTAGGTAGTGTCAAATGCTGATGTTTCGACATTACATACTGTAAATCTAATCAAAATATCTGTCGAGTTCTAGTAGCTTTATTTTAATGCAGACATGGCCGATCTCGATCAAATAGAATCTCATGCAGCTAAACTATTAGTATATGGTATGATAAAGTCATGTGCCTGGCCACATCAGCTTTTTTAAGACTTGAACCCATTTCCCTGCCAATTTCAAACTTTGGGAATTAACTAAACATAGTGTAAGCTATTATGTAATTTTTCTCCAGATTTACAAGGGGAATTATCTTTTTCTTATTTAAAAATTTAACGTTTAATAGTGATTATTTCAGAATGCCTTTTTTAAAATTTTGGAAAAATAAAGCGTAATAGCTTACACTGTTTTTAGTTAATTCGCAAAGTTTGAAAGCGGGACGGAAATAGGTTCATGTCTCATTAAAAGTAAATGTCTACAAACATAATATTTACTTAAAATGGTATATCAATCAAGCGAACGCAATACGCTATTATTTATTTTAATACTGTTATCATTTTTAAATCATATAAGAACACAGAATTTTCATTTGTTTCTTGCTATTTCTTCTGCGAAACAAGTCCCACTTGGAATTGTGCACGTCGAAATCTAAAATGCCAATTTTCGCCGTTTTTTGTCATTTTTTCCACCTAATTGCCTAAACTACATATTTTACACAATATATGAATATTTCCAACATACAATAACCCGAAAATACAAGAAAAACCACGTAATTTGTTGGCGAAACTTTTCCAGTTTAATTCGTAGTAATTTGCAGTTCGATTTGCGAGCGACGGGAATGACGTATATGACTTGGCGGAACTGCAATAAGGGTACAGTTTCTCAAAGTCAAAAGTTTTTATTAAATGCATTAGACATCGTGAGGTATAAGTACCTCCCTTTAGTACCTAATTCCGGCGTCGCTCTGGAGTGAGGGCGCTGCTGCCCGGTCGCTCGCGTCCTCAGGTAGCCGGAGAAGTTATTTGTTGAATTCTTCGTACCCCTTGCACTGACATATGACGTTAATAAATTCCGCACGGCAATCCGTTTCAACGTTGAATGTCTGCGCGCCAACAGATCTCGGGAAAGTCGGTAGTTTTTGAACTATTTGAGGAGAACAATTGCCCGACATTTATCCTGATTATGTATGAGGGTATTGTCCAATTTCCTACCGTTTCCATTCCCGGTTTTCGTATATCTTTTAGAGGAATTTCCACCTCAGCAGCTTGATTTTCGTTGTTCAAGTTGTCGACTAAATGTTCAGTCCTGTACATAACTTGTCACCTCTTACGTTTCAATCGGGCGAAGATTGTTTTCTACCGTAAAGTAAAAATTTCACCACTTTGAACCCGTTTCTGTGACAAAAGATATCCGATCAAATTACTATTTTATGCGTTTAATTTTCATAATTTTAATTTTCACTTCATCATTATTCCCCTAGCAAATTAAAATAAATAAACGACATCTGATGTGGTCAGGCACATTTCTTTATCATACTATATCTAAAATTAATTCTTTAGCTGCATGAGATTCTATTTGATCGAAATCTGTCGTGTCTGCATTAAAATAAAACTAGTTAGCCAGGATTTGACAGATATTGACAGTAGGTATTGTCAATAAATCAGCGTTTGACACTACCTACTGTCAGTAGAATAAAATGTATTAAAAAATTACTTTAACATCGTCAAAAGCAATTACCAACGCTAGATGCTTTCTTGTTTTCTTCAACAAATTTGCAAGAATTACAGCAAGGTAAAAATGAATGCGATTTAATTCGTATGGTAGTTTTTGCAAAAAAATGATAAGCAATATGCTAAAGGAAAAACACCGTCATTCTTAAAAATATTTTATTTGCATCAATAATGTTATAGTGTCTTATCTGTCGCACAGAAAAAGAAGAAGAAATCTATTGAAGTATGACGAAATACAGGATGGTCGACTTAAAATAAAAAATCTGATGTGGTCCGGCTCATGACTTTATCATACTATATATGAAATTAATACTTTAGCTGCATGAAATTCTATTTGACCGAAATCTGTCGTGTCGGCATTAAAATAAAACTAGTTAGCCAGGATTTGACAGATTTTTGATTCTATTCACAGTAAGTATTGTTAAAATATCAGCGTTTGACACTACCTGTCATTAGAATCAAAATATCTGTCAAACCCTGGCTAACTAGTTTTAATGCAGTACGACCGATTTCAATCAAATACAATTTGCTCATGTGCTGCTAAACTATTAATTTTAACAAACAATTTCATGAACGTTAGTTATCCACAATTTTCTCATTTGCAAAATCCTTGAAAAACGCTTTGACTAAACGTCCAGTTCCTTTGGACCTTTTTGAACAAGTTTGGTCATGAAACTTTGTACCTTGGTCAAAAATGTTCAGGGGACCCAAAAAGACCTATTTTCGCTAAAAACAAATTTTGTTTCGGCAGGATTACAATACTTTATCATACTGTGTATGATAAAGTAAAAATATCGGACCGATTCTGCGATACTTTTTTCGTAGATACTAAAGACAGAAATTGTGAATTGACTGAATACGCGTTTTGTACAATTTCAGATTAATAATAATAATAATAATAACATTTATTGAAAATAGAAGAAGACCTAATATAAATTAACTAAAGTACATACATAATATTACTACACCAAAGAAATAAACTCAGAATACATAAAACACTGAACAAATAATATGACATACAACTCTCACTAAAGCATTTACAACATTGCAGGTATTATCACAATACAATTCATAACAGGAGCTTCTTTAATTGACCTTTAAACGTGCTCCGGCTACTCAATTCCCGTAGGGCTAAAGTTAAGCATTAACGTGTGCATTATTGCTGCTTGAATTTTTCTCCTATTTCTTATAATAAAGCAAATATTTCCTTGAACAGAATACCACAACAAAATATAGCAACTCTAGACCCAACTGACATTTTGCTTTCATATTGTTCAAGTTTTTTCGATCTTAAAAACTAATTATAATATCGTTAATTCACAGGTGAGATTCTGAAAATTACCTGGGCTTTACTTGCAATTTTTGTCGTACGCGTTTCACGAGAAAAATATAGGAAATATTCATAATAATAATAATAATCCACGCCTTTACATCCCCCAACAGCTTTCGCCACTACGGGGGCATCGGCAGGCACGAATTATCATTATTATGGCCCGCGTCTGTGGCACGTCTTAAGTTGTTTGGCTTTCAGCAATCGCCGAGGAGTAAACGAAAACCACTGAAAAACCTTCACTCTGAAAGCAGGGTTTGAGAGTCGAACTCACGGCCCCCAATTTACTTAAATCTTTTATTAAAACGTCAAAAATTTGGTACTTTGTTCAGTTCTCTCGCGCTCATGTTTAAACGGATAGACGGAAAATTTGATAGTCCATGTTATTGTACAAATGATTCAGGAGTATAACACACTTTATTTCATTTTCTTTTAAAAGTAATTTTAGAGTTATGAGCTTTAATAATACTATCGAAACGATAATGTTAGTTCGATTTTCGATCGGTTGTATATTCTGGGAATTCTTAGAGAAAAAAATCGGTTAAATGTGGCTAACTAGTACAAATTTGTGTGCTCTTTAATAATCTGTTAAAAAGGCAGTTGAATTCCAAATGGTTTTAGAGATATTTAAAAAATACAAATGTGGTGTTACCTAAAAGCCGTCTGATATCTTAAAGGCACTTTTCTATTTGCAATTTGTTAGATTATGCCACAATGCTGTTTGTTTCGCCAATGAAATATCAATGAAATATGTTAGTTTGATGAAAAGTTCATGTAGATTGCGCACAACTTGCAACGTTTTATACTCGCTTGGATTCAGTATTTTTTCATAATTTTTCTTATGTAATCCACTGAATAAATTACGTTAATGTAATTTTTAGTATTTTTAAGGCACTGTACTTATGGTTGTCTAATTTAGACGACACAGTTGTTGTTTAAACGAAGATATGTGCTTGTAACTCAATAATAAGTTTTGTTTCCTTACTTTTTGTAATAAACCAATACTTATTTTAGCAAGGACGTTCTATTACAATAAGAAATTAAAATAGAATTTAAAGTCATCATTAAAATCGTCCAAATACCTACAAATGCATTATATATCCATAGTAGCTATATCCCAATTTTTGAAAGCTTTTACAATTTGTGGAGAACATTTACACTGAAGTAATTTTAGTTCTTCTATAGTTTGTATAACATATAAACTAGCATCACACTCGGTACTGGTTTTTCTTTTTCAGACTTTAGTAATTTATACCAGTAGCAGCGTTGCATTCATTCGCAGTTCAGTTAGCTATATATAGAAGCTTTTATATTCGAAGTGAATTCATACGAAAATGGCGAACGCGATTGTTCGCGTCTCCATGCAGAGTCAGCCAACTACTGCCCAGGGCACTGCTGCAAAAGCTACGCAAACAAATAAAAAGAAGGCCTTAAAAAATTTAAAGGTCGCTACAAAATATCCACGGCCCAGTTCATTTGAATTTACCCCCCTAGGGGCGCGCGCGCGTGAAGCTATTCTCTTTGCGCGTTTCCCGAAAAGGGTGAGGAAAATTGGCCCCACTTTGTCAATTAACTCGGGGCTCAGGTCTTGTTGTCGAACTTTTTAGATATTACCCCCCGGTAAATTTTGCTAACCCCGACCATGAAAACGAAGGGGGGACTTCGCACAGTGGTCGAAAATCCGTTCAAAATTCTTTTGGCGCTTTTATACAAATTTATCCAAAGTGATACAAACATGTTCTTAGATAACCAGATGACCAGATGACTTAAAACCAATCGGCCTGTTACCCTGGAAAATTTAGATAACCTAGTGACTGTAAATGTGACTGATTTTATATTTAATGTATTCAAAAATATAAATTTGTAAAATTAATTGAGCATACGGGGTTTGGTAGATATATCATATATACATAATATATCACATTTGCTTTAAATATTTTGTAGTGTCATATATTTACTTTCTTCTTGGTTATATGACAGTCTACTGTCCAAAAAATAAATTTTCTCGATAATCAGGTATCATATGGTTTATTTCGAATACCATACGATTGAGATTTTTCCACAGATAGACCTTTTGTTTTAAAATATCTGTCCAAAGATACTACACAGGAACTAGGTTTGTATTTAAAATTCTGAAACTTAATGCAATTATGGCTACTACACTCTCGAAATCAAAATTGATATAATTAAACTCTTCAGGATGGTTTATTTTACGTTAATTTGCTACTGAATCTCCTTGACGTTATATAACCAGGAAATAAACCTGGGATAATTCCAAATCTCCACCCTGTCAAAAGCAACCCCATTGTTACTTAGATCTTTTTTACTTTTTTTATTAATAAGTGCATGACAATCTAGTCATAATTGACTAATGAGTAACTTAATTCTAACTTATTTTACTAGTACAACTTAGCCTAATACGCACCCATCGATGTTTCTTAGTTAGTCCTGGTATACTGGGCACGTTTTTCTTGCGCACTACGTAGCATTGTCTCTGCTTTTAGAACTAACACCTACAACTAGCACCTACTCTGCTTTTTCACTAACTCACATTCACACCAACTCAAAATGCTTCTTTCTCTTGAGTCTGCGGATTAATTCGGTGTTGTCGAGGAGCTGGATGGCCTCAACGTTTACGTGATGGTGAAGCCTTTCCCCGTGACTTCTTGCTGCTTTTTGGATTTCTTTGCACACAGACTCCATTTTCAGGTCCTTGTGGGGCTCATCATTCCTAATGTACCAAGGTGCATTGACAATGCATCTCAATAGTTTATTTTGAAAGGTCTGGACAATTTTAATGTTACTTTTTTTGGTGCAACCGCAGAGTTGAGCACCATACGTCCACGCGGGTTTTAGAATTTGCTGATACAAGAGAAGCTTACTATGTACAGACAGCGTGGAGTTTCTTCCCAGCAGCCAGTACATCTCTCTGTAACGGATTCCTAGTTCCTCTCTTTTCTTTTTGACATGGGCTTTCTAGCGGAGCCTGGCGTCTAATGTCCTGCCGAGAAATTTGGCCGTGTTTGCGTACGGTACTATTTGGTTATTAATAGTTGTTTTGGAGCTGTTTGGAGTTTTCTCGTCGTTTCTTCATTGCTGTTCCCAACAGCTAGGATAGCCGTGTCATCTGCAAAAGTTGCGACAGTATTATTTTCTAGTGTTGGGAGGTCGCTGGTGTAGAGTAGGTAAAGGACCGGCCCTAAAACACTACCTTGCGGCACTCCTGCTTTTATTTCCTTAAGGACAGAGCATGCATCACCTTGTTTGACTCTAAAGTATCTCTCAGTCAGGTAAGATGTTAATAGTTGTGCAAACTGTTTTGGGAGAATCAATTTTTGCTCTCAATTATTGGCTTCAATCTTTTGAGTATTAATTCTTCGAAGATTTTTGACATGATGGGCAGCAGAGAGATAGCTCTATAAGACGTTGTTTCGTGGGGAGGTTTCCCAGGCTTCAATATCATGATCACCTCTGCTACCTTCCACAGTTGTTCAAAAGTAATAATACTATTTATAGCATTCTTTCAAATTTCAAAACCCCTAAATCTATTATGAAAGAGTGTGAAGTTTACTCAATTTCCATAAAAATAAGTTTTGGTTAACTAAAAGTGCAAAATTGACCACTGTGCGTCGCCTCTTGTTGAAACGGGCGGGAGGGGTAGGTTGCGCTAGCCCTCAAATCACAGATTCCATTACGTTGCTTCCGCATTGGGGTCGGCGTTTCCGATTTTGATGAAAAGGGTTTTCAAAATCTCAGCGGGACGCATTAAAATTAAACTCGGTAATTGGAAGGAATGTACCGGGTTTTCAGCGCGTCCGTGAATATTCAGTATCTCCCTACACGGTGTGAAATAATAGCCTGGTGCGCTACCGAAAAGAATACAAACAAAAAATGGGAGAGTATTTAATGTGAAATCCACGTTGTAGTCGGTACATTCTTTAATGAAAACTCGATTAGACCATTACAGTCTGTTAACGTGTTATAAATGTGGAACTCGTGCAACTTCCCTGGAGGTTTCTGGAGATATTCTGCAAATTTTATTGATTTGTATTGGTTTTCAAATTTGATGAGATGAAATGTAATAACTAATAAGGAACTACATTATTGCATCGTTTTAAAAATCGTAAACCTTAGTGAGTAACACAGGGCTTTATTTGTCCTGAATTTATGCAATTATTCGAACATGTAATATTATACGTAGGTACACTAGGGTGACCAACCGTCCCGATTTGGGCGGGACAGTCCCGAATTTTAACAACTCGTCCCGATTTGTAAAGCGTCTCGAATTTTGTCCCGATTTTTAAAAATTTTATCCTTATGTCCAGGATTTTGCAATACAATTCGAATTTCCAAGATATACATGAACATAAATTAGATTCCCAATTATGATCTGAAAGAAGGGTTGTCTATCTATAACGAATTTTAAGCGCAACCTTAGCGACCATAATAATTATGTGAACACGCGTAGTGAATAGCCGGTTGGTGGTTGACAAGCTAGTCCTTGTGACGGCGTACAAACGGTGCCCATTGCTTATAATAAAAAAATGCATGTTAGTCTTTTGTGGAATCGTTTGGGCGGGGTAAGATTTAGTGGCCAGGTCGCGTTGGATCATTTTTATTTTTTGATTTTCAAGTTGAATCAGTCAACACAATACAAAACATATTTTTGTTATTATCAGATTTCTATTTTACACATTTGTTGGTATTCATAAAATGCGCCAAAGCAAATCACAGTTATATTGATCCTAATAATTTGAAATGAAAGAGAAAACTATATGCTACCAATTTATTTTATTCTGTTCTTGGGATTTCTTCTAGATTAATTTGTTCCAAAAATATGGAACACAAAGACAGAAAACGCAAATGCGCGTTCAATGAAAACTTACAAAAACAATTTCGTTTTTTTGAAAATTACTGGGCCTAATTCCCAATCAGAACTAAAATGCAGTTTTACATCGGCGGAGGTCGCCGAAACGATATTGCAAAAAATACATCGAATAAACAGAAGCAATGCATGATGTAGCAAGTTCATCGAAATTAAGTAGTTGTTTTAGAGTCGTAACAATAGGTGAACCAGAAAAGATTTTGGCTTGCAAACAAGGCACATATGCATACCACTGTCTGTATCACAACCACAATTTTTGATTAATAGACTGCACGTCAAAACTTCTAATGTAAATGTTGAAAAGAAGATGTGTCTCTTACGAACTAACACAAGCAAGTATAACAAATGTGTTTTATCTTCTAGTAAAGACTTGAGAAGAAATGTGAGGAAATGCAATTTCGTGACAATATTTCCTGACACATCTAGCCAGAGACATAAAAATACTCCCTCTCCTGGTTAGATACTTTGATGTCCAAAAATGTATTCAAATAAATATTTCAAATGTTCACAAATATATTCGCGAGACGAGAATTGCCCAATAAAATTATGGATTAATTGCAGCAGACAATACAAATACCAATTTTGGCGGTACAGAACGAAGAGAGAACAATGTTTTTTTAAAAAATAAGAGATCGTCTAGGCGGGAAGAATAGAGTCAAGTAATAGTACAATTATTTGTAAAAGTTAAAGAAACTTTATTAAATTTTATTATATTTTGTTTTATTTTATATTTATTCTGATATAGGTATTTTTCTATATAGGTATTCTGATTTAGGTAGTTTCAATATTTGCATACAGTTTATTTAATGATTATTTTTAGTTAAAAAATACTATCATAATAAAAATGTTGTTTTAAGTTAGGTTCTTGTGGTACAATTTGTAAAAATTGTAGAATTGTGTTTGATTTATGTTGTGTTATGATTCTTTGTTTGTTTTAACTAGTGAAAGTTAAAGAATGTTTGTTTTATTCATATTGTTATTTCTTAAGCTTCTTTTCTTTCATTGAAAGTGAAAACGTATATTATAGGTCATAGTAAACATTTGCTGTTGTCAATTTACCCAATGAGTTCAGCACGTTTTGTTTAATGTTTTTCACTAACCCAACCCAACCCAACCCCGATACCCAAGCGTCCCGATTTGGCAATTGAAAAAGTTGGTCACCCTAAGGTACACCCGTTGTTACTTATTGTTAAGTCAATGGCTTCGTTCTTTAACATTAATTTGGCTTTTTAGGATTTTTTTTTGGCATTTGTTGGTCTTAATTGCTTTTATCTCAAAATGATGTATAGTTATACATATACCAAAAATTTTAATTCTATAAGTGCTATTTTAACATTCTTATTATATCCCTCTGAGACTCGAGTTTCAAAAAACTGGAATTTTTACATTATGTCTTACATATATTCTAAAACAGTTTATTTGATTGGTAGACATACGTGACATTCAATACTACGTGCCCAACAAAATGGACGCTTGCTCTCAGGTGAATATAAATTATTATTTGTATTTTGTTTTATATTATGTTTTGGTGCGAGGCAGTCGAACGATATGCATCTAATGCATCTAATGTAATTATACATCTAACTATATTATCAATTTATATTTAACTCGAACTACTATTCAAAATTCTGCAAGATTGTCATTTAATATATGGGTAGATGGCACATAGTTGCACAAAATGTATTTTTAAAAATTAACTAACTACGTACACTGACAGGCACAACTAAAGGAGTGCTTTAATTTTTCGTTAATTTATCTACACATTGATACTCAATACATTTTGTAATCTTGAAGTGGGTTTCAGTGTTTTTTTTCGGGAATTTATCATGAAATTCATTACATACCTTTTAAAGATTAAAAAAATATTTTACAAGTGATTATACTGGGAAACAAAAATGGTGATTTTCATTTAGCCTTGAGACACCTTATGGCATAGCTAACGAGCTTGTGCAATTTCAGTTACTCTGCCACAAAGCCATATCAGTACTAAAAAAACTATAAAACAAAACTATAAAACAATGCAAAAGGAGGATATACACGTTATTAAAGCATCCAAATTAACACAATTTAAAAACTTTACTTTAAAGTCGTTTTGTTCAGAACCGTGATTTTCTAAACATATGTTTTAAATCTAAAATTTCGCTCAAATTTATTAAATCAAGCTATTCCGTTTTTCTAATACTATTCACAATCTAAAGAATAAGAAACAGCAAAAAGAAACGGAGAAATAAATTTCCTAGACATTTTCGTAGATCGTATCATAAAATACCTAAGTTGGTTTAGTTTTCGTTTGCAATAAATATGTAGTTGTATATCCGTAAATGTTAGAATTCGTTTGCAATGTAAAATAGAATGGGGTACAAGGGAACAGTTATCCCCTTAGAGTATCATCCCTTATTTTCAACTTTCCATCCCTGCATGGCTTTACGCGCTATTAACATAAATGCGAGGATATTGCTTTTCGCTCGTCCGAAAACAAAACTTTTTCTATCACGAAATTTAAATATTCAAAGTAAACAGTCGGAGAGGGATATGTATCACTTTCACACATGCAGAACGGGATTCACTCAAAATCACACAGAATATATTTTACATAAATCGGTGAGCGGTAGGTATTTCAGTGATACTTTTTGGGGGATTACTTTTTCAATATTAACGAGAATTTGGACAACCAGGTCGAAGCTCGTGTATTTTTTATTTAATTCAACGCCGCAGTGCATGCTAAATGCTGCCCGCGCGTATTGTGGATACTGGTCACCAGTTATGTTGTATGCATGACACATCTATTTGCATGACAGAAAGTGTGACTAAAAAATACACAGTCACACAAATATAAACATTGCAACTGGACGAGAGATTATTGCCCACGTAGTTTTATATACCGAATGATTCAATTTTGAGGGTCACCATGGGGATCTCGCTTATTAGTGGAGATAGAGCGTATGTTTAAATTTGGCAAAGTTTCGTATTTTTGTGTTGATCAATTATCTGAAAAGAAATTGAAGATATTATTCTTCATTTTGAAGATATCCGCAAAAACTGAAATGTTAAGATATTGTTTTTAATTTTTTATGCAAAACAAAATGTAGCTAGACATTTGAAACACAAACATTACATACATTTCGCAGAGAGTTAAAAATAATCATAATAATTTGGCCAAACTTAAAACTGCAATTTTAGCCCCTTTTTTTGTTTTTAATAAACTTGACGGAGATTTCAGATTTAGTTTACAAATAAGTGCACCTCCAGGTTCAGACATCTAAGGGTGAGAAATTAATTACATTAGATGCTAATAAAAGTTAAATATATAACACATTAAACATTAAAAAGTTTGTAGTTTTACTTGAAATCCTGAAAGTTTTCTCCACAAAAGAAACAATCAAGAACGCTATAACCTGACGTGACGTGTAAGTTCCTAGCTTTATTACCATAATTTTAAGTGTCTTACCCGAAAACTATCTTATAGTACGACATAAAATCTTTATGGCACAATTCAGACAATTAAGCGATCTATTAAAATCAGTACGGAGAATAAAGGTTAGTCTGGCAGATGGTAAGCTATACTTAAGCTATACGGTGTTCATTTTATCATGGAAATTTCGTAAATTTTTCTTAAAAATGGAATACCTTGTAAATTTAATATTTTGTAATTCAAAGAGTAATTCAAAACATTTTTTATTGATATAATTTTCTTGTAGCATGCATTGTTTTTGAGTTATAAGCAATTAATTAAAATTAGTCATAATTTATATCATAGTTCTCCAACCGTAAAAAATATAATTTTAAACAAGCTCTGCTTAAATATACTTTTAATATAGAGGATGTTTATTTTATTATGGCAGTATGGAACATCCTGTATATCGCATCATCTGCATCATTTTTTAGTTATCATCAATTAATCAAAACTCCAAAACATTTATTTTGACCGAACGAATAAATAATAACAAATTCAAGGAAAAATAACAAAGTAATTAAATTAAATTTTCAAACAGCCCTGAGCGGCTTGACAATGCCGCAACCTATCAACAAATTCCCGTAAACAGTTTTCTAAATGTTCGACAGTAATACTTTGAACTTCGTCTACTATCCACTGCTTCAACGCATCAATATTTTGCGGCCTATTGGTGTAAACCTTGGACTTCCGGCGACCTAGGTGGCTATTCAATGGATCCTCTCCTTCCACAATCCATCTCTGCGGAAAAATGGAATTTAAATAATTTCGCACTTGGACACCATACTGCGGCGGGGCGCCATCTTGTTGAAATAAAATGTTATTTAGTTCTAAAACAGTTTCCAGTAGTTTCCAAAACAGTGTTCTGATAAAATCAATTTATTGAAAGCAGTTTTTGGTAACTTTCAGTTTTGCACAATTGGCGATAACGCTAGCAAAATAAGTAAATGTCAAGTAAAAATACATAACCACAATGTGGCTACCAGTAGACACTTGAGTAGACACCAACTGTCGCAGGAAAAAATTGTCTAATACGTCATGTAACATGTCCAAAGTTTCTAAATTTAATAAAATTAATGTACCAAACGAGAAAAAGTAGTTTATCCGTTTGATTAAGATAAATTGGTATGTGTGTGGGAAAATATTCTTAATGTGAAGTTCAGGAGTTTTGATTAATTGCTTATAACTAAAATATTATGAAACTTATAAAAAATGATTCCAATAAATATGTTAAGAATTAGTCTTAGAATTATAAATGTAAAAGGGGGTACCACAAGGTTCTGTTCTTGGACCAGTTTTATTTAATTTGTACATAAACTATGTTGCTTCACAAGTTAAAGCTTGTGATATGCACCTATTTGCAGACGATACACTAATATCAATTGCAGGAGATAACTTACCTGATGTAATCGTGACATTAAACTCCGAACTAGTATCGATATCAAATTGGTATATAAAAAATAAATTATGTTTGAATGTATTGAAAACAAAAGCTATGGTATTGGGAAATAGAAATTCGGTAAACCCTACACCAGACATAGTTATCGATAACACAGTTGTTGAGATAGTGGTCGAATTTAAATATCTAGGTGTCATTTTAGATAATAGTTTGAAATTTACGAGTAATATGGAATATATAGTTAAAAAGGTGAGTCGAAAGATTAGCTACTTAGGAAGAATATCTAATAAACTTACATTAAAAGCTAGAATATCTTTGTACCATACGATTATAGAACCATATTTTTACTATTGCAGCAGTATAATATTTTTGTATACAGACAAAGACATTAAAAAGATTCAAGTACAACAAAATCGAGCACTCAGAGTTTTATTATACAAAAGCTCCAGGTTAACCAGTGTCGAGTCCATGCTGAGTAAATTAAATTTTTTGAATGTTTAACAAGGAACGGTATATCAGGCACTCACGTTGGTATATAAATGCATAAATAATACACTCCCAAATTATATGAGTAATTATTTAACATACAATAGTCAGCAGCATGAATACAATACTCGGCAAAAGGACCACTTCAGATTACCAAAATATACAAAAAGCAGCACATAAAATTCATTTTATTATAAAGCACTGAAGATGTTTAATACCCTGCCAAGTGATATAAAAAACAGTAGTTCGCTAAGTCTTTTTAAAACATCATGTCGGGTTCATGTATTGGCTAATTTTAAGTAGTTGATAAGTTTATTACTTAGGAAACCAAATTTATTGTGATTATTAGTTTCTTTTAACTAAATAAATATCATTATTATTATTAAAACATGCAGGGTATTCCATTTGAAAAAAAGGTTACCAAATTTTCACAATAAAATGCACACCCAGTACATTAGAAGCATATTTTAATGATAGCTTGCTTAATGTAAAAAAACGTTTGTTTGTATGCTTTTTGAAATTTTGTACGGTTGGCGAGTTGTGTTCTGGTCATTATGACGGATTATAATTAATTGCGTAAAACTCAAAAATGATGCATTTTATAAAAAGATAATTTTAATAAAAGATGTTTAGAATTAGTCTTAAAATTACAAAATGTAAAAATATCCAGGTTTTTCCATTTGAAAAAAAAGTGTACGAAATTTCTCTAATAGAATGACCACCCTGTATATTAAAATATATTTGAACGATGGGATTGTTTAATGTCAAAAAGCTTTTGTTTGAATGTTGTTTGAATTTTTTTACTGTTGGAGAGTTATTTAGGTATTCCGGTAATTTTGGCTAACCCTGTATATTATTAATATTATATTACTATTATTATGTCACAAAATAGTAAACATTCGTTAAAAAATACGCAAGTCAGTCAAATACAAAACGATGAGTTTTAGCAAACGCGCCATCGCTTGATTTCTACATCATCCATCTGAAATTTTCTGTCGTTTTAAGTTAACTTCAAAGGTTCGAAAATTGGCCAATTTCCTCTCGAGCATCGAAAAACTGAATTCACCGGCGACTGCCATCCGAGTGGTTCGTAAGAAAAATTGCGGCCCAGACGTTAGAAGGGGCGCAAGTGGTCGACATAACTTCGCATAAAAGATGGCCACAAACGAAATCCGGCCGGCAGTGCTGGTTGCTGGTACTTTGCTCTAAGCATCAAAGGAGAAACTTCAATCTGTCGTCGGAAGATGACGTGGGTGTCTTAGATGAACCTCAAACTCTGACAACGTCAATAAATCCGATGAATACTTTTATCTTGTTTCATATTTTTGTGTCTCAGGAGACGCGATGTTACAACTTCAAACGATAACTTTACTTTCTATGACTTTTTATATCGGTGCACACATACAGGGTGATTTATATTGCGGTTCTGCGTCATATTTTGAACTAAACGATAATTCTAATAATCTTAATATGTTTTCAAAACGATATTTCTTATGTCTTGATTTTGATGTTGTTTGAAAATTGAAGCATCACAGAGTGTCTCCATACTGTAAACAGAAGAAATGAATTATGACTTCCAGTCTTTATGTAAAAACTGAACAAATACCGTATAAAACTTTAGAAATTTCTCAAGTTTTTCATTAAAAATTGTACCATATCCAAACATTTGTTTTGTTTGTTTTGTTGTGCTGTTTTCAATATTTTCCCCCTTCCCAAATGTATGATAAAATAAACCTATAACTTGAATCTGCTGCTGATAATGTAAACTTGAGTTTAGCAGAATAGCAGAACGGTGTGTTGTAGATTTTAATATGATCTCACGTTCCAGGTATTGCCACACAAGTTTTGAGTTTCTGTGACAGAAATACCGACACAGTACCATTCATAGTAAATCAATAAATATACAGAGTGATTTGCAATTCTACGCGAACATTTATATGACATAACAATAAATAAATTCGCAGGCTTTTACGGGCAGAATCATTTATAGATATATAATAAAAATAGGCTCTGTTTACTTGAAAAGTGGACAGGAAACTAGAGTGAAATTCAAATTACGTGACAGCATCTAATTAAAAAAAATAGTACTAAAACGTTTGACAACGCAAAAAACTTTTAATTTATTTTACATATTTTACTCAAATTTGTTTTTGTTACATTTATTTTTGCCTCTAGTTATAAATTTCATTGGTGGAGTTTTCAACATTGTGTATGTATGAGCAAGTTTTTTCTTATTTAACAAACTTTAAGATATAGAAGATATAGAAATCATTTATTTTTACACTTTTTTTCTCAGAACGTGAATGTCATTCTGAGTAAAATATTTCATAGATTATAGACTTTTATTTTTTCAGTGTCTAGTGATAATAATTGACCATCGATACGCTTTTGTGTGCAGAATGTCATCCTGATTAAAAATATCACACAAGGAATATAGGGTGCAATTTAAAATTTCAATGATGACGTCATTCCCGGAAAAACCGGAAGCTATATTAACCTCAAGAGTATCCCAAAGAATTGCATCTTTTGTCTATTAACACATTCCCAAATTTCATTCGTCCAGCTTTATAAACAAAAAAATGTGATGTGGCCAGGCACATGACTTTATCATACATTATATAAAATTAATAGTTTAGCTGCGTGAGAATCCATTTTATTGAGATAAATCGTAGGTATTGTCAAAGCATCAGCATTTGACACTACCTACACTACGTCACTAGAATAATAATGTATGTCACAAGTGCCGAAAGTACGGAATAGCGCGACGAGCGGTGATGCGGCGCGTCACCGAAGGCTGAGTGTCGCCGTCGCATGTGAGCGAGTCGCGCTATCTAGTTTTTGGCAGGAGTGACATCAACGTTTATTGTGCTGCTTTTTGGGAAATGTGTATTAAAAAAATAAATAAAAAATGGTAATATTTCTGTATAGGAAATGTTAGGTTGGTACCACTTTCACGAAACGTCAAGTTTAAAAAGCTAAGTCAAATTCTGGCAGATTTATATTTGTTCATGACACATACTACAATAAAACTACAGTCATCGCTATACTTTATTTACAATTTTCTCAATTTATCGTTTTTAGAATTAGATATAAAGACGTGTTGATATTTCTTATCAACAAGCAATCAAATTGGTGATCTTATTTTATTTGAAATTTGAATTTTGTAATTTGCCGCACTAGAGCGGCAACGTTCCATAGCGGTTCTCCAACCTCTGATGAAATCAGCTGGTTTCGAGTGTGACAGCACAAAAACATATTTGTCAAAATCCTGGCTACTATGTAGTTTCATATCAATACACATGCGACCGATCTCGATCAAATAGAATTTGCTCCTGCAGCTAAACTATTAATTTTACCAAAAAATGTTATAGACATAAAAATGATGCAATTACAGAAATGGCGGCTCATTTGCAAAATCGTTGAAAAATGCTAAGAGTAAATAGCCAGTTCCTTTGGACCATTTTGAACCAAAAGCTTTTCAGCTCTAAGTTTGGTCATAAAACTTCTAAATATGAACTTTCGTCCCGATACCTTTAGTATTTTTTCCGGAATCGTCGCCACAAAAATCGTTTACATACACACACAGACATACATACACACACACACAGACATTTTTTTGTACCTTGGTCAAAAATGTTCAGGGGACCCAAAAAGACCCATTTCCGCTAAAATCTCAATTTTTTTTTTCGGCGTGTTTACAATACTTTACCATACTGCGTATGATAAAGTAAAAATATATACGAGAGTAGCTATGCCGTGGGCCACCCGGTATATACTTGTGAGTTTTTCATTAGGTAGGCAGAAGTGTATTATCAGCTGAGAAATGAGTGCATAATCTATCGTACCAAGAGAAAGTAATATGTGACCAAAGGTATTGGTACGGGTTTTGCTATAGATCACACGTATTTCTTCACACACACAATTCTACGTATGTTACGTATAAATGGGCACATAACCTTACACTTTCAAATATTCCACATAGTCATAGTACGTATGTGTGTGTGTGTGTGTATTCATAGTACGTGTGTTTTTGCGTATATCACAAATATATGAGAACTATCTAAAATTCTCAACATAGGTTATGTCAACAATTTACCACCGTAATTTTTAGAGTTACCATATTATGTTGGTAAGCATTGCAAAGACCACTATACAGCCTAGCCTGATTACGTGTGCAAAAATAAATTGAAACATCGTTAAAGACGTTACATCGTATAATGTTGACCGCACGTCGCCGAAGTCTATCTTGTTCCAAACTAGCTTTAGTGAAAACGTCGATACCCTCGGTCAAAGGCCAATTGTTGACTGATTTTTTCAAACATCAAAAACAGGCAAGCCGCTGTCAATCACCTGTTGAACTCCTCTTTTAAGGTGGGATTCGAAATGATAGGCAACCAAATATACATCATAAATTTTGAGGTCAGTATTTCGTGGTATTTCACCGAAACGATTAGGTATTTCTATTCAAATTATACAAAAAATATCCGGCTCAATTCTGTCGGGTTTAGGTGACGGATTTTACGATTGCTGATGGCTATGTCGTAGTCTTCTTACGTTCAACAAAAAAACGCCGATATTCACAGAATTCGTCACCTATACATGACAGAATTGAGGCGGATATTTTTGTAAAATCGGCAAAGGTTTCAAGTTCTGTTCGACGTATAATTTGAATGGAGATACCTAATCATTTCGCTGAACAACTCAAAATAATATTATGTAGTATATTTGGTTGCCTACTCATTTCGAACCCCATCTTAAGTTCAATTCTAGACATACGCGATTTCTAATTTCAGTTTGTAACGCTCTACTTCGATGGGATCATTTTGGAATTTATTGTAAGTATGGAATGCAAAAATGAGATTTCCAGATACTTTTATCCCATCCTCCTGCAAATTGGCTTAGAATTCACTTTAAGCTAACCATAATACCACTAAAAAGAGAGAACACGCGCGATTTTTGTTCGTAGAATGTCAGACTCATGATCCCAACCTCCCTTAAAATTCAGTCTGCATTGTCTCGAATTTGATCGATATGCAGTGCTGATGATCGTACATTTTCCGTAAACTCCGGGCGTCGGGACGCGGCGGACGACGTCGTCGTTCCGCGATGTTCTTTTTTCTCCACCCGCTTACCCCCTCCCCGTCCCCCAAACGTCCTCTTTCTCGTCCCAGTCGTCTGTTTTATTCTATTTGGCGATCTGGCTCACGTGACGCTACATCTGCTCGTGATATTACAGTTATCGGGTTAATTTTTCAGGCAAGCCGCGGTGGCAGAAAACCGTGAGGGGAAAAGTTCTTCTTAGCGGCAGATTTGCAGATTTTCATATTTGCGAGCTACCGTTTCGCTGCGCTGGCGCTGCTTAGTCGCCACCGAAGACCGTATAAGCGTTTCTGGGCGAAAATTACAGCTCGTATTCGGTGATGGTTTTTATGGTAATCCTTGATTCGTGGCGATTCGCTGGTTATCCCGTATTAAGCGTGTTCAGGTTATCTTCTGAGTTTGTGTGTGTAATTTTAGAATTGCGTTGAGAGTTTTACTAAGTTTTCCACATGGAGACACGCAGATTACGACCAAATACTAAATCGTGGGAAGACGAGAAATTGTGTACTTCTGATTCAATTGGGGGAATGTCCAATGATGCCTTTTTTGACTATGATTACGACGGTGTCATTGATGAACCTGAGTATCGAACGACTTCGCAAATATGACGTTCCAAGGCATCAAAACTGGTCTAAAGTTGCGCGTGTTAAGCGTTTTAAGTTGTGCGTTTTAATTTTCCGACGTTTTCCGGCCATTTTCCGGCCATTCAATTGTGTGCTATGGGAAAATTGACCGAGGGATGCATTTCCGAAAACCAAGCTGATCTAAGATGATCCACGGTTTGCGAGGAAAACGCAAAAAAAGCCGCACAATCTTTAATTTTCTATAGTTATAACTAACTGAATGCTGTAGTCACTTAACTCTGAAGAAGCTAGCAATATGGTTTGCGAAACGTCATCAATTACGAATTTTGACGCAAGTACTAAACAATTTATTTTCTAACCAGTATAACATATTTAATGTAGGTAATAATGAAAATAACAGAATACACCAATATAAGTATTTTAATCACTCATTCTGATTAATAATAATCATTTATTACCCAAGTGCCAAAATACATTGTGTGGCAACTGTATGAACAAATACATCACTGAATATAACTATCCAATTCTCAATCTTTAAATTTAAAGTTTATGTATTTCGTCTATTGATTAGAATGATTGTGTCGTAGTTTGTTTTATAGTTTTAAGTTTATATAATTTTATATAAGCTGGTGGACATTTTTCTTTTCTTTTCTATGCCACTTTTAAAGAGATGGTGCGATAATATTGTAACGTTTGTGTCCTAATCCCTTCTTCTACCGAATGGATTAAGACGCTTCAACAAGTTATACAACTTCTTTGGTATCAATTTACCAATGTTCTTTTAGAACTAATACTGGTGTAGATCAATTTAATAACTGGCAACAACTGACAAATGATAAATATTGGTGTAATGCTGAATAGAACTAACACCGATCTAAAACTGAATGCAATTCTAAGGGCGGGTTTTTCAATTGCGGATTGGTAGAGTTTAACTAATTGTGTATTTAGTATCTACTCTCTGTATTTTTTGTTTTTAAGTGAAACTTCTATGAGTTTTAAGGTCTGAATGTGTTTGTCCGCTATTTCGTATATAATGAGATTTGTCGATGCAAAGGCAATCCCCGGCTGTAGGAATCTGGCAACCCTGCCAAGAGGTAGGGTTACCAGATTATCAATTCCAACAAGATTCTTTTTGTTTCTAAATAAAATGTTTCTGTAATCTGTCTGAATATTATTATAAATATAGAATACAAATTGCCAGATTTGCAATCGTACAAAATAAAACTCTAAAATCGTTGTTTGGAATCAAATAGAATTAACTTGTATTATTTGTTGCCAAAGAGGAAGTAGCATTTTTTGCAAAAATAGTAATCATTTGTTGTTTATCATGTTTGGCCAATGTTGACATCTATTAATAATAACAGGAAATCACCAATTCTGAAGTCTACTAGACAAGTCAATAAAGCCTGTGGGTCAAAATTATTTCATAACGGATGGAGAAAATGCAATGTATTAAAAATATGTTTGTTAATAAGAAAAAATCTGATGTGGCCAGGCACATGACTTTATCATACAACATATAAAATTAATAGTTTAGCTGCATGAGAATCTATTCTATAGAGATAAATCGTAGGTATTGTCAAAGCATCAGCATTTGACACTACCTACACTACGTCATTAGAATAATAGTTATTTATGTCACAAATGCCGAAAGTACGGAATAGCGCGACGAGCGGTGATACGGCGCGTCACCGAAGGCGGAGTGTAGCCGTCGCATATGAGCGAGTCGCGCTATCTAGTTTTTGGCAGGAGCGACATCAACGTTTATTGTGTTGCTTTTTAAGAAATACGTATTTAAAAAAAAAATAAATGATTTCTGTATAGTAAATGCTAGGTTGGTACCACTTTGACGAAAGGTGCGTTCCGATTGGTAGGTAATGGTAGCTAATGGCGGTGGTAGAATACGAAATTATAGTATTTCTTACATATGGTGATAATGACACATATTAGTTTGCATGTACATAAACATGAGTCACTAGCAATTTTCTATTGGAAATACTATAACGGCGTCTGCTCCCACTGCCATTATCACTAATGAAAACGCACCTTAAAAAGGTAATTCAAATTCTGACAGATTTATATTTGTTCATGACACATCCCTACCAACATACTAAAATAAAACTACACTCATCGCTATACTTTATTTATAATTTTCTGAATGTATCATTTTTAGAATTAGATATAAAGACGGGTTGATATTTCTTATCAACAAACAATCAAATTGGTGATCTTATTTTATTTGAAATTTGTATTTTATAATTTTGCGCAATACAGCGGCACGTTCCATAGTGGTTCTCCAACCTCTGATGAGATCAGCTGTTTTCGAATGTGACAACACAAAAAAATATTTGTCAAAATCCTGGCTACTATGTAATTTCATATCAATGCAGATGCGACCGATCTCGATCAAATGGAATTTGCTCTTGAAGCTAAACTATTAATTTTATCAAAAAATGTCATAGGCATAAATTATTCAAAATTTCCTCTACTTTAATTTATTAATTAACTATTTTGTCGAAATTACAGAAATGGCGGCTCATTTCCAAAATCCTTGAAAAAGGCTTAGAATAAACTAAAAAGCTAAACTATTAATTTTACCAAAAAATGTTATAGGCATAAATTATTCAAAATTTCCTCTGCTTTAATTTATTATTTAACTATTTTGACGAAATTACACAAATGGCGGCTGATTTCTAAAATCCTTGAAAAAGGCTTGGAGTAAACACCCAGTTCCTTTGGACCCTTTTGAACCAAAAGCTTTTCAACTCTAAGTTTGGTCATGAAACTTCTAAATATGAAGTTCCGTGCCGATACCTTTAGTAGTTTCTCCGGAAATGAATTAACAAAAATTGGGTACACATACACACACACACACACACACACACACACACACACACACACACACACACACACACACACACACACACACACACACACACACACACACACACACACACACACACACACACACATACACACACACACACACACAGAAATTTTTTTATACCTTGGTCAAAAATGTTCAGGGGACCCATAAAGACCTATTTCCGCTAAAATCTCAAAAATTTTTTTCGGCACGATTACAATACTTTACATACTGCGTATGATAAAGTAAAAATATTTGTCAAAATCCTGGCTACTATGCAGTTTAATATCAATGCAAATGCGACCGATCTCGATCAAATAGAATTTGCTCTTGCAGCTAAACTATTAATTTTACCAAAAAATGTCATAGGCATAAATTATTCAAACTTTCCTCTGCTTTAATTTATTATTTAACTATTTTGAAGAAATTACAGAAATGGCGGCTCATTTGCAAAATCCTTGAAAAAGGCTTAGAATAAACTACCAGTTCCTTTGGACCCTTTTGAACCAAAAGCTTTTCAGCTCTAAGTTTAGTCATAAAACTTCTAAATATGAACTTTCGTCCCGATACCTTTAGTAGTTTCTCCGGAATCGTCGTCACAAAAATCGAGTACACACATACGCACACACACACACACACACACACACACACATACACACACACAGACATTTTTTTGAACCTTGGTCAAAAATGTTCAGGGGACCCAAAAAGACCTATTTCCGCTAAAATCTCAATTTTTTTTTTCGGCATGATTACAATACTTTAGCATACTGCGTATGATAAAGTAAAAATCTGATGTGGCCAGGCACATGACTTTATCATACTAGATATAAAATTAATAATTTAGCTGCATGAGATTCTATTTGATCGAGATCGACCGTGTCTGCATTAAAATAAAACGAGTTAGCCAACATTTGACAGATATTTTGATTATATTGACAGTAGGTATTGTCAAAATATTAGCGTTTGACACTACCTACTGTCATTAAAATCAAAATGTCGGACATATCCTGGCTACTAGTTTTAATGCAGTGCGACCGATCTCGATGAAATAGAATTTGCTCATGCAGCTAAACTATTGATTGTACCAAAAAATTACAGAAATGGCGGCTCATTTGCAAAATCGTTACAAAATGCTTAGAGGAAACGTCCAGTTCTTTTGGGCCCTTTTGAACCAAAATCTTCAGGGGCTCAAAAGGACATATTTCCGCTAAAATCTATTTTTTTTTTTTCGCCACGATTACAATACTTTAGCATACGCCGTATGATAAAGTAAAAATCGCAGATACAGTAAGTGCAAGTTGATTTTCCAACGTTCGAAACTCATCCAATTCAAACCAAAAAAATACTTGCTTGCAGAGGAGCAAATTCTCTATAAATTTGAGGCAGGATCAATACTATGGTATAAGGCATATTTTCTTGAATTAATTTATATTTAGTTATTTTCATTATTTTCGGTTATTCAGTTATTTTTGGTACATTCTAAATAAAGGAATAATGTTTGGCAAAACTATTTCAAAATTCCAATATTAAGAACATTCTGTCGGCACACTGATTGGCCTATGTCATAAAAATAAATTGTTACACCTGCCCTTCTGAAATAAATTTCATATTACAAACTTCCAGTAGTTGAGTTATACTTTTCCTTTCGTAAAATATTGTTTTAAACGCTTAAATCAACAACTCCAAAATTATAATATAGATAAACTATATTATAAATTAGTAGTCTTATAACTTTCTGCACTGAAATTCAGTGCTGTTCTAGAGAACCAGTACGGCGTTCTTGTGGAGTTACAGATATACAAGGTGTCTCATTTTTTTGCCCGCAAAACTATTTTCAGATTTCCTCTTACTGAGGAAAAACTTTCATATACCCTTTATATATTTTTTAAAAAGTTACAGCCGTTTAGAATAGTAGCAAAACTATTTTAAACGGCTTTAACTTCTTTAGGTATTGAAAAGCACACTAATGCGACATGAAACTTTTAACTCAGAATTGCATTCACGTTCTGTAAAATGTTTCATATGATTTTATGCCTGTATTAGTTTCTTCATTTGTTTATTAAATTAGTTACTGCTCTTTTTTAATTTGTTGAAGATGAAAACCGATGTTAAATATTCCATCTTGAATATTAAAAAGAAAATCTGTGCACCACAATTGCAAAGATGACGCTATTTCCAGAAAAAAAAAACGGAACTTAACCTTCTCAAATATTTAAATTATTACAAGCTTTTTGTAAAATTTTTCTCTTTCTAATATTAGTCTATAATTTTTCGACCTTGTCCGTTCTTGTCATCCGGTGTGACCAATAAAATGGTAGCTGATTCGAAATTGTCCGAAGTATGCATTTCGGAAGACCAACTTGCTATTTTCTAGCCAGCTATGCTTGTTGCTTCTAATCATAATGAAAAAAGTTTGGTTTAAACCATTTCATTCTTGTTCTTTCCTTGTCACGCTAAAACAACATTCTTAAAAACACAGCGTAGTGTTTTCAGACCGGTCTTTTTTGTGTATAATCGACAAAAGTAGTGCGACTAATAGAAAAAAGCCTTATAAATATTTGTTACAAGAAAAAGTTGATAGAAAACGGAATAAACCTCCTTAAAAAAAATATACCATCACCGAAGGAAAAGACTCCTTTTGAGCACCCAATGTATATCAATACATATAAATTGCCGGCAATTTATCGCTTTTTAAATAATGCTATCGCCCGTCGAGGATCTCCCCCATCCGACAGCACATTTCCGCGCAGCCCCGTGTATATACAACCGAGTTACGCCCCTTTGTTTTTTAATGTTATGTCTTGATATCCTGTTCTGAGCTAGCCGCCGCCGCCTCCGCCGCCGCAGCCGTGCCAACTACAAAGGAACGTCGGGCCAGTGTTGTGAATTTATTTCGGGCATCTTCTGAAATCGCTTTGCAATAAATTTCCCTTAAGTCGATGGGTTTGGGGTAGCGTTTTGTAATACCGAAGGTATATCTAGCTGATCTTCAGAGCGCCTATCTTTCGCAAGGGGGTGGTTTGCGCCCCACCCACCCTTGCTTTTATTTTCGCGTTAGAGCCCGAAACGGATATCCATAACCATAACAATATGTACAGCCATTTACAAATCCTCGAGTGTTCTTTTGTGAGGATGTGGTTGTTGAAGAGCTGTGTCGTTGGTTAGCTTCCGGGAGTTGATTTTAGTGTTTACAGGTTGTTTATATGTTGTGATTATTGGTGCTTTGCTAGAAATTTTAATGGACGCTGGATACTAGGCCTTGAAATTGTTGTATTTCAGTTTTTTCTTGGCGTAGCTTTTTATTTTCTTTCTTTTTTCGTTTCCTTTCTTATTTCTCTAGAATAATTTTCCGTTTTGCTTTCTTCTTTTTCATTAACAAATGAATCTCTCCAAGCATTAGATAATAATGGTACAGAACTGTTTCGTTTTACTTTATTTGGGTGTTTCTATCCAGAATAATGATTTTTTTTTAAATGGATATGGCATGAGTTTAGCTGTTATATTCAAAGATATATATGCCAAAATCGCTCTCTCTGCTGCTAGTGTAATAATTAGAGATTATTGATGTCCGTAATTCTAACACTCGTATCGGAATTTGGACAAAATGCGTATAATTATTTAGAATATAGCAAGCGATGTAAAATATGTTATTTTCTTGTGTAAAGACAGCAATAGAGCCATATGCATTACTTCTAACCATGTACACAATTCCGACACACATGTCTTATTGAAGGACGTGCTATATTTACACGTAAAAGAGTAGTACAGTGTATTATTATGAAAATATAGAACATTTTTAGTCAGCCTAAATAGATATTTTGGGTTTAACGGCTGAATTTTATATAAATCAGTTGGAAGAAGAGCTTTTCTCTAATAAATACAAACATTTCGTTACTTCTTCAACAGAGTTTCGACTGTCCCTCCTAATAAGGTAAATTACAACAATGAAATGTTTAATATACTGCAAATAGGCAGTAATAGCGGTTACAATGTTAATTTCTTACAAAACTTATAGGATAAAGTCCACCAGAAGAACATACTCATTACATTTATCCCAATTACTCTATCAAAAATTACTTCATACACTTTACAACAAATTTTATACAACATCAATGTAACTATGTTTCAAGAGCCCACATAAACCAGGCAACATTATTTGCCCAGAACCGGGATGCAACAAATGCCTACATAGGACAAACAGGTCGGAAATTAGGCACACGTGTTAATGAACATGCCAAAAACCAAAAATCACATGTGTTCAAGCACATACATGAGGCAAACCACCAAATTAGCATTAACAACCTTACGTTGTACTCCACGAGATCAATGAAAGGAAAAAACTAAGTCTATACGTGCAATTACAGATCACGAAGCAATATCTAAAATTACCGGACTTGTTATTCAACCAAATGATAGAAATAAGCCCAAACAGAATGTTTCTGAAACTTTTCAAAAACCCCGCCTTAACTACCATGGCGCCACTTCACGATAACGACTGAAGCTTATACTGGTTTTTACATATTGGCATGACGCTCCCCTCAATATTTGAAGATTAGGTACGCATTTGTATGTTTCTAATTTATTTTAAAGAGTAGTTCGTTAGCTGAGTAATGAATTGTGTTGGATGCGATTCTCATTGTAGTATTTGTTTCTTTTAGATTCCAACAGTGAAGTATATATTGTACATAGAACGCTCATAACCCTACTTTGTCATATGACATATTGTACTATCAGCTTTGACAGTAAAAAAACTTTTATTTTCTGTTATCTATCTAATTATAAGATGGTAAGGAGATGTAATCTTATCGTATTTATTTATTTGTTTGTAGCGCGGTCTGAAGACGGAACTCTGTACTTCCGAGACCTGTAGCCCCAAGAAACGTAATAAAAATTACATATAAACATCGGAATATACCTTTTTAATTTATCATAAATAGGTATTATTAGATTTTTCTTAATTATTGTTATCCTGTAGCAATGTAAAAAGATGACAAAGTGCAGTTACCTTAGAAAAAAATCAACTTTTAGCATAACACTCGATTATCAAGATCAGCCAAGCTTTTAGGTTATATTCTGACCGTTGGAACATTGGTAGAATAAGAAACTATTGTGGGTTGATAAGTGTAATGTCAAATCAACAAACTGGATGTCCTAAAATAAAGTTTAACGTTGTAGATTTCTTATTTTATCCAACTAAACAGAAATACGTCGGAATTTAGGACAGTGTCTGAATTTGGGACGTTTACCTTATGTGTCTTTAAATTTTACAATTTTGATAGCAGCACAAAGAGGCCTTGTAGGGTTCTTTTTAATTAAATATTAATATACTAATTTAAATATTTCAAAAGCTTTTTTTTAATTTTTATAGTTATAGGTATTTTGACAAAATTTGGGCAAATTTTGACTATACAAATTATTAAAAGAAAGACGTTTTTGTTTTATCAAATGTCATAAAGCGTATTATATACCTTTGTCGAGTTGGCCAGTAATGACCCAAGTAATATCTAAGGAATCACTTGGCCAAAACCATCTGTAATGTGTGACCAGCAAAGCTTGAACGTAGGCTGTGATATGCCAACCACGATTGAAATATTTGACAATCGTGGCTTATACAAACACAGAATTTGGACAGTCTCAATCAGCATTAGTGGAAAAAAGTGAAGTATAAAAAGTAAAGGTGTAATAAAAACCAACGACAAAAAATGTGCTTTTCTTTATAAAAAGCAGGAGTTGCTATCTGTTGAAGTACTTAAGGTTGGGGTTGGTTGGATTGCCTATTTTGGTCGGAAAATGCATGAAAAAGTAAATTCAGTGGCAAAGATAAATGAAAAAAAACGTCAAGAAATAAAATAATTGTTTCCCTATCCATCTTTTTAATGTAATTTGACTGTTGGTTGTTAGAAAAACTGGAAACAATTTTTATATAGCGTTCAGTTGACGTTTCCGAAAAAATATTTCTAATATTTACATCGATTGCATTTTACAAAAATACTGGAAATATATACTGGTATTAGACACAGTTGGTTTCGATTTTTTCTGATTATTTTGACAGGCAATATTGAATACTATTCGAATGACCAAATTTACTGAAGACTATATTTTTTATAATCTCTTAAAATCGTATATCCAATACCTAGCTACCGTTTCAGTAAACAAATATGTGACCCGCACGAGAGAGATATATAGAACCTATAAATTTAAACAGCCTCTGTAGCTCAACTGGGAGAGCTGTCAACCGGAAATTGGAGGTTTCCTGGTTCAAATCCAGGCGGAGGTATTTTTTTTTTCAAAAATTATCCTCAACTGGTTAATTATCATTCGCTTCTTTAGTTGATCACTCTCATATTCAACTGTCTTTATCTCGAAAATGTTGGAAAATGAAACAATTATTTATGTTCTTGGTTCCAAAAAACAAAAAGAAATCAAACCTCGGTACAAAGCTTTCTTAATTTCGCCTGGTATTCTAAAATGTGATTTATTATTAAACATATCAGCAGAAAACAAAAACGAAGAGTTTTTCCAAACCTATTAATCGAAACTTTAAATTATTAATAATTTAAATTTTAAAGTGTCATGTTAAGGTTAAACGTCAAAGGAATCATTATATGTAGAGGCGGTTTTACGGCTATTTACGTTATCTATCTGAAATTCTACAAAATAATATTACTGCAGTAATGAGAATTTCCTACTTATCAACCACCTGAATCTGAAAAGCGCCCTCTTTCATACAACTAGATAGGACATAAGTCCGTGATTCAATATCATAATAAGGGTCCAGTATCACTAAGGTAACAGTCCTGTACTCCCGTCCCTCTATATGCGACAACAAAGAAAGATTTCCAACAAAGTATAACCATATAGTCTGGAAATACAGGTCCACCCACCTTTTGCTGCACATCCCACGTCGTCGTCGGTTGCAACGCGCTATTATGCCGGTAATTCTTCTGAAAGGGCCTCGGAACGGTCGTCCGAGAGATTTATCATTTCCCGGAAAAAGTTAACGCAAAAATGGAACTCTAAAAATGGAAAAGGTTGGCAGAAGCGAGCGAAGCGCTTGAATGTATGTCTAGACTGCGCTCCGGCCTCGATTTTTGTCGTGGGGTATTCATTAATAACTTAAATTGACGCTTTTATCAGTACTTTAAAAGTTTTATATTTGTTGCTGTTTTAAGTAATAAGTCCAGAGCCGAGCAGAGATCGGGCAATTCAAGTTTTTTCGGGGTTATTCCAGTGGCGGGTAGACCGAGAAGTGACTAGGGTCACGCGCGCAACCACAGCGGTCATATTCGCTGTTTTCTTTCTTTTCGATGCTGGTTATTGTACGTTTAGCCGTTAATAGTATGAAATATTTATATTGCATATTAAATTGTGCAAAAACCTTGAAACATTTACATATATTTTTATATATTAATTATAGAATTATTAAAAGCACCTTGCCTTAAAGAGCAACTGGAATTTATTCATAGCAATTTTTCATTTTTAATTGCAGACATTAAATATTTCGAAGGGCATAACATCAAAGTGAGAGAATCGATAGCAAAATTGACCAAAATAGTAAATAAATTGAAATCGGTTCCGGGAGAAATGTGTGAACTTTTAACTAATAAAGTTGACGTTATATTAGATAGAAATCCGAATCTCAGAATAGTTCAAGAATTTTGTATGACAAATAATTTTACAAATTGCGAAAAATATCAATTACATGCGCATTGCTTTACTTATGCCCCATTAATAAGCTGTGACGTTGAGAGAAGGTTTTCGACTTTTAATAGTTATTTAACCAACAAGTATATTAAAAAGAGCGATTAATGATCGAGACTGTTTAACGCTCGAGCGTTAATTATTGAGATCATAAATAGCCGTTTAATATTCGAGTTGGCTACAAAAATTTTTCAGCGATCGTATTCTTCTAGCGTCGCCTACATAGATTTGTCTTCGCCAATGTCTTTTTACGTTATATGGCAATTTATGTAATTTAATAATAATTTAATAATTTAGAACGACAGTTCTAGAGCGCGGTATGTTTTGATTGGAAGGTTTCATTTCAAATATGTTCGATTGGCCAATCAAACCTCGTCTTTACGTCGTGTGATTGACTATAACAAATCATGCATTAATAGAAATCGGGCATTAATAGAGTTATTTAATTGCATTTCCTATTCACTTAACTGACTCATAAAATATAGCGATCGACGGAAAAGTTATTTTAACTTCTAAAAGAACATCATTGACCATCGAAAATTTGGAGAACGTAGTAATAGCAAATGTTAACAATAATATCTTGTTAAATAAATAATTATTATTAATACAAATTATTGCTAAAATCATTTGATATTATAGGGATATTATAAGTTATTTACGCACTATCCGTCCGTCGAGTATAGTATAAAACAAAGCGTACCTGTCGTCGCTGTACTTGTCCACCTGAGTCATGCCTGAGCGTTCGATCGTTGAATCGTCGAAACTTTTACTGTCATTCTTTCTCGTGGCGGCATATCGAATTATTTCATGGGCCAATGTTACTACGGTTTCGAGGTAAGCGCACTTCTTTGGAGTACGGTGTTATATGCGAAAGTGCTATTGCTAGACAAACGCCGCTCCATGCCTCAGGTGTCACCAGTTGCCCAAGTTCTGCTCGGCTTTGGATGATTAAATAATGTGAAAAGTCTGAATTTCAAGGTATGTGTGTAATACACGTAAAACCGAATAGTTTGCAATACTTTGGAATTACTTTCAAATTGTTCAAGCAAACGTATATTTTTGTATCTGGTTTAGAATCAGTCCCAACATTTTAACATATGATCAAAACACATTACATTTTCAGAGCTACTTCTTTCACTATACAGTAAATTAAAGTAAATACAAATATAATTTTCAGTTGTCAATAAATAACTCTGTTACAAAAAAAAACAACGAAATATACGTTTCACGAGACTGTACATAATGGCATAGCTGAAATTTTCCAAACAACCCCAAAATATCGACTTTTTCAAAAAAACATGTGTATAAAAATTCATAACTACGGATTTTTTATTCGATTTCCAAAATAAGAAATGCAAATGAAAGTTGAAGCATAGATCATTATAAAGATGTACTGTTTGGTAAGATCCAATAACAAATCGAAAAGGTACGGACGTTAGAGTTCAGTTTTTGTACCTGCCAGACCATCACAATATGCTACTAAAAGTATATTAGAGTTTACGTTCATTACATTCCAGGTATATTTGTGTTAAAAATAAATTGCACCAACAGTAAAATTTTCACTCGTTTATTGGAACAGTACTATCGTGATTTATTAAAAATAAAAAAACAGAAATTCAACAAAATTTCAAAATGTTTAGTCGATCTCCGTCGTTTATACAATACATCATCTGTTTCGCGTTTAAGTGACACAGCACTAGTCTGCGATCATATTGATGGTGTTTCTCCTTAAAAACGTTTTTCATTTCTTGACAGAATCGTTCACCTTGTTCGTCACTGAGTTGGCCAAGACTGTCCGGAAAGAAATTCAAATGGGAATGCAAAAAATGAATTTTGATAGACGTTTTACAGCCCATTTCACCATATGCACTCAAAAAGTCTTGTACAACATTTGCGTAATCGGCAATTTTATAATTGCCAAGAAAGTTATCGCACAATGAAATAAAACTATTCCATGACTGCGTCTTTCCACGTCATTCAGTTTAGTTGCAAAATCGTTGTCCCGCATAATTTTCCGAATTTGTGGCCCATCAAATATTTCTGAAAATAGATCAGTTGAAATACCGAAATTGTTACTATCACCTTTTTTTTTTAATTTTAGCTCCACTCAATCTAGGAAATGTTTCTTTAAGATAGGGGAATGCCTGGCGTCGATGTCGAATTGTTTCACAAACTGGTTCATGTATCAAAACTTCAAATACAATGGCGGTAAAAGTGGTAAGACAACTTTTTCGGGCCCTACCAGTAGAATGTTTAAGACATCTTTTCTGCCAGTTTGAAATGATGTACGCGATGGCCACACACTTTGTTTACATTTTCTCCTATTTGGTGCACAACTATCCCATTCGCACATATAAGATGGATACTTCGTATAACCGCCTTGCATTCCAAACAAAGACTAAAATACAATAAAACAAGGTAATAAACAAACAAAATAATGTCTAGTTAATGTGAATCAACAGTGCGGATATATTACGGCTGGGCCGTAGGTATATTCATTCTGCTTAGTGTGAATGTCAAGACAGTGGTTAAACTTCCATAACTCAGTCAAATTTCAACCGACGCTAATAAACAAACTAGTATTAAACGCAAATTTACTAGTATTAAACGCAAATTTAAATGGGCTATCAATAAAAAACTGAAATAAAATATTATCTATTGAAACAGGTCATCAAACTGTTGTTAAAGTTCAGAAAATCTGAATATAATAGGAAAGCTCTGAAATTGAACGTCCATAACTTTTAGATTTTTTATTAGATCTGACCGACCAGTAAATACTTCTTCTCTCTTCTATTTTTATTTTTAAGTTTTTTAAGTATTTTAGTTTTAAGAGTTCAGCATTTTTATACACATGCAAGTACCCAAAACCAGTCTTTTGAAAAAATTGAGATTTTGGGGGTGTTTGGAAAATGTTGAATATGCCATTATGTTCCGTTTTACCAGCCAACAACTTACAGTATGTCTCGTGAAAAGTATATTTTCACTGTAAACACTGTGTTAATATTAGTTAAAATACAGTGAGTGATTGAGCAAAGATGTTTAAACTGACAATACAGAGAAAGCATAGCGAAAATCAAAAATTCCAGAATGATTTTTATCGACCCTGTAATAATAACTCTTAATAGAACACTGATAAACAAAATAATATCGGGAATATCAGTTGCAATTCCTCTAATTGTCACGAGAGATAGTTGAAAGCTGAAAATATAGACAAACAATTAAGGGTACATTCTTGTGTAAAATATTCAAGAATTGAATTTTTTTTTCGAAAAATTAACGATTCCACAGCCAAAATTCAAGTAGCCCCTAAGCCGATTATGCCACGATTATCTGCATCTCCAATACACACATCTTTCAATATATTTTAGTTATTCTTTTCTATAGTATACCCACATTTATCCTTTATAAACTGACGTATTATCTGTTGTGAAGTACTAAGTAGCTTTGGAGATATCGATAAAAACATGAGTTGAGAAAATTGCAAGTTCGGATATGTCGTTGCACGTCTACCAATTTAAACGCAGTTTTCTCGGAACCTTGTTTTGTTGGGTGGTTGACACCATTTCGCATAAATAAACGGGCTATTTATAAAATTCTTGCTGCATTGTATTATGAGATTGACTCGCTAACGCGTAATAGAATAAAGCGGTTTCATCAAAAATTAAATGTTTTGTCCAACTTTTTTAAGGATAATAACTATTTTTCGCATTTTTTTAAATTTTTTTAACGATCCTGTCACTTCCACAATTTTCAATAGTTTTTTGTAATCCTAAATTCCTAAATTCTAGAATCGTGTTTATCGAGCTACAATAAAGTTTCTTAACAAGAACTTCAAAACTTCATTCAGTTATGGCTGTTTAAAAATCAATTATATTATTTAAGATTTAAATGAAATCATGGTTTGCGAGTCTGCTGTAGTCGCCGCCAATAGGTAAGAAAGAAGTTCTGAATTTATAAGAAACCTTTTGGTCTACAACTGGTATCACAGCTTCTTCCAGTATGTCGACATAGGTACATGTATTGACTTATATCGCCGTTGAAGATCTTATCTAGTCAATTTAGATTTGACTAGACAAATAAAACTACCGCCTATGAAAAAGTACCAATAGATTAAGAAAGGTGTCCTGAATCATATCGAAACATTTACTGAATGTTTGATGACATTGTTATAGAAACTAACAGAAAATTATCTGTAATTAAGAACTACGCCATGAAATGTCACGTCATCTGGCATCACCATCTTTGGAGAATTGTTTGCTAAATGACCTGGTTGTTGCATATATTTCGGTATAAAGTTCTGATGCGGTTCTGATAACAACACTCAGCATACAGTAAATAAACATTTCGTTATTTTTCTATATCTATGTCATTTTGTGCATAGGAGGGTGTTTCATTTATGATATTCAATGATTTTATATTAACTATCGACTATACCATCCAAAATAAAAACTAACCATTAGTCCGAATATTAGTCCTTACTCTACCAAACCAATCCTTTTTTTCATATTCTTACTTTATTAAACACAACATAAATTTCAAGAAGATATTACCGCACGTTATTCGGCGTTAGTGTTGCATTCTTGCGGTCTAAAACATAAGACATCGGGGCCGCTGCGCTTTATTTCAGTGTCCTAGATGTGTTATAGCTCTTCAAGCGTCGGCCACTCTCTTCCAGTCATTCTTCAGCCAGTTTACCACCTCTTCAAGCAGAGTGTTGGGTCTTAAAGACTCTCCTTTATATGTTGTTGGGGATCCCTCTTTTCACTGTAATCCATGACATACAAATATATATCCACATTTCCGGACTACTGCAAAACAGAAACAAATTATTCATAAGAGTAGAACATTTCTTCCGGGTAGAAAATATAATACACAGAACTAATGGATTTTTTCTTCATGTAATTTAGCAGCCATTCTTCACAATAACCTATTTTTTGTTATTGTACCGAACACACTGTCACGTTAAATATAATTTGATTCTATTTGGGGCTACTCGCTTGACTATAGATCTATATGGCGGAGGTACCTTATAACTTCTAAATATATTTTAATATTAATAAATACTATTACACTTACCTTTAATCTATTAATCTAACGCCTCACAGCCACTGGAACATAGTCGGGGACAAGTGAAGTAACACCATGAAGCTCTTTTAATCTACATCTTTATTTGGGACCACCTGTCCCCTTAAGCTGCTACATTACGATTAAACTATCCTACCTTTAGCACAGCGCTCGCTGGTTTCTCCCATCCGGTCGTTTTGTCATGTATTGCATTTCTAAAAATGCATATATGCAAAACAATATGCGGATTGGCCAGCAATCGCTCCATTAAAGCGTAAACAAGAACTTTTCGTAGCAAGCCTCTAAAGTTCCGTAATTGTACATAATTGTACATATAGCATGTCCCATGATTATAAAGTATAATGACATGTATCAACTCAAACACAGAAAGTAGTCCAAAGTACAACAACAACAACCAGAAGAAAAAAATGCAGCAGACGGAGGTAGTTATCCGCCTGTTAGTTTTGCACATGTCCCCTACCAACTTCATCAAACAAACTTGCGCTGTTAATTACAAAAGCGGCGCTTTTGCAATTTTACGCGAACGGCAGGCTGATTGCGACGTACGACTACTAGGTAAGCCCTGGCTTCCAATTATTCACTCGCCAACTAGTACTGTAGATGTATAGAGTTGGTAGGTTTGGCAATTTTTTATTTTTCTTTTGGTGCCATGTTTTTCGCTTTTTCAGTTTTAAATTCGTCGTGTTATGACTTATGAGACATGTTTTAGCTGGTCGCTTCAAAGAGAACACGCCACTGTAACATCCGATGCGACACACAGTGGCACAAATCTACTATTGAATACGAGAAAATAAGTAATTTTGAAGAATTTGATTTGACTGTTAGGTTTGTAGGTTTAAAGTTTCTTAGTTTACAACTATTTAAGCCTTCCGTTTATTTTTTATTATTATTTTGGCTATACTGTTCTTTCGAATAGCAAACGGATTTCAATCAGTTGCCACAGATAAATATTTATTACTTTTGCAAACATTGTTGCATCAATTTCTGTCTTTAAATTATAGGTAATTAAAAGACGTAGTAGCCCTTATAATTTTTGAAAAAATTATTGCATACATATCTATTATATCTCAAATTGTAGGTAATTAAATGTCCTAGTAGCTACTCGACGCAAAAATTATTGCATACATTTCTATTATATCTCAAATTGTATGTAATTAAAAGTCCTAGTAGCTACTCGACGCTCAGGTTTTTGCCCCATGGACAACAATCCCTCAATAGAAAAATGTTCGTTCGAGTAGCTAAGGTATTTTAGTCAATTGCTACAGAAATATGTTTATAAGTTTTGCAAAAATTGTTTCACAAGTTTCTATCATACCCCAAAGTGTAGGTCATTAAAATAACTAGTCAGCCATTCGACACTCGCAGTTTTGCCCCAGTTTTGCCCCATGGACAACAACCTCTACCTGGTGATAATATTCGTCCTAACTACAAACGTATTTCAATAATTTGCTGCAGTATTTTCTTATAACTTATGGAAAAATTGTTGCATAAGTTTCTAACATACCCCAGATTGTGGGTAATTAAAATGAGTAGTAGCTCTTAAACGCTCGGAGTTCTACCATGTGGGCGACAAACCCTAAATGCCGATAATGTCCATTCGAATGGCAAACTTATTTTAATCATTCGCTGCAGAAAAATGTTTATAACTTTTCGAAAAATTGTAGCATACGTTTCTGTCATACCTCAAATTGTAGGTTATTAAAAGACGTACTAGCCCTTCGACATTCGGAGTTTTGCCCCATGGCAAAAGTTACGGTAAATTATTTTCTTATTTTTTTGTTAATTAGCAAAATGTGGACAGTGACCTACAATAAATCAATTGAGCTGCTATTTTTTAATTATGAATATCAGTCTATAACAGGACCCTTCCTGATTAAATCAAGTATCAAGCATAAAATGTTCGTTTACAGTGTTTACACCAACATGTTGCCATAATAGGAAAAGCAGATTTTGCAACAACTAGATATGCATATCTAAAGGTAGTAACAAAAAAAAACATATTCTTGTATGGATAAATTTATGAGCAAAAATTTCAATACTGGCCACTTTTCCGAAAACCTATCACTTTTCGAGATAACAGCAAAAACAGCTTTTCTCCCTCGTTCATCCCCTATATTATTTACAGGGGTGGTATTGGTGGGAACGTCAGAGATGATGTTTAAGATACCAACATAAGTTTTTCTAACAAGGATTTAACTTGTTCCTGATTTTTTAGAAGCTGAAGTCTAATTCCACTGAAAAGACATTATCATATTAAAAAAAATAATTTAAAAAAAAATGATGTGTGTCGGGGTAAATTTTTGTACATGGAAAACGTGGGTTACAAACGGGAGAATAACATCCAGTAAAGAAATACTTGACTTTAACACGTTATCTAACATAATTTCTAATTCGCTTCTTTAGTTGATTCTAAATTACCGACGAATTTACGTAATAATCATTTTCCCTTGAATTTATTCATCTGTATGAGCTGTTTAGTAATAAACATTTAGCGGTTCCTAGTTACCAAACTTCCATCTAGCCCCAATAGGTGTCACGACGGGTTTGTTTAATTCGCAAACTCGGATTGCAAGTCCTGAAGTGACAAATAAAACCTATAAATTTCCATCGCCTCTGCAGCTCAACTGGGAGAGCTGTCAACCGGCAATTGGAGGGGTCCTGGTTCAAATCCAGGCGGAGGTGTTTTTTCCGAAAATTATCCTCACCTGGGTTAATTATCATTCGCTTCTTTAGTTGATTCTAAATTACTGACGAGTTTACGTAATAACCATTTTCCCTTGAATTTATTCATCTGTATGAGCTGTTTAGTAATAAACATTTAGCGATTCCTAGTTACCAAACTTCCATCTAGCCCCAATAGGTGTCACGACGGGTTTGTTTAATTCGAAAACTCGGATTGCAAGTCCTGAAGTGACAAATAAAACCTATAAATTTCCATCGCGTCTGTAGCTCAACTGGGAGAGCTGTCAACCGGCAATTGGAGGGTGCCTGGTTCAAATCCAGGCGGAGGTGTTTTTTCAAAAAATTATCCTCACCTGGGTTAATTATCATTCGCTTCTTTAGTTGATTCTAAATTACTAACGAGTTTACGTAATAACCATTTTCCCTTGAATAATTTCTAATGTTTGGAAAACACATAAGGAAATATAGGTTGTTTAACAAACATTTTTCAAACGCACGGAAAATATGAAAATATTAGCTTGGACTTACTAATTTTAAATTGCGAACATAGTAAATACCTTGAACTTCTATCTCCATCTTGAATAAATGCGACACAACTTATACAACACTTCGGAAACGGAACAAAATAAAGGCTGATAAATATTCACTCTAAAAGGTATATATGCACCAAATAAATTGACTAAATTCAGATTGTTGCTACGGCCAAAATGTCGCCATTCCAAAAACACAAGTTTTCACAGTACGACGGGGAAACTATTCAACTTGAAGAAATAAAAATATGTAATCTATTCTCAGTTAAAATTGCTGATTTCGAGTTTAGGCCAACGTTTGGTATCGAATACCCCTACTAGGTGATTCAATATGGAGACAAACATGAAGCTTTGCAATTAGCTTAACTCTTTTTAGTTACTATACCCTCAGCAAAAAATACGTATATGTATTTAAAACAAAACAAAATCATGAACGTAAAAATAAAGAAACTTGTGGCGGATATCTTTACCTGGATTCAATGATGTACTACAGAACATAAAATTAGTAAATAGGTAATAAAATACAGCGGAACAGTTTCTTCTAGTTTAAGGATTTTACCATAAACTACAAAATGAAATATTTTAGTACGAAGCATCTCGAATTTGTGATAAGCTGTGACATTTGGGTCATATTTTACATTTCTTCATCGCACAATTATAGCTTTTTTCGCTTTTTAGTGAAAAAGTTTCGTCAAAAAGTGCACTTACATAAAAAAAATCTATATTGTGGGTTGGGCTATTTGAACTGTATTTGAGAAAACCGAAAAACCTTCATGACCTTCATGACAAAAAAATTATTATTTAATTTTCTAAGAAGTTGCACTGAATATTTCATCAATTTTGAACAATAAATAACGTCTTCACATGAATAAACATCCATGACGTATGAATTCTAAAGCTATCCAATTTTATCTTAAAGAAAAAATCTGATGTGGCCAGGCACATGACTTTATCATACAATATATAAAATTAATAGTTTAGCTGCATGAGAATCTATTTGACTGAGATAAATCGTGTCTGCATTAAAATTAAACTAGTTAGCCAGGATTTGACAGATATTTTGATAGTCAATAGTATCAATCGAAGGTATTGTCAAAGCATCAGCATTTGACACTACCTACTGTCATCAGAATAATAGTTGTTTATCTCACAAGTGCCGAACGTACGGAATAGCACAACGAGCGGTGATGCGGCGCGTCACCGATGGCGGAGCGTCGTCGTCGCATGTGAGCGAGTCGCGCTATGTTGTTTTCGGCAGGAGTGACATCAACGTTTTTTGTGTTGCTTTTTGAGAAATACGTATTTTAAAAAAAAATTTAAAATGGTTATATTTCGGTATAGAAAATGTTAGGTTGATACCACTTCTACGAAATGTCAAGTTTAAAACGCTAATTCAAATTCTGACAGATATATATTCGTTCATGACACTGTAGATGACGTTCCATAGCGGTTCTCCGAGTCTGACAGTGTGGTGACAGCCATAGACATTTCTGTGGTGATAGCACAAAAAAAATATTTGTCAAAATCCTGGCTACTATGTAGTTTCCTATCAATGCAGATGCGACCGATCTCGATCAAATAGAATTTGCTCTTGCAGCTAAACTATTAATTTTACCCAAAAATGTCATAGGCATAAATTATTCAAAATTTCCTCTGCTTTAATTTATTATTTAACTATTTTGACGAAATTACAGAAATGGTGGCTCATCTGCTAAATCCTTGAAAAAGGCTTAGAATAAACTACCAGTTCCTTTGGACCCTTTTGAACCAAAAGCTTTTCAGCTCTAAGTTTAGTCATAAAACTTCTAAATATGAACTTTCGTCCCGATACCTTTAGTAGTTTCTCCGGAATCGTCGTCACAAAAATCGAGTACACACATACGCACACACACACACACACACACACACACACACACACACACACACACACACACACACACACACACACACACACACACACATACACACACAGCCACACACAGACATTTTTTTGTACCTTGGTCAAAAATGTTCAGGAGACCCAAAAAGACCTATTTCCGCTAAAATCTCAATTTTTTTTCGGCATGATTACAATACTTTACCATACTACGTATGATAAAGTAAAAACAAAAATTCGTCTAAACTTTTTATTGGCATCAATATGGAAAATTTTAAATTTGGCTCGATCAAACAATTTCTTTTGCCGTGACTATTCTTGAAACATTTTGCAAAATTTTTGAGTAAATTTAAGATGCAAGAGAAAGTTATTATCTAATAAAGTATATATTTTGTTTATTATTGATGTCAATACGCACACTCAATCCCGTGATTACAAAATCTTTAATCCTGAAATCCCGGGGATCAGTATATTTTCCGGGATTCAAAACACTAGTATATATACCACCAAATAAATACCGGGTATTTGCCCATCATTAGCTGTGGCCCTACTGTGCGACAAGACTTCATATACGTTCAGTTTTTTATGCGTTCTGGGCTTGTACTGACTGAAAAGCGCCGGTCCGTTTAAAATTGTTTAGTTTTACCGTTGCAAAAAAAAAGCCATAAAATGTTTCGTCTATGCAATGTTGGTAGGCGGGTCTCTGTTTACGTTCGGTTTTTTATTGAGTGCGCTATGCAATGCACACTGGCACAGTTCAGCTTTTCGGGTTTGTTTTTGAAATTTTGCCGTTTTGCGCGGGCTTTTGTGTATGCGTTATTAATTTTTTTTCTGGTGATGTTGCCCGGCCTGCCGGTACGTCGCCGGCCTAATTGTTTGATTGCGTTCCATTCCGTCGGCTGGAATTTCCAGTATTGTTTGTGTCTTCATTGAAATAAAACGAAATATGGATCACTTCCAATGGACCATCGCTTGCGGTGCTATTGTTGTTTGGTGGAACGAAAATATTCAATCTGACTGAACTAATAAACTCGCTGTTGGCAGTTGTTTGGGTAAAATTAATATGATAGTGGAAGATCTTGTCCAATAGAAGGTTAAATGACAAAACATGACCAATATCCATTAAAAATCTTAATGGGTTTTAATGAATATGAGTGAAAACTTACCATATCGCAGAAACGGCTCACTTTAGGACCCATATGGGTTTGACTTATTGACTTCTTTTGTCCTTACTATACGTAGAGTCATGGAAAGATGTATGTTCCTATCACTAGTCAAATATATAAATGAAATTGTCGGTGCTACATTCATGTATTATGATTTTTGTTATTTTTGTGGTAGAGGTGTATAGGGGGTGTAAGGGCGGAGATCGCAGGACGGGGGGGGGGGGTTAACGACTTATTTTATTTTATCACAACACATTACAAATTTTTTGCATCTCAGACAATGTTGTAACCCAAATCAACTTAATGTTGCCAATGTTATTATTGAAAATAGAATATTTCAGAATTGTTATTATTCAAACTTATTCTCTGAATGTAAATGCATTCTTGAAATTTAATTTACCTCTGTATTTACCGGTTTACCCTTTGACAGTGTACTTCAAAATCAGTTGTGTGTGTGTTCACATTAATAAACACATAGGAGTTTATCCAAAATTTTCTTTTTTCGAGGTTAAAATACATAATAGTCTACTTATTGACAAGCCAAGTCATTTTCTTTTTCTAATGGAAAGCCACCCGATAAAACAATAAACAATAAAAGTAAATGACGAAAAATAGTATTTATAAAATTACCCTTTGATCGAAAGTTTTTACTAGCATTAACTGTTCAGAATTTCTCACAAATCTAAAACGGAAAATTTCATTAAACAACAAAAAATTATGAAACTGTCGGATAAAGGCTAAAAAAGTGACGGGTGTTACTTATAAGTGGAGCCACACTATATATTGTTTGAAAATTGAAAAGATCTTTAAATAATTTTATCTATGATATGACTCACATATAATAAGTTCGTTGCATACCTATAACTATATAATCCCAATCATGATACACGCCAATGATTATAATGACACTAGCGTTGTATAATATTGACAGTTCGTTCAACTAATGACTATTATTTTACCATTTTCTTGTTATGTGGTCCATTTCGGTTATTTTTGTATTATTTGAAAAACCGTAATTTCAGCACAACTCGGTAACCAGTAGAGACAGAGACTTTTCCTATGTAAATTTGTAATCAGCGCAACCACTTTAGTAAGATAGCAAAGCTTTCATGTTGATCCGGGTCCTTGTTTTTGAGATAGGTGTGCTACTGCAAAATTATTGTTTAAAATATGTGATTTCTTACAAAATTTTAGCCAGTTGGCAAAAGCTCAACTACCTTCAATCTAATTAAGGTTGTGGTTCTTGAAACAATTTGTGACGCTGATTACGCCGGTATTATTTGATTTTACTTATTTGGAACGGGTCGGCAGTTATTACGTTCCCAATTATCAAAAATGATGCTAAAAACAACCATTTTACTATGTTAGAAGCTTTGAACGCAAACTGTGTCCGATCTAATCGACCGATATTGACGGTTTAAACGGTATCGGATGGGAAATTGGCACAGGAATTCATTTCTGAAAGCCGCGTTGCTCTAAGGTGCGCGGTTCGTGAGAAAAACGCGTTAAACCGCGGAAATTATAGTTTCCCACTTTCTGGCCAAACCGTACACGCTACGGGAAAACCGGCCTCACCGTTGAATTCAGCACATCCCAATGTATAAGCATGACTACATCAGAACGCTCTATCTCTCAAAACGTTATAATTGTTTTTTCGGTCTAAATTTAGCACTTTTAGATAGAAAAAAATTGAACATTGCAACCGTTGGTGATAGAAAGGTTTACCCACTACCAAATGATAGCTCTCGTTGGGTCTATCAAAAATATGAATTCTTTTATATGCCTAAGATTTACCATTTTCATGTTATGTGGTCCATTTCGCTTATTTTTGTATTATTTGAAAAACCGTAATTTCAGCAGAACTCGGTAACCAGTAGAGACAGAGACTTTTCCTATGTAAATTTGTAATCAGCGCACCCGTTTTAGTAAGGTAGCAAAGGTTTCATGTTGATCCGGGTCCTAGTTTTAGAGATAGGAGTGCTACTTCAAAATTATAGTTTAAGATACGTGATTTCTTACAAAATTTTAGCCAGTCGGCAAAAACTCAACTACCTTCAATCTAATTAAGGTTGTGGTTCTTGATACAATTTGTGACTCTGATTACGCCGGTATAATTTGATTTTACTTATTTGGAACGGTTCGGCAGTTATTACGATCCCAATTATCAAAAATGATACTAAAACCACCCATTTACTATGTTAGAAACTTTGAAGGCAAACTGTGTCCGATCTAATCGACCGTTGTTAACGGTTCAAACGGTATCGGATGGGAAATTGGCAGAGGACGCCGACTCCACAGCCCTGGTGTGAACGCAAATGCAAAGAAAAAGTTGACTAATCAAAGGTTCTATTCCCATGAAGATAGTTTTGGTCAATCATTTGGTTGTTGGGAAAAATCCTTCAAATGAAATCAACCTGGAAAATCTGGTTATAAACAAAGTATGCTGTTACTCATAGCATTGTCTGAGGATCGGTTCCAGAAAGGTTTCATAGTCACGAGAATGTGATAAAGGTTTTAATTTATAGAATGCCAGTTAACTTTCCCCAGTAAGTGATATGTCTCCCCATTTGTGGCCCGTGTCTCCAGAGTGGTCATTCGAAATTAAAAAATGAGGAAAATCAGTAACCATCTGTCCTCTTGAAAGGCATTGATCATTTTTGTCTATTCTTTTATTCTCTGTGGTATTTTGAGTAGGATTACCATGTCATTATTTATCGTTTGACTTTGTCACACACATGAATTATTGAAGAACCTATAAGGCTTCAGATTATCCCAGCATAATGTTGCGTTCCTTGGAAATTTTAAGCTAACTTTTAAATTGTCTTTAAATATGCCGTTCACTTCCTTTACATTCTGCTTTCGTTCAGATCATAAATAAGTTTTCATTCGTTTTGTGGCTTTAGACGTTGTTGTTTCTATTGTGACGCACCATTCGTCACCGACATGACAGATGCCTCAGAGAGCAGGCACTTACATCATAGAACAAAATATAAATTTCTATAAGCTAATAAATACGGTTTATTGGCGCCGAACTTGAGACTACACAGTACTCAACTATATAATCTATTAAAACTCCTAATAAAAAAGCTTATTCACATGAGCAAGCTTCTAAACGGAACCCTTATTTTCATCAGGAGGGATCCCACTAATGAGGGATCCCCGCCCGAATTTACCACAACAGGATTACTCCACCGAAACACAATTAAAAATAATTCACGTTCTGGCTCAAATGAAGCCAATTCCGGAAGCTTAATTAACTGAAAGGAGTCTCCGAAAACTATATAAATTCACCTCTCGCGATTAAATGCAAATTTGAGCAGTTCGACGACGACATCATCTCCACTTCCCCCGACCATCCTGAAACTTCCAATCCGGACCGAAAGTCTAATTCAATCGGGCGACTGCCGGAGATGACTTTAATTAAAAATCAGACCTCATCCGATGGCGATGGGGGATGGCTCCATGCACTGTGGATACTGCGGACTGACCCACATCCGACTAGACCGCATGCGGTCCCTACTCCTGAAACCGAACTACCCTTCACGAGGTATGTTCGTCCGCGTGTACGTAGTAGACTTCGCTCGTATCTTCGGCCCCGAGTGGAATTTTTGCAAGTGTCAGATGTTCCGCAGTCAATTTATTTCCACTTACGCGAATAATTCATGTGCGGTCCTGTTTTCGCTGCTGGTTTCGACAGGAATTGAACCAGGCTACCAAAGGCAGCCATGTGAGGTTTTATTATAGGATATGTGTTCCGTTTTGTTTAGTTAGACACTAATGGTCAAACTCTAATAAACTTACTATTATTAAATAAATTAACGGTGATATTGAACAAGGATGACTACAACCGGAAGATGGACGATCTATTGGACCCAAATACCTACCGTAAAATTACGAAGGACCCAACAGATAAGATAGGAAGACGAGCGAAGGAATTGGTTAACTCATCATCGATTCCCAAACAGGAACAAAGAAGCCATTTTGTTCAAGCCGCTAGGGCACCGAGGATCTACGGTTTGCCAAAGATCCACAAGGATAACGAACTCTGAACATTTTATTAAGATACTGAAGGAAGTTCTTATTGACCCGCAGGATATACTTGTAAGTTTCGACGTAACATCACTCTTTACGTGTGTTCCGGTTAAGGAGGCAGTCAAAGGCCTTCGGACAAAACTAGTGCCCCTAGGTCTACCAACCGATGTACCAGATCTTGTAGATTATTGTCTCTCCACCACATACTTCAAGTGGGCGGGAGCGATGTATTACCAAGTAGAGGGTGCTGTCATGGGATCAATTCTTTTCTGGTAATCGCCAATTTCTTCATGGAATTGTTTCGAGAAAAGGTCATTAGGTCAAGTCCTTACAAACCCAAGCATTGGGTCAGATATCTTGATGATACCTATGTGGCCACACGCTAGAGACAAACTACTGAGTTCCTTAGCCACCTGAACAATGTTAGTCCTTCTATCAAATTCACGATGGAAATAGTAGAGAATAATCAACTGCCGTTATTGGATGTGCTGGTATACAGAACGTCAACGGGTACACTTGGACATACAGTCTACCGTAAAAAGACACATACCGATCGTTACTCGAACGCCAAATCACACCACCATCCCCAACAGAAGACAAGTATTATTAACACTCTGTTCAGCAGAGCCGAGAAGGTGTGCGACTCCAGCACTTCGGACGACAAACGGAAACACTTCGAGTGACTCTACGTCAGAATGGATACACCAAGTCTGACATACGGGGTGTCACAAAAAAACCGCAAGTCTCAAAGGAGCGGCAAGAGTCAAAGGGGTTCGCTTGCTTACCATTCGTAAGTGGGGCATCAGAAAGAATCGGTAGACTACTGAAGAAATCGGGTATCACGGTAAGGTACAGAGCACCAGCAAAGGTAAAGGGTCTTTTGCGTAACCCGAAGGATATCACACCACTCCTGAAGAGCGAAGGGGTATACAAGATAACATGCGAGTGTGGAACATGCTATGTAGGACAGACAGGACGAAGTATCGAATGTCGATGACATTTCGATGACGTGAAGATGTTGGCAAGAATGGGTAATTATCATCTAAGGCTTATTAGAGAAGCCACCGAAATTTACAAACATCCTGACAACATCAATCGCGCGGACGGCGCTGACATTAGTAGGGTGTGGAAATCGATCCTAACGCTGTCAGGTGGAAAAGCATATGGGCGCGGTAGCTCAAGATGTGCGCAGTGAGGTGTAAATTTAAGTATATAAGAGAGATTTTCTTGGTAGGTCTTCAGTATTCAATTAGCTTTGAAAACGCGAGCAACATGGTTCGCGAAACGTCAGCATTTACAAATCTTGACACACGGTATAACCCAGAAGCAGTTTATTTTCTATTTGAAAGAAAGTTTGGCGCCTTTTTGATATAACTCTTTGTGGTAACTGGAGGAAACGTTCACCGATTCCAGCGAGATGATTTGGGGAAGAATTTCTTGCCCCGCAATTCTTGGCGTCGTAAAAACTCGTAAAGAGTGCTGCTTGGCTGCTCTTTCCGTGCATGGAAGTGTGGAAGGTTTAATCTTTCTCACTGAAATAATTGTCGTGAAGCAATTTGTTTTGATAAACTGAAATCTGGTGTACCATAGTTGGCCATCAATATTTAACAATTTTTTGATGATAATTTAGGGACAACACATATGCACTTTGTCAAGAAAAAAGCGGGTTTTTAAGCACGGGCGCAGTTACAAAATGTTCCAGGAAGGGGGCAAGATTTGTTTCTCTAATGTGAATGATACTAATACTTAACGTGAATGACTATGCCATTAATTACTTTGTAGCGTTTTTGGCATGTGTTATTTATTGTAAACAACATTGATGATTACAGACCTTACTCCTATGTTTTAGTTAGTATCTAAAATGGGACGCAACAAAAATAAAAAATATAAAAGACTCAGCCCATATTGTTCGGTAAACTTAATTGCATTGACCCTGAAAAATCTTAGTTGCTTTTATGGTTATGACATTTTTTTACACATTACTTTGTGATATTAGCCACGGTTGTGACCCCCATATGCTCGACAACTTACACATAGCATATTGATATTAAGAAAATTTGCTGCGGTTTCTATCGTTTATTAATGTGTAATCAATAATTTTTATTAAGAATTATGTAACGAATTTCGCTAATTCGTAATGTGAATTAGTTTAAATATTATAATGGTTATCTTTCGTAGTATTAAAACCGCTTTTTAAATCGAATTTACGCTGGCCTGGAAAGCCTGTATGGCTATACGAGTATTTTTAATAACCAGTATAAGGGATACTGGTTTCCTGCAGCAGTTATACGTGGAGAAGGGGTTAGAATTTTGGTATATAAAGGCCTAGAAACAACAACGAAAGGCAGAGCCGCAGAGGCACGCTGATTATACATTGGCTGCTCTCTCCCGTTCGCCGTTCCAGCCGACTCCGAAGCCGACCGTTTAGCGGACGCACGCTGATTAGTACATTGGCTGCCTGTTTCAACGCTCCCGCCAAATCCGAGACCGACCGTTCGCGAGTACGACCGATTGCGCGCCGAAGCTGAAGGCCCCAGCTGTTTTCCGTCCACCGCCAGACAGCCCGCCGCCCGGCACTCAACCCGTCTAGGACTGGTTTGTAGAAAAAGATTTTTACCAGTTATTTTTCCGGAGCGTGTTTTTCTTTGTACATTTTTATAGGGCTATTTTTCGACGATTGTTTATTTACTTTTGTAAAATGCGAATGCTACCATTTCTTTTCTTTTATGTATATATATTTTGTTTGCGTTTACGACAATAAAACCTGATTTGAATTGAACTCCGTATACCGTTTGATTTATTTCGAAGAACACTGGATCTCCGACTGAAGCAACCTGATCAGGTAAGACGAAGGGACTAAATAAACCGACGTCGTTACAATTGTTTGTAATTATATTTTTTTCAGAATCATTGAAGTTTTATCCTAGAATTTAAGATTTGGTCTGATTGCCACCCAATCTTGTAGAATTTTCATTACTTATTAATATCATGGAGTAAGCATTGTTACTTTCCTATAAGAATTTCCAGCTCGTGTTCATCGAGCAAGGCCTAATGTACAATGAACAATTGTCACTTTTCTATAAACACTATTATAGACTTGCTATGATGCCCATTTTGTCTGTATTTTCGGTTTTAAACATTAACTCTCAGTAATTCTAGTGGTTGCCAACTAATATTATCGTCTATCTACTCCTTTCAATCAACACGAACCAACAAAATTCTTATAGCAAATTAATAAACGATGCAAAGGCAATATTAGTTGGAATTCCCTCAGTTGCAGAAAAAGAATGATTAAAACTAAAAATACAGGCACAAAATGGACACAATTGATAATTCTATAATCGTGTCAATCGAGCATCCGATAACAAGTCTTAATGACAAATTGGTAAACAATGTAGTAGTTTTCGTAGTAGAAATGTGTCTGCTGCTATCCCTCTTTCTGCTATTCGTCTTTGTCTAGACACGTAATACAACGTTACGCTGATGTACGATTTCAATAGATTAAAATCCGGATGTTACTGCATCGTGTATGCAACCCAAATAGATTTTTTTAGCGGTCCCGTTTTCGTTTGGTGCCGACTCTTAACCTATTTAGGTGTTAAGTTAGATCGTAGCAATTTTAGGAACAGCATAGGGCAAGTAGGTAGTGTGAGGTATCATATGGTATCTCTAACAGTACATAAATTAAGGAAGAGGCTTTACTATATCGGCGTTGTTGGTTTTTAAAACAATAGACACCAATATCGTCCACAACTGAATAGTTAGTGCATCAGTTGTCACACTGATACAGCTTCGGATACACTGCTTTGTTTTACCTTAACAACCGAGCGTTTGTGTATTTCGTTCCTCTAGCAACTGAATTTACTCCTCCTAAAGAAGTTACCATAACCAATTCAAGGAGGTCAGTTTCCCAAGTGACGTCGCAATTACAAACAAACAAAGCAACTGCATTAGCAAAGCAACCTGCTGTGTTGCGCAATGTTTCCCTCATTAAATTACCTGATGAGGGACAGGGTGGCGTGCACGTTTTCCATAAAAATGTAAATCAAATCACGGCCAGGTAGTAGTTTTAAAGTTTGCGCCCGCGCGCGTCCTGAGACCTACTTTCATAAATTATAACCGCGCTGCCAAAAAGAGGAGACGTCGTCGCCGTGGCCGACAAAGTCGTGGACAACTAGCTGAAATGGGGTAATGTCCCGCAGTTCCTGAACTTTCCCTAGCACATAATACGCCACTGAAAACTGGGTACCGTACGGCACAGCTGCATGCAGGATCATCGATTTGTCAAACGACTGCTTGCAGGGTAGACTACTGGCTGCAGTTGGCCGCATCTAACCTCAGAATCTTAATTAATTCGAACCGTCTTCTCGAAGTTACTTAACCTCTTTTCACTTCATTTGCCTATCTTCTGGCGACAGAATTATAAGATGATCGTGATATATACAAAGTTGGTAAACTAGACGAAAATAAAGGGCCTTTAACATATTTAAGGCATAAGAAATCTATAACGTTTTTGCTTCATTAATCAACAGCACCTCATAGGTAGTTATAGGTCACTCACATAACACTCTGCTCTGCTTTTGTAACATCACTTCACCAACTCAAAAGGTTTAGTTCTTTTGAGTCTGCGCACGCTGTCAGTATTATTAAGAAGCTGGATTGCCTCGACACTCGTATGCTGAAGAACATTCTGTTTTCATGATTCTCAGCAAACTTTCCAATTTCATTGGTTACTAATTCCATCTCAAGATCCCTGTGGAGATTTTTGTTTCTTATATACCCAGGTGCACCCACGATATTTCTTAGCACCTTATTTTGGAAGCGTTGAATGATGGTGATGTTGCTTGGCTTAATGCAGCCCCATAGTTGGTTACTATAGGTCCACACAGGTTTAAGTATCTGCTTGTCTAGTACGAGTTTATTATATGTCGACAAAGCCGACTTCCTACTAATAACCCAATACACTTTTTTGTATCTTAGGCCCAATTCTTCTCGTTTCTTTTTAGCATGTGTCTTCCAGTGGAGCTTGCTATCTAGCGTCATACAGAGTTATTTTGCGGTGTTCGAGTAGGGTACGGTGGTGATATATATTTTAACTGAAACGTATCGTATTCGCTTGTTGGTAAAATTTATGTGAACGGATTTGGTTTCGTTCAACGTAATTAGCCATCGATGCATCAAATCACTAATATCGTTGACAGCATTCTGTAGTTTTAGTGTTGCTCCTGCAACATTTGTCTCTACTGCCATGATAGCAGTGTCATCAGCAAACGTGGCAACGGTAACACCATCTGGTTGCGGAAGATCATGTGTGTATAGAAGGTAAAGAATTGGGCCAAGTACACTACCTTGTGGTACTCCAGCTTTGATACGTTTAAGAGTTGAATACTCATTATCTTGCTTTATACGGAATTATCTGTCAGAAAGATATGATTTTAATGGTTGGCTATACTCGAAGGGTAGTAACCGATCCAGCTTATAGAGTAGACCTTCGTGCCAAACTTTGTCGAAGGCTTTTGCCACATCCAGGAATATAGAGGAGGATACCTTTTTTCTTCTAAAGTTCGTTTTATTAACATTGTTATTCTGTGCACCTGATCAATTGTCGAATGTTGGTTTCTGAATCCAAACTGATGAGCGGGTATAATGTTTCTTTAATCTAAGATTGGCTTCAGTCGTTTGGCAAGTAGTTTTTCAAACAGTTTTAACAATGTGGGCAGTAAAGAAATCGGCCTGTAGGAGGATGCTTCATTTGGTGGTTTTCCTGGCTTGGGAATCATCACTACCTCCGCAGCTTTCCAAACAGTTGGCACATATTTAAGCCTTACCTCTTTAGGAGTAACGGGGGATATTGGATTTCCTTGCATTATTATAGAACTAGTTGTTTCCTCCATATTTCTGTCTTCATTTGGAGTGAAGGATTTTGACTGTTGCTTAAACTCTTGAATCATTCTACGTAATTCCTGAGTTAACCAATTTAACTTAGTTTTGATTGCTGGGTCCCTGGTTACCTGCCAACGTTTTCTCCTTTTTCCATAACTATCTCTCTTACTTCCTTTGGGTAATAATTACCTTTCACTTTTCTAGGAATTACAGGCGTGTATTCCCAAGCGGATTGCTGTATATCTGTCATTAATCTAAGAGTTTCATCTTCTATTTGCTAGATATTCTTGACTGGTAGTTGTAGATTTATTCTATTCTCTAGACCGAGTTTGAATGTATCCCAGCACGTGTATTTACTTGTAAGTGTTGGATTCCTTTCTTTCCTATAAGGTACGTATTTTTGTTTTTATATTTATTTCTGACCATACAAAAATCACGTAAATCAAAATGTACAAGGCGTTCCTTAGAGACAAGTAAATTAATATCTGAGACAAAATACAGATAAGAACCACCATCTCCATTGAACCAATACAAAATTACTTATATTTACAAAAAAAAAGTCAAATTTATACATTTTAATAAATTTGCATGCTGCAACTATTCCCTGAAACAAAAACAAATTAATCAATAAGCTTCTGTTTCGATGTTAAAAAGCGACAAATTTCTAATTACTTATTTAATGTGTCCAAAATAGGAGAATTGAAGACACATTACTACACTAGACAACAACAAAAAATATCAAACAAATGACAACCGATTACGTTCCTTTGTTTTAGTAGAAAACGGATTTGAAAATTCATCAATAATTCATTAAATCAGATTATAAATCACGCCCGAATCTCCTGTCACAGAAGAATACATGCTGAAGCTAATCCAAGCATTTAAAATGTATCCAAAACAAAAATAAATAGCATGTCTGAATTTAATAACAGTTGTTTGTAAAATCTATACATCCACAAGTATTCGATTTACGAAGGTTTGAGAATGATTTGAGATGCGCATTTCAGTTTAAAAGAGTTTATTTACAAGTTTTCTAAAGTTGGTATTCTTTACTATCATAGATTTTAAAACATAATTACCTTGATTTGCTCTCTCCAACCAAAAGTGTATGGAAAAGTTCTGCTGGGTTTGAATTTTTTTAGGAAAAACAGCTTTATTTGTCTAATATTACTGAGCATCCTCAAAGCTGTATTAAAAGAGCAACAGCACAATCAAAGTTAAGGTTCCTTAATTAGTCATTAATCAAACATATAAAACAATGTTGGGGCACACGAAATTCTGAATGATATTAGTTTCGCTCATAGGGGGCGCCAATGAGATTAATTCACCCCAAAATTACATAAAGTACATTGCCAATCCACTAACAGAAATTGAACCTACACAAAAATATAAATCGTTCAGTTAATTTAATCAATTTTCAGACAGATCACTAATACTACACACTAATACTACAGCAATACGTCAAAATACTAGCTAAACCCAGCTAAACCCTAATAAATATTTTATTTCACAAGAGCACCTTGATAAATGGCCGAAAGTGAAAAGAAATATATAGGGTACTTATTATTAAATCAAGAGGGCCTGGCCGTCCGAAACGATGACAAATGGCCATCGTCAGATCGAAGTGGACCACGGAAGGAAACAAATAACGTAAGAAATTATTTCTTTGCCCACATTAATGAACGGGCACGATGTGATATAAATTTAGTTGGCGGTGGGCAAAACACGGAATGAAGAAGACATATATGCGTATAATTTTTCTGAAAGCTCTGCTCGCTCGTTGCGTTGCTCGTGAAACCGGAAGTGATGCGTCTTGTCTGACGTCTCTGAAGTATTACTATCTCCCGGCTGTGGTACTTGGGATAATATGCTCATAGCACAATACTCCAATTAATCTTGTGTGCGTAATTTGGCAATTTACCGTCGCTTTTACTAAGTTGGAAGTTAAAGTTTGGTGGTAAATAATTTCCCCTATACTTACGGCAAATAGATGTCACGTACATTTTTTTTTCAAAAGCATAGACAAAAGATAAAGTACAAGGACAGTAGATAGGTCGAAAATAAATCTAAATTCTCTGGTCTCAAAAATACTCATTGTAAATCATTGTATCGGGCCTTTTCTTGGCTCATATATATACAGGGCGAGGGATAACGTACGGCGGAGATTATGGGTGTAGCTGGAGGTAGTAAATATACAGTATTGTCAATTGTCATAATAACCGTTTAAACCAATGATCAATAAACAATAAAGCTACATCAGTTTAAAATACATATAAACTAACGTCCACTTTTTGTGAACGTCTAATATTTTCAGTAAAAATTATTCTCTTCGTATCCATGGAAACACCTATATAATCCTCAACAATTTAACTTCTATTATTTGCTTATTTTAAAGATAAACATAAAGCTTTTAATAACATTTATATTTTTATTTATATTTTTCTCTTTATTTTGAACATTGTATTAAAAGCAATCACATGGTTTTAATTTAAATTTAAAACTCTTCTTAGGAGCATAGTTTGTAAAGAATATTCATTAATACAATATAATCAACTTAACTTACTCTAACTTCTAAGTTTACTAAGAAAATATACTTATTTAGGTCAATGACTCCTTCGATCTCAACTGTACGTTAGGACGCTGTACAAAATATGTTTTCAGTGACAGTTGAATGAGTCTGCAGATCATGAAATTTTAAGCAATACGTCCATTTTGACAAGTCTGTTGTTTTTGCTTATCCCAAAGTGGCGTTTCTTTGTTCTTCTCTGTTGACATGTATGATAGAAAGTAGACATTGTCTGAACTTTGAAGAACAAAGTTTGCCTGTCTCACTTGAACTTTTTTAAATAGAATTTAACTGAATTTAACTGTCTTATATGCACAGTAAAAGTCAGTGAGATAATCAATCACTAGACATTGTCTGAACTTTGAAGAACAAGGTTTGCCTGTCTCACTTGAACTTTTTTAAATAGAATTTAACTGAATTTAACTGTCTTATATGCACAGTAAAAGTCAGTGAGATAATCAATCACTAGATCAGATTATTTGGTGTACATTTAATTGCCATCATATCTTTTCAAACACAAATTGTTTATATTGTGACCATTGAAAACGTATCATATTCACAATAAAGAACGTTTCAATACAATGATATTTTACTTTATGATGAATGTATGTATAACGGCAGCATTTAAGTATTATTATTGTGATTTGTTTCTGATAATATCAGGTTAATTGTGAAATGAATTAGTGGGTAATGATTCCGGTTTTGGTGTAGGCAGCATCATACAGACTGTTCTGTTTTTGTATACAAACTGAAATCTAAAATACTGTTCTTTTATTGTTTTTACTCAAAAAGCAGTCGAGTTGGACAATTTTTTTAATTTGCAAGATTGGTTTCCTATCTGGAATCGTATTTTGAAATGCGCTTAAGTTTGAAAAAATCAAGTTTTTGAATTTTTCGTCAAATATTGGCAGTGCATAAATCACCAATATTAACATGATCCGTCTGAATACCTTGGTTATTTCTAATTTGTCTCTAAATTTTATTAAATGAAGGTTGTATACTGGATGTCCCACTTTTCCCGCAATAAAGATTTTAGATAATAAATGACATGCTAAAGTAAAAAGTGTCATATCTTTCATATTCATTTATATATGTTTTTTCAACTCCTTCAAGTTACTTCTTTTCGAAATATTAACAAAACCGTATGTTAAACAATAATGTGTTTTTAAAGTATTTATTTTTTATTTTTTGGAGCTTAGATATCGTATTTAAGATTATCAGGCGCTTCTAAAAGATAATAAAAAGAGAGCTAAATATCAATTAAATAATGTACGTCAACCATTTAGATACCTATAATAATATAATATAACAAATAGACTAAAATATTTTTTGTTTGACACATATTTATTTAATCAAAGTATAGAAGAAGATGGTGATATACAGGCGGGATGTAAATTTTAAATAAATTAAAAATTACAGCCACAACCTGGATTTGAACCAGGGACCTTTGTGTCGCTAGCACAATGCTCTAACCAACTGAGCTATTGATGCTATTGCATTGTGCTAGCGACACAAAGGTCCCTGGTTCAAATCCAGGTTGTGGCTGTAATTTTTAATTAATTTAAAATTTACATCCCGCCTGTATATCACCATTTTCTATACTTTGATTAATTTCGTCATTACGGTAAGTCCGTGTCATTCGCTATGTTCGTATATTCATATCTAGTAACATATTTATTTATTAGAAAATTTAATTGTCATGGTATATAATTTGTTATAAGAAAAATTCAACGTTACATTTGGTTATTTAATTAATTCTGCTAAAATTTTTATTTTTTTAATTGACTTAATGTTTTCAATTTTAGTTTTATGTTTTTTTCGGGTGATTGTTTTTCAAAACTGTTGTTCTATTATTATGTTCATTAAATATTATTATTAAATTAAATTTAAATTTGAGTTTGTGAATGCCTCTTTTTGCTAAAAATTTAACTTTACCTTTACTATTAATTAGTAAATTTTCAATTGTATTTTATTTATCCTAGAAGTTGTAGAAGTGTTGAGTTTTTGTAGAATGTTTTTAATGAGTTTGTGTATTGTCTGAAAAGGAATTCAAATATAATTAGATTTGCCTACTATATGTGGATAAATTTGTTTTAATAATTGCTTATGTTTCATTGAATTATATGTTCTATTAATAGCTTATTTTTTATATCCATTATTTTTTTAGCAATTTCTATTATAGTATACTATTGTTATAATTTGTTTTTGATAATGGAAAGAAAATACGTCTATTATTTTAAACGTCTCAACATCTCAAGGAATTGGAAATCCAGTCCATATGAAACTTTTTATTAGATTTGATATAGATTTATTTATTGCTTCATTTGTTTATTCAATTTAGTTTTGTTATTTTAAATTTTTTCTACGATTCATAAATTAGGTACATTTCTTATAATAGTATATTATTTGACGAGCACATAATTAAGGATATAAATCGCGAGCATGGAGTTTATACGCGAGCCGTAGGCGAGCGTGTAATCATGCGAGCGATTTATATCCTTAATTATGTGCGAGTCAAATACGACGTTTTATCTACGACTCATAAATTCTATTTTATCCAAAATATTTTAAATGTATTTGTCAATGATGGCGAAGCGAACTGTCAAAGAACTGTCATCCACGTTGGTTTTGACAGACTTTGACACTAGCGTTGAATAATGATGACAGTTCGTTCAAATAATGAGGTCATTATTTGAACGAACTGTCATTATTATATAACGCTAGTGTCATTATAATCATTGGTGCATATAATGATGGGGATTATATAGTCATAGATACGTATGCAATGAACTTATTATATGTGAGTCGTAGATAAATTAGATTAATAAATTTACATTGATGACAGTTCGGTATTTTAGTATCATAAACTATAAACTTCAAACTGTCGCATAAATGATATAATCAATGGTTTTCAAATATTATTGATTTTGTACAATTTTCTGAATATCGTTTGAGAATTAATGCTCATGACAATGACGACGCCGCGGCGTCCCGTTGGCGATGTGTAGGTAGTTACTTTCTTTGCAACCTTTTTACATTAGTCACCGACCAAAGACAGACAACAAAACACCGCTAAATTAAAACCAATTTATACACCCCACCAACAATAAAAGCATACCACATTAACCAGATACGATCAACATTATTATACGAGACACATTTAACATAACCCTATTAACAGCTACATCTCAAAGACCCTCATCCATTCTAGTCCACCGATAACAAAACAATTGAAACCGAAAATATTGCCCACGCATTAAATCATTGTCTTGGACCAGGAGGCGTTCACTCGGAACAATTAGCCTGTCATTGTTTCCTTGTTCGAGCGCCGCTCCAGACGGAATGTGGTTTCTTTATGAGCTTGTCTCGCGGCAGGCGCTGCGAGACAAGCCGACGCAACGCGTCGTTTGTCTCCGAACGTTGTCGGTCAATAAATCATCGTATTAGCTTTGATTGGGCCCATGAATTCCGATGAATAATTGGCTAGACGTGTACGGATTAGTGTGCATGGGAAGTACGAATAGATGTCAAATGTATCAGGACATGAAACGCTGTCTGTTTAGTTCAGTAGGTCGGATTTGGCGTGGTTCGGTGGATATTAACATGAGATTGTCGTGTAGTTTTATAAAAGCTTGTCTATTTTTGACAAGTTTGACAACAAAACTATACTGTTGGTTATTATTCTTGATAAGTGGGTTTTGAAACATTTTATAGTACGTTTTTGACACATTGCTATACGCTCTATTTTTGTACCCAAGACCTGTGTGCACAACGTTGGCTATGTTTTAATGTAGATAGAAAAGAAAAACAGATTGATTGGAAGGAGCGTTTTATTAGTCTGAACTACGAGATATTCTTTTAAATTTATTGATTTGGTTCAAAATATATTTTGTTGGTCCACAAAGAGTATATCAATCTACATGTTTTATAATAGCCGTTTTACACTACGCAATTTAGGGCACAATTTAGTACACAATCTGTGCTGTAAGTTGGTACAACAACATCTTAAACAGAAATTGTGATGTATTTTCTTATGTCTAGGAATTGGGCCATTTTCTGTTTACAAATTTCATTTGCTTACTATCTTCTTGTGTAACTTCTTGCACAAGAACTACGTAGCGTAAAACGGCTATAAGACGTCAAATAGGCGCATGTGATTTTTGGGGAGCGAGGAGTGCCAGCACGAGTGCCCTAATTGAACGAATGCGCCAAGATACATTATAAATCAAGTGTAATATTCTATTTCTTCCACTTTGCGTCATAAATTTTAAATAAATTTAGAAATTGTGGTTAATATATTTAGAATCAAGGGTATTTTGCGGGTACCCATTCTGTTGGTACTGTACTAAACTGTCAACTTCGTAAAGTTGGGATAAAATCATGACAAAATTTTCTTGTGGATAATTTTACTGTACTTTAGCTTACAAGTTTTAATAAATAATTAACGGGGCGCAACTTTGATCACAATAGAGAGCTTAGGGCAACACTATTAACCCGCAATGGCTACTGTGATAATAGCTTATATGACAACCATTGAATAAAGGATATAGATATAGAACCATAACCTAAAAGTTAACCTAGAAATAGTGTCTAATAATTATTAAATTAGTCAGAATAGAAGTGTTTTTTTGCGGTGACTGATTAGTTACTTCATTTTGATGAACAGTACAGAACTAAGAAGTATGCTAGTATGCTACACACATGTTGAAACATATTATATATTATACACATACTTCATTGGATATTCCAGCTCTTATTTGCTAGGAAATAGTAATTTATTTGGAATAATTTTAAATTAAATAAATATATTTGGTTACAAACAACACATTGTTACTTTATCATACGCAGTAAGATAAAGTATTGTAATCATGCCGAAAAAAAAATTGAGATTTTAGCGGAAATAGGTCTTTTTGGGTCCCCTGAACATTTTTGACCAAGGCACAAAAAAATGTCTGTGTGTGTGTGTGTGTGTGTGTGTATGTCTGTGTGTAAACGATTTTTGTGACGACGATTCCGGAGAAACTACTAAAGGTATCGGAACGAAAGTTCATATTTAGAAGTTTTGTTACCAAACTTAGAGCTGAAAAGCTTTTGGTTAAAAGGGGTCCAAAGGAACTGGTAGTTTATTCTAAGCCTTTTTGAAAGATTTTTCAAATGAGCCGCCATTTCTGTAATTTTGACAAAATAGTTAATTAATAAATTAAAGTAGAAGAAATTTTGTATAATTTATGGCTATGACATTTTTTGGTATAATTAATAGTTTAGCTTCAAGAGCAAATTCTATTTGATCGAGATCGGTCGCATCTGCATTGATATGAAATTACATAGTAGCCAGGATTTTAACAAATATTTTTTTTGTGTTGTCACATTCGAAAACAGCTGATCTCATCAGAGGTTGGAGAACCACTATGGAACGTTGCCGCTGTAGTGCGGCAAATTATAAAATACAAATTTCAAATAAAATAAGATCACCAATTTGATTGTTTGTTGATAAGAAATATCAACCCGTCTTTATATCTAATTCTAAAAACGATAAATTGCGAAAATTATAAATAAAGTATAGCGATGAGTGTAGTTTTATTTTACTAAGTTGGTAGGGATGTGTCATGAACAAATATAAATCTGTCAGAATTTGAATTACCTTTTTAAGGTGCGTTTTCATTAGTGATAATGGCAGTGGTAGCAGACGCCGTTATAGTATTTCCAATAGAAAATTGCTAGTGACTCATGTTTATGTACATGCAAACTAATATGTGTCATTATCACGATATGTAAGAAATACTATAATTTCGTATTCTACCACCGCCATTAGCTACCATTACCTACCAATCGGAACGCACCTTTAAACTTGACGTTTCGTCAAAGTGGTACCAGCCTAGCATTTACTATACAGAAATCATTTATTTATTTTTTTTAAATACGTATTTCTTAAAAAGCACAACAATAAACGTTGATGTCGCTCCTGCCAAAAACTAGATATCGCGACTCGCTCACATGCGACGGCGACACTCCGCCTTCGGTGACGCGCCGCATCACCGCTCGTCGCGCTATTCCGTACTTTCGGCATTTGTGACATAAATAACTATTATTCCAATGATGTAGTGAAGGTAGTGTCAAATGCTGATGCTTTGACAACACCTACGATTTATCTTAATAGAATAGATTCTCATGCAGCTAAACTATTAATTTTATATATTGTATGATAAAGTCATGTGCCTGGCCACATCAGATTTTTTTTTCTTAAAGTAATATATTTGTTTTAGGTTCAAATACGTGTCCGTTTGCTAAACAAATTGGGAAAAATACGACGCCGATTTTTTAAAGGCGTGACTTTATTTCTCTTTATATATTGGAATTTTCACAAATATTACATTGACGTAAAGTAAAACTTACGGCGGACTGGATACAAAAAAACATAATTGAAATGGTAGCAAGTTTCATAAAAATTCCTAGGTTATTTTTAGAGTTATGATTTGTTTACGATTTATATTGAAAATATTGCTGTATCGATAAATTCAAAAAATCAGCATTTTCCTTTGAGGGAGCTTTATGTATCGGTAGGGCCTTTATATAATTTATTGATGCATCATAAACAATCGTAGCAAGTTTCATAAAAGTTCTTAGGTTATTTTTAGAGTTATGATTTGTTTACGATTTATATAGAAAATATCTCTGCTTCGATAAATTAAAAAAATCTACATTTATTTTTAAGGGAGCTTTCTGTCTTGGTAGGGCCTTTATACTGTTAATTGATGCATAATAAACAATCGTAGCAAATTTCATAAAAATTCTTAGGTTATTTTTAGAATTATCATTTGTTTACGATTTATATTGAAAATATGGCTTTTTCGATAAATTGAAAAAATCAGTATTTCCTTTAGAGGGAGTTTTACGCCTTGTTACGGCCTTGATACTGTTTATGGATGCATCATAAACGATCGTAGCAAGTTTCATAAAAATTCTTAAGTTATTTTTAAAGTTATGATTTGTTTACGATTTATATTTAAAATGTGGCTGTTTCGATAAATTGAAAAAATTAGCATTTCCTTTAGAGGGAGTTTTACGTCTTGTTACTGCCTTTATACTGTTTATTGATGCATCGAAAACGATCGTGGCAAGTTTTATAAAAATTCTTAAGTTAGTTTTAGAGTTATGATTTGTTTACGATTTATATTGAAAATATGGCTGTTTCGATAAATTAAAAAAATCAGCATTTCATTTAGAGGGAGTTTTATGTATTGTTTTGTGTCTTTCTACTGTTTATAGATGCATAATAAACGATCGTAGCAAATTTGATAACTGAAATCACGATATCCAATTATACGTCGATTTTGTACAGCAATTGTTTAAGATTGGGCATTGGTATAATAGATATCGACACAGTCCGACCAAATAGAGTTAATTTAGATTTTTGTAATTTTATAAGATGTTTTGACAGCATTATCATTATTCAATAAAAAAAACCCACACGTGCACTGTACTGTTTGAATAATTGGACCAATAGCGAACCACCAGAACAGTCCTAAAGTTAGGTTGAACCAGCCTCTTAACGAGCTAATGAGAGTGAAATTAAAAACTACCTAGGTATAATAGTTCCTGACCTAGGTTGTTATTGGTTAGGATATCTCAAACTTACACAACAAAACACAATTTTTGTTGTGCCAGTATAATACCTAAACTGTATTTGTTTCTCAAAATTATAATAGCGTTTTAATTTAATTTAATTCAGCTAATAACGGTTTAACGAGTTAATGAGCGTGAAATTAAAAACTACCATACCTAAACACGAACAATAATCGAGTAAACTTCATACGATTGTACATAACCGTAGAAATGTAAGACCCTTGTCCTGCTGTCTGATACACGGGGTTAATGGGCAGTTTCTTCCATTGGACATGTATGTGGATTAGAGTGGCAATTGAATCGGACAACTTTTGGTGTTGCGAGCTAACGGACTAGATCGAAATAAAACTTGTACAAGCCGGCTGTAACAAGTAGTCGACGGGACGGTTCGGGCAATTTATTCCGCTACAGTGTAGTGTGTACCGGGGCAACGAATTTACATGGAAACAAGACAGTGATGCATTGTACTGTACAATTCTGACGGCCGAGCATAGCCAACAAAAAAGGGCCATTAGGTAAAGTAGAGTTAATGATCGCTCGCAAAAAGTCATCACTGTGCGTTGTATTTATATGATTGATATTGAATGTATGAGACCGATACAAACATCTGTCCATTTTATTGATTTATAATCAATTATAGTTTGTTCATGATAAATTATATAATTAATTTATATATATACATTATGTAATTAAATTGTTTACAGTTTAAAAGCTGTAAGATGTTGAAGTGTGTCACAGCTTGAAGTTTTCCGTTTTTTCTTTGATGTTTGTACGTTACTATTCTGAATACAAAAGCCTATCGATCATCAAAGTTGATCCCCAAGACAGCTAAAAGAAATTGCTTGTTATTCATTCCATTATATGACTAAATATTGGCTACAATAGTGGAAATTTCTAATAGTAAATAATATAATGTCAAACAATTCTTGACGATGTCTTCGTCAGACAATATTGTTTTTCCTTGTTATGTTTTTACTATACTCAGTTTCTTATTTTTCACGTAGAGTTTGTACCTTTACGAAGAGAACAAGGTATTTACGGTGAAAATCTATGGAAAAATAATGAAGTTATGATCAATTATGATTAATGGCTACGAAAATACCAAAAGTCAGCTTTTCTTCTATTTTGTACTTTTTCTTCATTTAGAGCAGTTTACCTTCGGATGACGAGTACATCACGTGATTTGTGCCAAGATGCGCATGTAATTTCTACAGAACAACTTTTCGTATTGCAAATCGTTGTATTTCCCTGTACTGTTTACTGCTGTGTTTAACAGTTGTGTAAATTGGGTTTTGTCGCAACCCAAGCCTTACGCCATGCATTATACGACAGAAGATAACATATGCTTTTGCAGGGACGTTCCTCGTTTGTTCGAGCAGCTTGGAGAGTCAAAATTGACTGTCTACTACTACTACTACTACTCATATGACTAAGGAATCATACGAGACTTTGGTCAAATTGTTGAAATTGATCATGTATGAAGAACACGACTGGATAGTTTGTGCCGATTTGAAAGTGGTGGGAATGTTAGGTAGAATGCAAGGTGGTTACACAAAATATTGTTGTTTCCTATGGCTCGGGGACAACCGTGATCGAGAACATCATTATAAGTGAAAACAATGGCCGGAAAGAAGAAAACAAACGCAGTGGGCGAAGACAACATTAAATATGTCCAACTCATCAAAAAGAAAAACATTATTCTTCCACCACTACAAATTAAACTTGGACTCTTCAAAAAATAAGTGAAAGCAATGAATAAAGAAGGCCAAGCGCTTGCTTATTTGAGAACCTTATTCAAAACTCTTTCTTTTGCGAAAATCAAAAAGGGGTTTTTGACGGTCCACACATAACGAAGCTGTTGAAAGATGAAAAATTCCAGACAAGTTTGTCGTCTGATGAGGCAGCAACCTGGAATTCTTTTAAACTAATTGTTTCTGATCTCCTTGGAAACAATAAAAGCCTGAACGAAATTAATCAAACTGATAAATAGAGAAAAAGTTGATTTTTGGTAGTTTGGTACCTATCAATATGTGAAGCACGTTTAAATTTCTTTCATTATCACAACTAGTACTAACTTCAATTTAATTTAATTATTTTTTGTTTAATTAAATACAGTCACGATATTTGAAGTTACACTTTAGTATCCTGTCCGTATAAATTTTTGTCTATAATTGCAAATCATTCAGTATATTTATTGTTTTTCTATGAATGGGAGCGACATAATTTTTGTCTTAGAAGCTCAGAACTTGTCTGGTGATAGATTACTTATCTTATCTGAAATGTAAGATCATATTGATATCCACCACCTACAACTCTGTTCTTCTCCTAAAGTACCCATATGAGCAGCAGATTCAAATTATTGGTTTATTTTGCCACACATTTGGAAAGACAAAAATATTGAAAACAAATGTTAGAGGTTGACCAATAACTTTGCCAGATTGTTGTTTTCTAGAGGTTATTTTGCTTTTATGTAATAGGTAATTGTAACAATATTGTCAATTGGAGTTAATTAATAGTCTAGAACGTTCCCCGTTGTATGTAATATCGAAATAACATTGGTTTATTGTGTTAGAAAGACTCCAAATAAAAATTATTCATAGATTGACCTTGTTTATTAATCCAATATTTCAAATAATAATCCCATACTAAAATAATACATAAAAATAACATTGAACAATATGCCCATGAACCGGCGACCGCCACCGGTATTTGTTACTATTTTTCCGCGGAACCCCTGACGACATCTCGCGGAACCCCAGGGTTCCGCGGAACCCCGGTGGGGAAATGCTGATCTGAATGACAACAAATGCGAAAAAGAAAACTAAATTGGTATTGAACCTCAAACATTTGGCAAACATTAAAAAATGGTGTTGAATGTACCTACACCACCTACACCGAGATTTCATTAAAATTAAATTCAATTTATTTAAATGTACAACGTTAGGCGTAAATTTGGGCAAACGCCCTTTTAAACTCGTTCACCCCAAACCACCCCGATCCTCCCGGTACGGCGTCTTGATAACAACTCTCAGAAACATTTAAAATTGTTAATTAATTTTCCCCGGGGTGCGATTTTCATTAATATTTCGCCTGGGAATTTTCGCTTTTACATCCCCGGTCTGCTGCGAAGGCCAAGTAAAAGACCGTTAAACCTGAAAAAGAAAAACAGAATTTTAACTCACTGATATATCCTGCGTTGATGCTAGAAGGTCTTACTGTTCTTAATCACCCCTGAGGCATTAACGCGCCCTTTTCACAACACCGGTGTAAAATTTATTTTCCCGATTTTCACTTTTTTTTCATTTTGGCCTTTTACAGCGGTATTCATCTGTAATCCCTTCTTTTACGATTTTTTTTGGCTTTAAAGCAGAGAAAATTGCCTGAGGCACGTGAGTGTGCAGGTGAAGCATAAACTGAAATGAACGTTAAACGTAAACAACCAGGGACATTGACATTTGTGTTAATTTAGGTTATGTTACTTGAACTGAATGATTTCTTTCGCTTTGTTATTCACGCAGAAAGAGACCTGTAAATGATTTTACGTCAATGATGTTGGTAGATTGGACTTTATTTAGCAGTAGTTGGTAACACTTTGCAATTATCCGACCTGTGGACGATACAAGTTTACAGGATAATAGTAATTAAGAAAATTCTAATAATATCTATTTAGGCTGACCAAAATTGCTTTATATTTTCATAATAATTCTATTATTCATAACTATTATCAATTTTCTTTAAAACTGAATAACAAGATATATCGGGTCACCCGCGGCATAGGTACTCCCGTTTATATTTTTTTGCTTATGAAGCCGCTCGAAATATATTGGGAATGTGTTAATAGACAAAAAATGCCATAGTCTGGGATACACCTCAGGTTAATACGACTTCCGGTTTTTCCGGAAATGACGTCATCATTGAAATTTTAAATGGAACCCTACATTCTTTGTGTGATATTTTCAATCAGGATGACATTCCGAACACAAAAACATATCGATCGTCAATTTTTATCACCAAGGCAACGCAAAATTAATTTTTTTATGTATTAATCTAGGTGGCTAGGAATGGTGAAAATAGTCGAAAATTGTCAAATAAACACTAACTAAATCGATTTTGGCCGACATTGCATCACTGGAGCCCTCTGGCGTGATTTAATTGGTTTTTGGTCAGTGAGTTATTTTTTTCACCTGTACCCAATGACCACACCCTGATTATTCTATAGAAAACATTCTTGATATTTTTCTGATAATCGTAGCGTGAAAATGACGTTTAAGGGTACTTCCTTCGAGTAGTCCATTGAGTCACTTTGACTTGTACGCTGACTTTGATCATTAAGTCAATATTTTTTTTGATTTCCTTGCTTCTAAAAACATTTTTACGCTAAGAATTTCAATATCATATCAAATATTTGGTATCATTGTAATCGGAAAGATGTTTTCTATCAAATAATCAGGGTGTCTAGGTACTTCATGCACTAACATTATGAAATGAATTCAAAAAAAAAAAAAAAACAGAAATAAAGGCCGTTGTATTTTAAAACCTGAGTATCTTGCTTTTATTTTCTAAAATTTTTGATATTGACACAGCATTTTCGTTTTTACCCATTCTCTCTCGATAACAGCGTAAATTCCAATTAATATTTCTCATTCATGTTGTTTATTAATTTCCTATTAAGGATGCATCGAAATTCTGTTATCAAGCTTGCCCTCATCCACTATACAACGTTGATCTCACAGTTTAAAAAAAAAGAATTTTGATATGAAACCCTTTGCTGATGATACGGCTATTCTAGCTGTTGGTAACAGCAATGAAGAAACGACAGGAAAACTCCCAATAGCTCTTGGCTATTTTCAGGTCTACACAAAGAATAAATAGAACCCTGTTGCTATTAATAACCAAACATTTACGGTACGCAACCACAGCTAAATATCTTGGCAAGGCATTAGACGCCAGGCTCCGCTAAAAAGGCAATGTCAACAAGAAACGAGAGGAGCTTATAATTCAATACTGCAGGATTATGTATCAGTTATTTACAAGAAACTTCTCTTGTACCACTAACTTCTGAAACCCGTCTCACACAAACTCAAAAGGCTTCTTTCTCTTGAGTCTTCTGACTAATGCGGTGTTGTCGAGGAGCTGGATGGCCTCAACGTTTACGTGATGGTGAAGCCTTTCCTCGTGACTTCTTGCTAATTTTTACATTTCTTTGCTTACAAACTCCATTTTGAGGTCCTTGTTGAGATCATCATTCCTAATGTACCAAGGCGCATTGACAATGCATATCAATACTTTATTTTTAAAGATCCTGACAATTTTAATGTTGCTTTTTTTGGTGCAACCCCAGAGTTGAGCACCATACGTCCACACGGGTTTTAGAATTTGCTGGTACAAGAGAAGCTTATTATGTACAGACAGCGTAGAGTTTCTTCCTAGCTGCCAATACATGTCTCTATAACGGGTTCCTAGTTCCTCTCTTTTCCTTTTGGCATGGGCTTTCCAGCGGAGCCTGGCGTCTAATGTCATGCCGAGATATTTGGCTCTGTTTGCGTACGGTACTATTTGGTTAATAATAGTAACCGGGGTGTGTTGTATCTTCTAGTTGGTGAAGTCAACATGTACTGACTTGAGTTTGTTCAGTTTGATTCTTTCTTTTCTTTGTCCAGACCTGAAAATGACCAAGAGCTGTTTGGTGTTTTCTCGTCGTTCCTTCATTGCTGTTCCCAACAATTAGGATAGCCGTGTCATCTGGAAAAGGTGCGACAGCATTATTTTCTATTGCTGGGAGGTCACTGATATAGACTATGTGAAGTACCGGCCCTAACACACTACCTTGCGGCACTCCTATAGCGAAATACATGAAATTGTAATGCAATTAGGTTGTTTTTATGCCATGTAACATTTTGTATTATTCTTATGCCATGTAAAAAATCACATTAACCAATAATCAGCAACAATTGTGATTGAGATCATGAAGAAAAAAAGGTAGATTAATCCTGCATTGAATAATACATAAGATTTAATGGCATAGCCACATAAATTAAGCACGTGCCAACTGGTATTTTATTAATACCTACTTTTTTTCTCTTTTTTTGTGGCAAAGCGTCCGGTGGTCACAGAGGGGCAAAAGTGAAGGGGAATAGGAAAAACCGTACAGGACGGCGAAGAACAAATCTAATGGAATAAATAAACAATGAGGAGAGCGGTCGGTATATTGGTAGGTGGCGTGACTGGCGGCAGTTGACCCTGTGGCCGAATCGTCACCGTTTTATTAGAGGAATTGTGGCAGTTTGCCCTTTTACCTCCATTGATTGGGTTATATCTTTTCAAATATATTTCGCTTAGTTATAATTTCAATTGGTTCAGCACGTATTATTTTCATAACTAGTACATGACTCCTATCAATGAGTAGTCGCTTTACAAAATTGGAATACTTTACTATTAATACACTTTTGATCCTATTATGTTATGTTATGTTGCTATGTGTGTCACTTGGCTTTCCTAGCTTTTATAATAATATATTAAATAATATATTAATATAATAATATTTCTTGAATTTCTCCTTTCCTTATTGATAATAAAATATGAGTACTAATTTCCAAATCCATTTACTTGAAAATATTCTTATGTAAAGCCCTAAACATGTTATGCCATCGTTAAGACAATTAACAAAACAAAATCTGTAGCTACAAAACATTGGTTTGCCATTTAAAAAAAATATACTCTTTTTACTCGGAAACAATAGAATCATAAAATAATTAACATCTGGTTTAATTTAAACGTATTTATTCCATACTTTTGCCGGTCACTGTATACGCCATCCTTAAAAATTTTACAACGCCAGGATTGCAATTTCAGCTTAAGGTTTCAACTGAAACATGTTTAGAATTTTAAATTAGGGCATTTCGCTCCAGCATACCGAGCTGTACATGAGATCTAAACTGTAAATACCGTAAATAAACTAAAATATACCGTAAATACGGTATATCGGTGTCCGATGTCTAGTTAGTTTCTGGGGCTGAAAATTAGAAGATGCTTGGCGTTTTAAGGTTAGGAACCATTCTCGGAATTAATTTTTCTTCTTTTATGGTATATTATACAGTAAAACATAAATGCTTGGCATGAGTATATGTTAATATGTAGTTCAAAAAGTGTAATAAAAACCCCTTTTCCGTTGCTAATAACTTTATTTTAATGTGTCGTGAAAATACAGTTATTAGCAAAGGAAAAGAAGTTTGTATTACACTTTTAATTTCTTCAATTGTAAGCTTGCATAAAAAGGCGCCCATTACAACTATAGCAGTGGCGTAGCTAAGGGGGGGGGGGCATTTTAACCAGTTATCCATAGTAAAAGATTTAGTTATCAATTGTGATAATTTATAAATGCTTGTAAGTTACTAAATAAATAATTACAGCAGATTAAAATATTTGCAAGTGGCAGTTATGCAATCACTACAGTTTTGCGAATTTTTATAAGTGGCGGTACTGATGTGTATATATGGTTATGATTTATTTGTAACCTATTTTTTAGTTTACTACAAAGCAATTTTTTTGTTTCATATATAGATCATTCAATTAATTTATGTGGCCAACACACATTTGCACAAAATGTATCTTGTGTAACATTTTTCGGAATGATAGAGACCATATTTACATTTTTTGCTTGTACTAGCAGCTTGGAAGTTCTTCTTAATCACAGCAAAGCATCTGTTGAAAGACTCCCAACAACGCGTTGGAGTGCTCATTATGCTGCAGTAAAAGTATTTGCTGAAAATTTTGATGGGATTGTGGCTGCAATTTAGAAATTGTGTGATCATCACGACAATTTAGACACCAGAGAACCTTATGTCTGCTGTGTGTGATTTATTTGCTATCTTTTCTTCCAAGGGTAATAAAGTGAGCTCAGATTGTATTGCAAAGTGAAAGCTTGACTGTTGATCAGTTAGCTATAAAAATAGAGGCACTTTGTATAAATATATTGAAGAAAAGTCATATTGTAGAAGAGGCAATATATTTTGCTGTGAAAAAGTCGGAGGACTACGACATTCCAATAAAACGACGTATTCGTCGTAAAAAACGTATGGCCGGTGATTTTGCCACCGATGCAGGACTTTCACAGAGATTTGAACTTGAAAAGGATATGCTGGAAGCTTTTGACCGATTCAGTATTGAACTCCCACTAGATCGAAGCCGATTTAAGACGTAGCTTCATTGTTCGAGGTTGTGCAGCCAAATACTTTACTTTTGGCGAACACTGAAAAGTTGAAATCCAAATAGCTGTATCCAAATTTACTGGTTTTTATGATGACGTATCAGAAACACAACTCTTCTTAGAGATACCAAAAGGTTCAGAAGACATTTAAAACCGGCCAGTTACAGTTTCTGATTGTACGTCTCTAGATTTGAAATTCATCATGGAATGGGATGATTTTGAAGCCTTAATTCCCCCATTCCCGCAACATAGAATTCAATGAATCTATTTATTTCAAAAGTTCAATTGTTCAGATAGATATTATATGTAATTTCCATAACACGCTGTCACAATCCCACCGGAACACTGTACAGACGACCACAAACTGCACAAACAACCATTACTAGATAAGCGCTTGATCACATGGGTCTCTCACGGTGGGGGTAATTGTTCAAATTTTCGTTAGATTCATTTGAATATACCGGGGGATTCTTACCTCAACACTGAATATACATATTCCTTCAATTTACTCGTATAGATTTCTTGAATTGACGCTGTAGACACAAAGATACTATTAGTTTCCCTTCGACATTATGATTTGTTCCTTATGATTAAATCTATTTTCAGTTAAAATAATCGTTGCAATTATTTCCAAAATAGTAAATTACAATTGATAATAAGAAGACACTAAGAAAATCTAACATTAATCATCTATTACGCGACGTATGGTACAACATGTCATTGAATAAATTTTAGAAAAAGTTACTGGGATTTGGCTGCAGATGTTTAAAAAACAATAAGAAACATGACATAAGAAGAGAAAAATAAAATTTAAACAATTTTGTTTGTTTTAGCAAATATGTATGCGCCTCCACCAATATGTAATTACGCATTTCCCTTGTCTTCTAGCAATGTTATAGGTTAAATAATAAATGACAAAACTATTAAGTGCCCTAACAGCGTATGCCTACATGTCTACAAGATAATGAAAACGAATTGTTGCCGCATTATATCGCAGTATTGCATGGTCGTGTAGTACGCCAATGTACAGTCAGTCTAGCGACCTGAACCGTTCATGTTCGAATGTATTTCCCAGTCGGCTACGTTCGGATATACTGCAAAATGTTATTAGTGCGAACAGTGCGCGATGGCAAAGGGATCGTGAAGTCCAACGTACCTGATCTATCAAAGAGGTCCCCAGCTACTTCGGCAAATTTCATTTATTAGTTTCGCCCAAGATTCTCCTATTTGATGCAATAACGCAACGAACCCTTATTATATATTTGAAAGGATCGAAATTGCATTGATAGCGTACATTTGGGCGGGGCGGTGTACCCCCCCCCCCCCCCCCCCTGTCACATAAGAGTGTGAGAATTAATTTGATGAGAGTACGTCACAATTTGTAAAGGAGTTTCATGAACGAGGTTCACTTTTGAAAAACCACACTAATGAAAAAATGCTGATATTTTCGTTAAAAAAAAGAAATGGTCGAAACGTTTAATTTTTTACAACTTGATTTTTTTTCTAAAAGTAAGGTAGGGCTGGGCTTGCAGGTTCATTTTTGACTTTTGACGTTATATTTGTGAAAGCATATGAAGTGAAAAGACACCAGTATTACTAATCGAAACTACTGTTATTTGGCTATATGAAAAATTCCGTTCAATGAAAACACCGTAAGGAAATTTAGAATCGAAGAAGTTCTTGGCAATTTGGTCATCTATTCGTTTTTGCCCCACAGATGAAGAAGTTTTGAGTTTATGTTATATAGTAACATCTACACAAGTTACAGTTTTTTTGATGATCTAAATCTTTTGTATTGCATACGTTTTGGTTCTAAGACAAAAATTACTATTTTGCTTACTTATTATTTTAACTTAATGTTTATAACATTACCGTAGAAGTGAAAGCCATTTTCTTTTATATTTGTTTTCCGTACAATTGAGCAGTGTAATCATATTCAATTTTCATAAAAATCTAATCAAATTATGAACAATTACTCCTTTATGTCCTAGTCCTTTATGTCCTACATGATCATAAAGTGACATTTTACATCTTAGATACCGGGGCAAAAACTGCTTCTTAACACCCGCGAGGGTTGTCATGGTTATATGTCAAATATATCAAATATTTGTCATTCAAATTGTAAATTTTAAGTCATCAATGTCAATTATTGGCGATTAAGGTTATTAATTTGACAATTAATTGTCTGTACTGTCACTCGGCAATATCAATTATTGGCTATTAAGGTTATAAGTTTGACCATTAATTCTCTGTATTGTCACTCAACTCCGAATTGATTGTAGTTGGAGTTGTTCAATTCCGTAGATACGCATGTCACTTGATAACGTCAAAATATTTATTAATATTATTCAAACGGAGGATCAAAACCATTTGTAGGACATAAAATTTTGTATGCACCTCGGGCATTACTTGATGTTTATGCCCTCGGGCGACTTAAAAAGCTGTCGGTACATAAAATGCCCTTGGTACATAAATAACTATTTTGAGTTATTTTAGGTTTTAAGCTGTTGTTATTTTACCAAAAAGTATGTGTAAAAGCAAACAAAATGAACACCAGAATAACTATGTAAGATGGTTTTTACCACAGAATATGTTTTTGAAAAAAGCAGTTTTCCACTGAAAAAACTGAATATCTCAAAACTTCTTGGTTTGCGTATATATTTTTTGCTTATTAAGATATAAAAGGGCTTGTCATCACATAATTTCATCAAAATTTAAATACTTTTGCTATAATGAAAAATAAAAAACTAAAAACAACTTTGTATAGGACATTTTTGGATAACATGTCAAGTTTCACCCAAAAACGCAATAATATATGTTGCACCAGTTTTCAACCCCCCTAATAAGCACTATACCACCCCATGACCAGCATTTGTTTTTTTACGTTCACTATAAGCCCCTTTACTATTTCCAATGATAAAAATCCCGTCTACAATTAATACAGGTTTTGGTTTCTAAATCAGTTAATTCGCCTGCACTTATATAGTAATCAAATCATTCTATGCACTACAACACTTAAAATATCAATTATTTATTTTTTAAAATATAAAAAAAACAATCAGATTTTGTTATTTCTTTTTCTTTGTACAAACAAAGATTGTACATTTTTGTGTCCTATTTGCAATGCTTTGTCTTTTTTTTGCAAACACAGCGTTTTGATCCGCAGTTTGCAGTTTTTCGACGTTTTTTATTGATAGTTTTCGCGGTATAGTTTTACGCAGTTGTTGAACTACTTCATGTACAAATATAACTTACTTTTTCGCCTGCGAAGCAACGGTTGTAGATTTTTGTAATAAATTTTTCTACACTAAAAGAAGAAAAAAAATCAAAGAGAAAAAATACTTTTGCGAAAATAACGTAATTAAGGATCGCGAGCATGAAGTTTATACACAAGCCGTAGGCGAGTGTATAATCGACCTTGGTGGAAATAACCCTCTTTACACTGTGGGTGGGTTTCGTCACGAAGGAGGAAACTACAAAGCAATATAATATAGAAATAAAATGTACTAATACGTTTCCCGATTCATCTTCAATTTAATCAACTCTAAATAAACTCTTCGGGTTTAACAAACAATTAACAAAGATTAACAAAGATCAATTAGGAATACCACACTTCTGCTATAAACCCATGAACAAGTTGCCGTTTTATGTCAATATAACAGAAGCGTATCGATTAACGTCGACGAAATGTAGACGTTTTGAAAAAATTGGAGCAACCGACTGCATGGCACTATGAAAAATGTAACTCACTTTTATTACGGGCAATAAATTACAATGGACAAAACAAATTGGTAGTTGGCGCACTGTCATTACACATAATTCTCGTTTTTCGTAATATATCATGTTTAGAAATTGTTTTCGGCATCGCGTTGCCGTTGCGCGTTTTTTTTATTTGTTTTCGGCCCACTCGCCGCTATATAGAACGTACTTTTGCGCGACAATTCGTTCCGGAAATATTGCATCAAAATGACCGGCTTTATGACAGCTGAGTATTAATAAATTACTGTCAATATAGCGGCGAATCGCATTTTTCAAACTGTTCAACTTTGTATCGGCGGTCATCAAAATTGCAAATATACAAAACAATGAGGTTTATCGCGAAATATGACAAGATGCAATCATTGTTTTGTGATTTCATATCATTTTCAGTCGATTTCAAATAAGGAGGATGTTATCAATACAACAATTGAAAAAAGTCGGGAGTACATGGAGTTTATAAATAGAATTCAAAAATGCATTTTGTTAATTTAATCATGCGCAAGAGTTTCGGAAAAAAATAAGGTATAAATGTAAAAAAAGCGCCAATGTCCTAGGTCAAGGAAGAGGTCCTTTCTGACCTCTTCCTTGGCCACATAGAGAATAATTTTATAATTAATCCCACCAACCCTTATGGTTGTCATGTCGAAAAATGGTTGCGGGACGTTGATAATATTTTCTGTATCTGGAGAGGTAACCTCGACGACCTTAACAATATTATTAATATTAACAATATTCATCCTAAACTTAAGTTTACCTACCCTTGAAATTGAATCTTCTAGTCGTTTGAACTTCCTTGATGCGGCCACTTTTCGACATGACAACAAATTTAAGTTTGACATATTTAGAAAGCCTACATCAATCCCTACAATAATCCCTTTCGATTCCTTCCACACCCTTGCCCACAAACTTGCTTCACTTCGCTACTATTTTCGCAGAGCTATAACATTCCCACTTAGTCCTTCAGACAAATCACGTGAGATTAAATACATTAGAGATCTTGCTTTGCACAACTGTTTTCCTGAAAATTGAATCCGAAAGTTGTTGTTTAAATCTGAAATCATTATTGAGCCTTTATACATCCGCGATCCCCTGCCCACACCCTCCCTTTTTAAACTTTTCAGCTATTGCCCTTGCAGTGCTAAACTCCCAAAAATCCTAAAAACTTACCACATCACCGCTGCTTTCAAGACTAACACAAAAATTATCAGCATCCTCTCTGCTCAGCGCCAATAAAAAAATCAAACCAATAAATCTCATCTGCAATAAATCTCATCTGTTTATTGCATACCTTGTTCTAATTGTGACTCAATCTATATTGGACAGACTGGCCGAAAGCTTTCGGCACGCGTATCTGAACACAACAGCCAAACTACATCTAACATATACAGGCATAAGATTGGAACAGACACAAAATTCACAAATGCCACAAAGGCTATAAGTTGGATTTATTAGAGCAGTACGAAATAATAAAACATGGACAACCACTTTGCAACCTACCAACCAGTTTTTTCATACATTTAAGTTCTTCAAACAACATATTTTGCAGCCCCTTTTAATTTTTAATTTTTATTTTGTTTGACTGTTGTGTTCGTTGATCATATTTCACTTCATTTGTTTTCTGTTTCCTTGTTTAGTTTGAAAATTAGCAAACACGTGTGTCTAGCATGGCGACATTATATCCGGCCGGTTGTCACTTCTCTGACTGCCGCCACGCACCACATGGTCTACACTTGTGTGTATTTAGTTCGAGTTTCTAAATTAAATTAAATTGTCGGTGCTGTTGGTGTGCATTTGTTAATGTAACTGTTGTGATTATCCCATTTGCCGTAAGTTGATTTTTTTTTTTCGTTTACTGCTTCGTTTACTGCTTTGTATGCTCGCTACTACTTTGACTTTCTCTCACGTTTTGTGCAGATTATGTTTTTGGAGCATATACAGCTCTGTAAGTGGTTGATATGGTCCATACAAGACACGCAAAAACGCAATAACTCCTAGGCCCAAATTTGTATTCAGCGCAAAGAAATTATTCGAAAACGCCTATTCGCATTCGATTCATAAGCAAAGCTAATTAATATTACCCTATATTTTAAGGGTTTCCCGAACCATTTCCTATGTAATGCCATACATTTTGTATGGTACCATTAAGACCGACAAAAAAATCAAAAAATCTGATATGACCAAGTACATGACTTTATCATACAATATATAAAATTAATAGTTTAGTGCATGAGATTCTATTTGATCGAGATCGTTTGTGTCTGCATTAAAATAAAAAAGTATATATTGACAGTAGGTATTGTCAAAAAATCAGCGTTTGAAACTACCTACTGTCATTAGAATGAAAATAAATGTCAAATCCTGGCTACCTAGGTTTAATGCAGTCACGATCTCGATCAAATAGAATTTGCTCATACAGCTAAACTATTAATTTGACCAAAAAATGACATAGACATAAATTATACAAAATTTCCTCTACTTTAATTTATTATTTAAATATTTTGACGAAATTACAGAAATGGCAGCACATTTGCAAAATCCTTGAAAAATGATTAGAAGAAATGTCCAGTTCCTTTGGAAATCGTCCTTACTCTTAAACCATACTCTTAATTTAGTTGATTTTACTTGCACATTTTTTCTCTTAAAATTGTACATACATTTTTGTCAATAAAGGCCTTTCATTATTACAAATATTATTATTATAAAACAATATTTAAAATGGCGGTGGCAATTATTCGTTACGTTCTATAAACCTTGCATAATATGGTGAAATTTCTCAAACAACAAACTAGTCAGTTTATTACATATAATCTGAGATTATTTGTGGTACGCAATAGATTACTTATTAAAAGTTTTCAAAATGTGAACAAAATGTGAAACAATTTAAATAATATTTGAACAATGTACGATGACTAATTGAAAAACTATCATTTAAGTTTTCTTGATAAGTAAGTCTCTGTAATGTTCAATGTGCAATACCTTCATATATAAATCAAGAATTGATAATGAAATATATGAATAATGCTTGGTAAATAACGTATTTTATTGTGATCATCAAGTGTGTAGGCATATTTTGTATAACGTACAATAGTCGAAGCAATGGCGGCTATATTATGGTACCTCGTTAATAAATAATTTGAAAACGCTCCACATTTTTTACTCTAATATCTAGTTCGCGTGTCCCCTTCTCATCGAATCATAAATATTTATATTTATGTTTTACTTCGTTTAATTGAGTTTTTCCTTACCTAACGACCAAACCATCCATTCACACCGGAAAATTATATGCTCTACACGGGCGTTATAAATATATACTACGCATGCAGGTTATCAACAATCGATAAAACAGCAAAAAGGTTTTATAATAATTTCGTTGTGTTTACTTCAATACCGACAGTTTTATTGATTTGGTAAACATACCATACCAAGGTGACAAAATGATGTTTAGTTCATCATTCTAGTTTATATAGTGTACGAAATTTACACCGTTTTCCATATAGAACATTCTCTATATAGATACAATATTCGAACGAAAATCTTGCGTCCTATCATTTCAAACCAGACCATGTCTGCAGTAGATTTTGAGATATTCATACCTCAGTGCAGTGCTAAGTTCATTAAAATATGATGTCTGACATGATGTTCCATGATGTTCTGACAGATATTAGCGTGCTTTTTGCTCTTTGAAATTCGCGTATTTTGTCGTGTCATTTGGAAAAACGTAATTTCGGCACAACTCGGTAACCAGTAGATACAAGGCCTCTTCCTATGTACACTTGTAATCAGCGCACCCGTTTTAGTAGGATAGCAATGGTTTCATGTTGATCCGGGAGCTAGTTTTTGAGATAGGTTGCCCACTTCAAAATTATAGTTTAATTATAGTTTAAAATATGTGATTTCTTAGAAAACTTTGGCAAGTCGGCAAAAACCTTCAATTAAATTATGGTTGTGGTTCTTGATACAGTTTTTGACGCTGACAGCACCGGTATTATTATTATATATGTCCTAGTTGTAATGATTCGGAATTTATTTCTATCAAAGTTGTCAAAGATAATGCACAAAGAATACCTTTTGCAATTTTTTATATTAAAACGGATTCTCCCGTAACAGTTATTGCGTACAAGGGACAGCGATATGCAGACTTTAATATCAATATTGTTCCTCAAACAGAAATAAATTCTTGATTAAATTGCCTCGGATTTTTACCGTTAAATGTCGCCGTTCTCCCGAATATTTCAGTTTCCTGCTGAACGCTTGAATATTTTCGAAAGGCGGGCGCACAATTGACGCCATGGTAGCAATTTTGAAACGCACTAATGACGCGGAGGCGTTTTTAATATCACGGGACCGACGAAAATGCGACAACGAGGGCGTTAGGAAAGTGGAAAAGTGAACGTATCCGTTTTAAATTTATACCAAGGGATACAAATCAAATACTGACTTTAATATATCTTTTTATTAAAACGAGGCTGCTGGACTTTTATTACCAGTCGTAAAGATTGCGGCGCTGTAGCTAAGATAAAAAAAAAGTACATTGTAGTTAAACCATATCAAAGTAAATTTAGATTAAGTAATCTGCGTTTTATGGGAAAAAGTTAATTGCGATTTTATATTTTTTTTGTGATAGGATCGAAATGCATACACGGTTTTATATTTATACCTACTAGCGACACAACTGTAAAATATTGCATTGGTAATAAACATTCAATAGGAACGTTGGGGAATATATTGAGATAATGTCCTATAGTTTGATCATTTATACAGGATCTTTGACATGATTTTGACATGCATTTTTTAAATTATTACGTTTTAGACCAATTATATTTTGACGATTTACAGGGGGGGGGGGTGGACATCCCTTGGAGGGTAACCAGCCTTTACTTTCCCCGAAGGGATTAACTCATCACAGCGGTTAAACTATTGCTTTATTTAGTTGTCTTGCATATGTGTGATTCTTCATAACTGATGATAACTGCATAATAACTAACTCTATGATGATTAACTAATTACTAATTACATACTGGTGTAATACAGATTAGTACTAACACCGATTTAAGTTTGATTACAACACAAAATGTTTTAATCCCTTATAGTAGGTCTCGAAGGTATTGGGTTGTAGCCGACCTTGCTCGTGTCTTGACTTATGTTTGTTGTTTTATCGTTGCACATTCCTAGAACAAGGTTCCCGAAACACAAACTAACCTCGCGACTGATTATGTTTTATGCTCCGGATGACCCTATGTGACATTCGCCTTTCTACAAAAAGACATTCCCCTCAATGTCAGTGACAATGGGATGACTGATGCTACAAACTGCTCCACCAAGAAGCTCGGACGCCCTCTTCCTTTAATATCTGGGAATACAATATAAAAGAGAGGACATACGTACATTAAAAAAGAAATTACAACCTATTATCACAATTCAAAATTCTCCTATGTAATTATATCCTGATTAATTCTTCTGAATAATCAGTACCATTGTCATTTCATAGCTGGCTAGGCCATGAAGATATCTGCAAGCGCCATTATCCAAAATGTCGCTGCAATCTCAAGAAACTTTAAAACATTCATAAAACTATCAGAACAGAATTTTGTTGCGATAAACACAACCATCAATTTGCAGATTTCTTATTATTGTTGCATTCACACACCTAATTGTTTAATAACAAATTCCTATTTTTAATTAAAACATTCAATCGTTACTACCAGTGGTCTTGGCGCCATATTGCGTCACATAAACTTGAACTCAATTTGTTGACTAGGCATTATGGTATACAATGTTTTTGAACCCTGCTACCTTATGACTCTAAATCGAGTGCCTGAAGTTGAGAAACCTTAACTTTTTCGTCTTTAGGCTCCTTCCTGTATAGTTGTTCTGGCCGATTTTTGCCGCTTGATATGATGGAAATTGACATTTTTCCATCTTCTTCTGATTCTGTCGGCAGGCAGGACAACCCTCCATCTTCTATTGAGATGAAAAATTCTTGTTGGTCGCTTCTTCTTCTTTCTTCTTTGTCGCTTCTTGTTCTTTCTGCTTGTCGCTTCGTCTTCCTTCATCTTGGTTGCATCTTCTACTTTGTTCTTCGTGGTCGCTCTTCTTTCTAGCCATTATGGCTTGGTTGGGTTCTTCTTCCGTTCTCGGTGATGTTAATCTTCTTATGGGGCTGTAGCGGAGATGGTAGCTTCCCCGAGGGGATAAGTACGCTCAGAACGTTTTAACAATTACTTTATTTTTTTCTCTTACTTATCTGTTATTCTTAACTGATGATAACCGCATAATAACTGACTCGATGATGATTAACTATTTACTGATTACATACTGGTGTAATACAGATTAGTACTAACACCGATCTAAATCTGATTACAATACAAAATGTTTTAATCCTTTATAGTAGCTCTTCCAGGTAATGGGTTGTAGGCGACCTTCCTGGTGTCGACTTATGTTTGTTGTTTTATCGTTGCACATTCCTAGAACAAGGTTCCCTAAACACAAACTAACCTCGCGACTGATTATGTTTTATGCTCCGGACAATTACTTTATTTTCTTGTCTTACATATGTGTGATTCTTAATAACTGATGATAACCGCATAATAACTGACTGGATGATGATTAACTATTTACTGATTACATACTGGTGTAATACAGATTAGTACTAACACCGATCTAAATCTGATTACAATACAAAATGTATTAATCCTTTATAGTAGCTCTCCAAAGTATTGGGTTGTAGCCGACCTTCCTAGTGTCGACTTATGTTTGTTGTTTTATCGTCGAACATTCCTAGAACAAGGTTCCCAAAACACAAACTAACCTCGCGACTGATTATTTTTTATGCTCCGGATGACCCTATGTGACAATATGATACATTCCCCATACCTAACATGTGGCAATGTGGCATTTAGTTGTTATACAAAGTATTCAACACATAAGATCAAAATTGAACTAGATAAAAGTACTAAATAATCTGCAAATTTATCTATTCAACACATCTGATGACAGAGATTGTAAGTCTTTTAAGACAGTTTCAGATCGTCAACTATCGAAGAGCATATGGTTTATTACGTAAATCATTGATATCATCTCTAAAATTCTCCGAATAAATCAAGAAATTTGGTTAAGTTTTCTATAATTGAAATAAGTTGACTGATCTAAGAACATTCTAAACGATGATTTTTATCAAAACACATTCTGGAAAATCGCTCAACTCTGCACTATTAGCTGAGGTAGAATCTCACGCTTACTTGGGTACAAATCATGCCTGGCTGCCGGGCTTGCGACGTCCTCGGAAAGTAAGCAGTACACGTCGCGACGACGCTCTGTTTGGTAACACCAGATGATATAAGAGAGTACGAATTGGGTTAAGTTTGGCGAACACCGAGAGAGGTCTCCCTACCCTTCGTTTTACGTTCGCGAAAACCAGGCGGCCAACCTGAAACTTGAAAGCTCACCGTGTGCGCTCTCACTGCTTTGGCCGAGTGATTTATTTCCAGATTTACCGAGAGACTGCTCTATCGGTTTTAATTCGACATTTCGCCCGACTTTCTTTTGTTTTGTTTCGGTGCTCCGGGGGAACGTAATCGATGTGAAAATTGTTGTTACGTCGCTTTTAGGGGTGTTTAGATAGTAAATAGGCACGGAAGAGATGTACGTGGTTGTGAGTACGTTGTAAACGTACGTTGAAAACTGATAACGTGTCAATAGATGAAGTTTCCCATGTTTGTTCTGCCGAATGGCTATGTCCTTCGATTTGAGGTATTTGGCAACAATTACTACCACAAAACGGAATCATTTGAAGAACTAACTCACTTAAGGGGAAGTTTTCATGTAGCTTTCAAAGTTACTCAACTTTGGGACAGCTTTTCTTTTACTATAAGTTTACCATGCTTTAGTGAACAAATGTTTGGAATTATATAGACGAGAAAGGGGTGCTGTTGCAGGCAGTATCTGGCCCCGCTGGGTGCTGAAAATGGACAAATGTAATAGGTGGTAGATTTGGGTATCTTATTGAATAAGAAAGAATAATAGAACTTTATGGAGGTTCCTGTCTTTGAACGTGTCTTTCAGACAGTCATAAACTATTCTTACAACTTATTGTTTTATGGTGGTGTTTGTCTGTATGCATAAAGAGGGGAGGCTGCTTTTTAAAAGTTAGTGACTAAATCAACAGAGAGCAGCTATTAGGATGTCTATGTATATTTAAAACGCATGTAACAAAACTGCTGGAAGGCACGTTTCTATCAAAGCATTTATGCTGATATATGGGCATTTCTAGGAAGTTAGATAGGGCGGAACCAATGGAGAACCACTACGAGAGGGGTGGTTCTAAAGAAAGAACATTCTCTACAAAGCTTCCTTGACTGGTTGATTAGATTTTTCTTGCTATGATTGGATAGTTTACGTGTGGATGTTGGAGCCCATAAGGTCTTCCTGGGAACGGAGATAGCGTCTCAAATATCAGTCTCGAAGTAGATATTAAAACGCTGACTTGTGATTTCTTCTGTACGTGCCAATTTGCGATAGGTGTTTTTGGAGTTTAAAACTCCACTTCAATCAGCATACCAGAGGGGGCCAAATCCGAGACTACAACCGATTACCAGATAGCAGAATTCGCAGGCCTTTTATCTATTGCAGCTTTCGCTGCAGATTCGCTGCAGACGTTTTCAGTAGCTCCATAAAAGGTTAGATAATTGTATCGTTTAGGAATTTCTCAGAAGCGTCGTAAAACCACTGGGATGTTAAATCGATCACAAGGGCTAATCTCACTGATATAACCTCTTGTTTGTATTAGTTTTAATCTTGGTTTGTAAAGGAGCTTTTCCCTATTTTTTTCATTTTTTCTTAATTGTTAATATACCAATATTGTTTTGAGAACAACCGGCTTTTAATTAAGAGTTACAGGGTTAAATAACGAGAGGCACATGAGACAATTGGATAGGTATTGAATTTTAGTAAACAATTAACGCTACCATTATTATAATTGTTGCTAGTATTTTTCAACAAGATCCAGGACAAGAACTCATAAATATAATATTCCAGGGCAGGTTTAATCTAAGTATTTCCCTTGCTACAAATCGGGACAAGGTCACTTTAAGAGCAGCGGCTTTTTAGTTAGTTAAATAACACAAAATGTCTGCTGTTATAATTTTCAGGTCGGTTTTTACTGCTTGGCCAGCAGCATCAACTAGAAGTTTTTATATATTTCATCTCTGAAAGAAAAATCATCAAACATGCATAGGTGCCCTCATTTGATTATCGAACTAAGGCCGGTTACAGTGTAACGCTGATGATCGGCGATAACTGTCGACGCGGACCACTATATCAACAGCGATATACGAGGGCTGTCGGCGCTGACGGTCGGTGTTGCACTGCAATGCAAGCCCTCATTGCTGAATGGTGTGGGAAGTATTTTTGAAATGTTATTAAATAAATATGACGTGTTATACCGAAATTCTAAAATAACGTAATGTGTTACAAAACACCTTTTTCCTCACAGATGTATATGTTGCAAGTAGCTCCGATTTTTTTAACTTAAATTAACTTTTATCAACATTTAGGCACGTTTTTCAAATTATCCGAAATTCTAAAAGACATTTTTCTAGAAGTTCTACCGAATCTAAATAAACTGCAGGTCTAAATGTTGCATTAGAGCAACATATATTTTTGTATACGTTAATTTCACACCATACTGTTAATCTTTTTCTATATCAAAAAAAAAAATATCACTTAATCTTTTATTAAAGCGAATTCTATTTTTTAAAGAAAATTATTAACTTTAGGATTCCTGCGGCCCGCAGGAAGCCTAAAGTTAATAATCGAAAAATATTTAGGGCTCCCGCAGGCTGCGGGAGCCCTAAATATTTTTCGATTGGGCCAATTTTTTGTGGTATGTGTATGTGGATCTATAAGGGCAACTTATATCAACTTGAAATTTTGAATTTCGTAAAAAACGTTTTTTCGATACACCCCACTAAAGGTCCTGCTGTTGAGTATTAAATTTATTAAAATTTATGGCCATGCACCGCCCTCTGTTGAGCAATAGAGAAAGTGGAACAACTCAAACCCTCTCAAACCAACGATATTGTCTATACCCACATACAAAGCAACCTACAATACCGACCGTTCGGAAACTGACGTTTTTAGGACGTATCTCACGTATCCAAGTTTACAGCATTGTCAGATTTTTAGGTTATGTTACCCTTGTGAAACTAACAATAAAATATAAAACCATAAAATGCCTTCCCATAAGAAGGTAGCGACACATCCCAACAGCAGAAGAGTGTTACAAATAGCCAAAGAGAAGAGAAAAGCCGTAAATCGCATCAAAGCATCGAAGGCAAATATAAATAAGGAGACTTTATTGCACAGCAAATTATTATTCTTCAAGGATCTATTGGACATATGTGAAGAGGTAAATTCTCGTATCGTAGAATGTTTAATTAAGAAGTACCTGAACCGTTTCGAGGAAGAATTAGAAGAGATGACAAAGGCAAATTCAATTGGCTGTCCGAAGACCAAGTTTGTTAAGCGTGAACAAATGATTAAAATGACCATGGAGAGGGAATCGATTGAGTTCTACGGTGGTGGGATCGAAGTTCCTGATTTACTGAACCCCGGACAACTGAAACTACTAAGGGAGTGGAACGGAGATCCAGCTTATTTAAGTCTTTTTAAGTTAAAACGTTATAGCCAGAAAAGTTTAGATTCCTTAAAAGGAGATTCCAAAACAAATAAATAGCTTGTGATAATGTTCTGTCGTTTTTCTTTACCTTGTTTTGTTTAAGAACTGTATTTTGTGAATTCAGTTATCTACAAAATATAGACAATTTGAATTTGGCGCGTTTTCTGCTTAGGGCTTTCAGTGCCATCTATGAATCTATTTAATAAATACTTCGATAGAATATTTTTATGGCAAATTTAGAATCAATTTTAGTACAAAGTATTGTAAGTAAGTAATCATATGATGAGTTTTAACTTAGCTGAAAGACGTCAATAGTTATTAGCAATTTTAAATTCTATCAAAATAACTGATGTAAAGGTTTCCTCGTGTGGGTTTTCTCTCTTACCGGCATCGTGTATTCTGCAAAATGCGTGCGTGCTATGTATTTTATTTACTGTAGCAAATATGCCATTATCTGAATTCTGAGCAAAAATCCTGATTTCTCACTGGTATAGGTAACTAATAGGTGCAATAAAATGCCTAAGAAGAAGACAGGTCAGCGCAAAAAGGCCGAAAAACAGAAGCTAAGGCAGAAAGAAATTAGGACAGCAAAAGAAAATGTACAGCTGGCTTCCCACCCTTGTAATCTCGCTATGGAATGCGAAAAATGCCACAAGTAAGTAATTTCTAACACAAAAATCACAATTCTAAAACCCTTTACTATAATCCGCTATAGGAAACAGAAGAATCGAGCGTTCTGTTACTTCTGTGCCAGCGTGCAAAGATTACCCGTTTGCGCTCAATGCGGCAAGATGAAGTGTATGTTAAAGACAGGGGATTGCGTCATACGGCATCCCGGAGTCTATACAACAGGTTTAGCAATGGTGGTACGTTAAACTCTTCAAAAAACTACGCTTTCAAAACTACAAACTTAATTAAACACGTTTAAGGGGGCCATTTGTGATTATTGCGAAGCATGGGTCTGTCATGGCCGGAAATGTTTGCAGTCTCATGCATGCACATGTCCGCTACAAGAGGCTCTTTGCATTGAATGCGAACGTAATGTTTGGGATCATGGAGGACGATTATTTAAGTGTTCGTTTTGCGATTCTTTCCTATGCGAGGATGACCAGTTTGAGCATCAAGCGTCCTGCCAAGTGTTGGAATCGGAAAATTACAAGTGTACGTGGTTTTATTTGAGGTTATGTGAGGTTAGATTGAGGATTTGTTTTGGTTTTAGGTCAGAGTTGTAATAAGTTGGGGCAGTATTCGTGCCTGAGATGCAAAATTTGCTATTGCGAGGACCATATCCGTCGGAAAGGGTTTAAGTATGAGAAGAACAAGGCAATTCCCTGTCCGAAGTGCAGTTATGATACGTCGCAAACGAAGGATCTAAGCATGTCGAGTAAGTGGATTTTGTGCATTATGCGGCTGGTTTCAGAGGGTATAAGTTGGAGTTGCCAACATTGTGCTTATGTTGACCCGGAGAAAAATAATTATATTATGGAACATAAGTTTAAATTAATAACAGCCGCCACAAAAATGAGCGTTACTCTTTAGTAACGCTTTGGTGTGAAATTTGGATATAGGTTGTGTAAAAAGCGATGAGATCTAGATGCTAATTGCCAAGTAAATTAATTTATTTCAATTAGTGTCGACTAGTTCTCTCCCTTTTCGTTTCTTCCCCTTATTGTCGATTTTTTTATGACACAACCAACATGAGACAAAATGCCGATATTACCACCTAAACCAAGCATAATTTTCATTTGTTTGTGCTTGAAGTAATTATCTACACGCCCTCTAACTAATTTAAAATTTTCATTTTATTCCGACAGTATTGGCGTTTTGTATGAACCTCCATAATAAATGTGTCTCTAGTCAAAAATAATAACTATATCTCTCACTCATTTGTAAATATAAAGTCCAACTAATAATTTTCAAATAAAGGTATCGCTGTCGTCATCTCCATTATTTAAAAAATACTGTTTTATAGCATACCAGTATGATACTATTCTGTGAACTGTCTTGGACAAACTCAAACATATTGTTGGGACATTTCTTATTATCTGAACAATATACATATTAAAATAATCAACAAAAGTTCAAAACATATTTTGTTAATTAATTATCATTATTGAATGTCGATTTCTGAGAAGCAAAATTCCTACCTTCAAATAATACCCGTCTTTTTGAAAGGTATTTTTGATATTAAATTTGTCTCAGGCTATGATCATCGAGGCAGGATGCAATCTTCTGCGTTCGTCGTTTCGCTACAGAATTCCTACTGCATTCACTAGACATGTGACAAAATCTAAAAATGCTACAATTGCTACTTTCATATGAACTATTTTTTTATTGATAAAAATCAAGGTTAAATTAAAAGGATACAAACTCCAAATCTAGTTCTGTGAAAAGCCAAATTTTGGTCTTCTTAGTGATTATCAGTGTTTTAAAAATATTGCTAAAATACAAGATGATTCATAACACAAGGTGAAATGGTATATTTAGCATCAAATTCTAAGTAGAAAGTTTGAAGATTTATTTCACCACTCGGTCTTTGCTTTTGAGATAATTTACATACATAATTTTATGACTGCTAAATTAGTATACAAAAAGTATAGAAAGTGGAGTAACAATATTTATTAACATTAAGGAATGTTTAAAATATCTGCCACAAAATTTTGTACACCTTTTGTAACCTTCTGTAGTCGTTATGAGGTAAAAAAAACATGAACAAAAGTGATAAATGATAAATAAAATACCATCACTCAAGAAAACAAAGACTAACGTATATGAGTTAATTCTTACACATTATGAAACTTTTCAAATTTTATGAATTAATTTTAAAAAAATTGAGAATAGATATAGTTATTAATAACTTTGAAGGACTATGCAAAAATATTGATGGAACCAAAAAAAGATGATTCTTTATATTTTTGATAATGATATGCAAACTGCAACTACAGAACCATGATGTTTACCCCATTTTTTTTGTATTATTATAGCCCGTAGTCATAAGTTTGGTAGGCAAGCTCAGACTTCCTACGATGATGATGACGAAGAGAGGGGTTACGGCGATTACGGGGCCTACGGAACGTCAGCGACTTATGCGGATAACTATTCCGATGATGATGACGACGATGATTATGATGACAGCGATGATAGCTCGGAAGAAGAGTCTACCGAGGAAGATGAAGAAAAGAAGGAGACTTAAATATCTAACTGCTGTATTTACAGAATGAACGGTGGTATTTATTAGTATAAAGTAAAAACTCATCCGCTTGTATTTATTGTGTGTTTTATTCATTGAAATTTACCAAGAGCGGTTTGCTTCCTGAACAATAATATTTTTTATTTTTGTTAATTACTAACTTACAATTTGGGGTTTGATAGAAATTTATTTAACAATTTCTGCAAAAGTTATAAACATTTTTCTGTAGGAACTGACTGGTATACGTTTGCTATTCGAACTGACGTTATCGCCATTTAGAGGTTGTTGTCCATGGGGAAAAATTCCGAGCATCGAAGTGCTACTATGTCTTATAATTACCTACAATTTGAATTATGATACAAATTTATGCAACAATTTTACAAAAGTTATAAACATTTTCTGTAGCTACTGCTAGAACTACATTTGCTATTTGAACGGACATTATCGCGTTTAGGCGTTGTTGTCTATGGGGCAAAATTGCGAGCGTCCAGGGTTATAATAATAATAATAATAATAATAATAAGTTTATTGTACTGTTCAGTATTTGTCAAATTACAAGAGAATTACGTAGTGTTTGCATTATTTTGTGTAATATGACTTACAAACTCATCATCACTGTATAACACATTTGATTTCATGAAAGCCTTCAGTTTCGGAACAAAACAATCATCTTTCCACTCACGAGGGCACAAATTGTACCAGTGGATGCCCCGATTTAGGTAGTTAGTGGTCCTAAGTCTGCTGTTGATTCCATCCAACAGATCATGACCTCTAGTGTAGTGGTCATGCTTGGCTCCTCTGGTCACCAATGAGAGACGACGTTCCTTGTGGATGTCAATAAGAGTTTTTAGGATGTACAATGCTACCGCTGTCAGAATTCCATATTCTGCAAATAAGGGTCTGCAGGATGATCGCCTGGTTACACCAGCTATACTGCGTACAGCCTTCTTCTGTTCAATCAGTATTTTCTTCATGAACGCCGTGTGGCCCCATATTTCCACTGCGTAGCTCAGCTTAGCATGGAAAAGCGAATGATACGCTGTTTTGGCAGCAATCTCTCCCGAGGTTTGTCTTGTTCGTTTGATTGCGAAGGTTACCCTTGACAGTGAGCGGCTAAGGTGCTCAACCTGAGCACCCCACGAGAGTCGAGAGTCCACCACTACGCCCAGAAGTCTAACCGGGTCATCAGTACCCTCCCACCGATCCGTGGTGTAGTTGATGCGATTTGTTTTCTCTTTGTTTAGCAGTAACTCATTTGTGAGGAACCAGGCCTCCGCATGCTCTATAACGCTGTTCATTTTTATGTCCAACTGCTGCTTAGACTCACCGCTCACCGTAAGTGTGGTATCATCCGCAAACATGGTGACATGTGCTGGTATGTTTTCCGGTAGGTCATTCATGAATACCACGAAGAATAGCGGGCCCAATATCGATCCCTGGGGTATTCCCCTTGTGACAGTACATGTTGCACTTTGTTGGCCCCCCAGTATCGTGAGTTGTTGTCGACTCTGGAGATAGCTCTGGACCATATCAAGCGCCTTCCCCGATACTCCGTAGTGGCCAAGTTTCTCTAGCAGGATTGTGTGCGACATCGAATCAAAGGCCTTGCTTAGGTCACACATGTACGATGCCGTATTTTTTCTTTTGTTAATTTCTCCGCAGACATAGGTGTAAAGTGAGTCAAGCGCCCCCTTTGTGTTCCTGCCAGCTATGAAACCGTACTGACTGCCTGTATAGTAGTTATGTCGAATAAAGTACTCATTTATTCGTTTGTGGATGATCTTTTCCAGGATTTTTGATAGAACTGGCAGCACAGAAATAGGTCGATAATTGGCGCAGCTTTTCCTGTCCCCTTTCTTGAAGATGGGATGCACTTTTGCAGTTTTGAGTTGACTAGGAAATTTTCCCTCACGGAGGCATACATTGAAAAGCACAGTCAGTGTTGGTGCCAGAATCAGATTGACTCGCTTGATGATACGGGTATTCATGTCGTAGATGTCAGTTGCTGTCTTGTTCTTCAGCCCTTTGATGATGTCGAGGATTTCTTCGTTTGTAGTAGTGTCAAAAGTATTCAATTGAGTAGGTTTTGCCTCAATGCGGTTTATGTTCACAGTGTGGTTTGTCACGTGAAGTTGGTTTATAATCATAGTTCCGGTATTGGCAAAGAAGTTGTTGAGTTCCTCACAGGTTGGTGAAAACTGTTGACAACATTTGGCTGTCCTACCAGTTTCTTTGTTGATAATGTCCCATATTACCTTAGCTTTATTGTCGGCCTCGTCAATTCGTGTTTGATTATTCTTCCTTCTTTCTGCCTCAGATGCTACCAGATAGTTGCGTCTGATCTCATCTAGAGCTGTCTGTGTGTCTTCACTTCCATTATCTGCCTGCAATCGGCACAGAAATTTGAGACGCTCTTTCATCTCACAAAGCTGGCGGGAGAATGTTGGCTGAGTCCCCAGAGGTTTACACACTTTCCGAGGGAAGCTTTCATCAATTGCAGATCCCAAAGTCCTTAACAAGTTTCTGCACATCACCTCTGGATCTGTGCTATGTACGGTTGTCCAATCAGTGTTGCTGAGAATCTCTGCAAACTGGTTCACTCGATTCGCAGAGTAGATTCTTCTGAGCGTCGTTTTTCCCACTGGCCGGCAATCCAATGTAACACATTGAGGGTAGTGGTCGCTAATGGTGTAGTCAAGAACATGCGCGTTTCTAGCCCGTTCTGTGTTCACGAAGATATTGTCAATACAACTTTGAGCGTTGTGTCTTATTCTTGTTGGTTGATATATTGATTGAATCAGTCCAAAATTATTCATTATCTTCAACAACTCTGAGTTTGCTGGTGATCTAGGTTGTGGTTATCTAGGTCTTTTAATTACCTATAATTTGAGGAATGATAGAAATGTATAATAATGTAAAATTGTCAAAATTTAAACTCTATTAGATAATAACTTTATCTTCCATCTTAAATTTGCTAAAAAGTTCACGTTTTTATAAAATGTTTCAAGAATAGTCACGGTAAAAGAGATTGTTATTTTGAGTCAACTTTTCAAAGTTTTTATATTAATGCCAATAAATAGTTTGATGATTTTTGGTTTTCTTCTTTGAGACAAAATTGGATAACTTTAAAACTCCTACGTCATGGATGTTTATAAGCAAATAGACTAGATGTTTGGATTTTAAATGAACTGATTATTGTTTACAAAAAAAAGATAGGTATAATAACTTCCAGACTCAGTTCTAAACGCGTTTTCAAGTAAACCGTTAATAATTATTGTTCAAAATTAATTAACTATTCAGTGCAACTTTTTAGAATATTAAATATTCAGTTTCTTTGTCATGAATAAAATAAATATTATTTGTACGTTTTTTGGTTTTGTCAAATATAGTTCAAATAGCCCAACCCACACTGTAAAAATACATTTTTTATCTAAATACACTTTTTGAAAACTAAACTTTTTCACTAAAAAAGCGATAATTTTGCGATGCAGAAATGCCAAGCATGACCATCTTACCGTTGTCACAATTCGTCGCAAACTCGAGGTGTTTTAACCGAGACGCAATCTACGGCGTATATGCACCCCATGACAGAAACATCGAATCTAAATATTTCGGTTTTTAGTTTAAGATAAAATAAAACGGTAAAACTGGAAGAACCTTGAAAATTGGAACAAGAAATGCCATTGTTCGTTCTATTGCAGTAAACCATTGAACGATTAATGGCAAATCATTTTTGGTACAATGTGTGTTTCATTTTAGAGTTAAATATATCGGGATAAAATTGTATCTTTATTTTATACTTATTCTCAATATTTTCTTGTCACTGTATTTTATACGTATTTACTAATTTTATATTCTCTAGTAGGTACATAATTGAATACGAAAACAGGTTTTTTACCACTATTTTTTTTATTTTTTACGTTTATGTTTCTGTTTTAAGTACAGCCTCTATTTTTTGTTTAGGTAACTATAAAGACTTGAGCAAATTGAAAAGGTTCATGTTTGCCTCCATATTGAATTTTATCTACTTCTTCCAATATCTGTTCTTTCTATTATAGTAACATGTTGGTGTCAATAAACATTTTATGCTTGATACTTAATTTAATTAGAAAGTGTGCTGTTATAGGTTGAATTTCATACTTAAAAAAGAACAACTCAGTTGATTTACTGTAGATCATTGGCCACATTTCACCAATTAACAAAAAATAAGAACATAGTTTAGATTTAATTTTTCGTATCCCGGGATTGGAAGCCTCTAACCTAGCTACTAGGTCTTTTAATTACTTACATATTGAGGTATGATAGAAACTTATGCAACTTTTCCAAATGTTATAAACAATTTTATGCAGCAAATGATTGAAATACGCTTGCTATTGGAACGAATATTGTCGCCAATTAGTTTTCTAGAAAACACCATTTTTGATATAACATCAAAACAATTTTATCCCAATTTTATTTAATGGAATATTATTTATTACAAAACACAGTCTTTACCCAATATTATTTATTACAAAAGAAAGTCAGCCAATACAACATAAACTATTTCTATTTATAATATAGGCATTACATAAACATATCATCAAAACCAGGAGGCGGCATCTCATCGTTATCAGGATTAGCAGGCCTCCTGGGTCCCGGGAACCAATCCGCGTCCGGGGGCCTAAACGGATCAAACCTCGCACCGGGCGGCAACGACCCACCGGGAATCCCAGAGTTGGGGTCCCACGCAGGGGGCCCCGCTCTAGGGGGCTGGTAAAGCATCCCCCCACCTCCCGGAAAATCAGCTCTCGGCATACCCAACGGATTCGAACCAAACGGATTCAAATCATTCGATCCAACACCAGTCCCAGGCCTGAAATTCGGCATATACGGGCCAACACCGGCCAAACCCGGTCTAGCTGGTTCCATCAAACGTGACGGTATTCCATCGCTACTCGGATACCGCGTACTGTCCTGCTGCGTCTGACTTGAAGTCTCTTTAGTTTTCGTTGAAGTTACAACTTTCTCAATGAGTTGTTTTTTGATAGATTCCAGGATTTGACGGCTTTCTGGTATCATTTGTTCTAAAGAACCAGAACGTGCGACGACGGTTCGAGAATTTAGTTGTATCATCGATACAGAGCGTTCGTCGATTCTGATCAAATTGACGATTATGCCGTCGTCGATCTGAGAGCCTTTTAAATTGTATAAACGTCCTTGAAGGATGTATCGGAGAGAATAGCCATCATTCCAGCCTTTCGGTAGAGTTTCAGATTTGGCTTCTGTGCCGTCTAATGACTTGGAATCCCCGATTCCTATGCACCTGAATCCGTTGGATATCAGAGCTAAGTGAACGAAACATATCAGGACGTCTTGATTGCTTTTGACGTCCTTTTCGATGCTGGCGTACAGCAGATCCCACCCGAACATGGATGAACCTTGGTCAGACATAGTGAACACTGGAAATTTTAATGTTATTGGGTTTTTATTGGTATATGTTAGACCGTTAGAGAATATCTTACGTTACTAATCAAATGTGACCTGTCATCGCCGATTTGTAGGTTAAGTATGTTTTTGTCGGTATGGAAACGTCCATTATTGACAAACAAAATATCAATGGTGTTTATTATTATTTTGAAGAACTGAGATTTTACAAATTGTTAAAAATTGCTACTTTATTATTCTTAAATCTTTCTTGCATATAAGTAGTTTTTTTAATGGTGAATACGAATTTGAGTCGTAGTTGTCGCAGTCGATACTTATTCATGAGTGTATCCTAAATTTGAATGCTGAAGAAGTCCAATCACAATAACTTTGGGTATATATTCTTCCGGCTATTAATAATTATATCAAGATCATTGTGAAGAAAACAAATAAAAACTCTTTTTGATAATCTTTTTCCGTAGAATCTGAATCTGAAAGCTGCAATTCGGAATTGAGACACTAAAAAATTAGACACAGTTGAAAATGCAAGCACTCCTGAACTGTTTTCACTTCTTCGATTTTGTTCATTGTTACCCGGAAATCGGAATAGTCACTTGCTTAGATTTTTGTATATTCAATTACGTTCTTGGAAATATGTGAAATGCTCTGACATCTGAATCAAATGTTAATTGATTTTATGTTGTTTTTTTATTAAGTTAACAATTGTAGTATATAAATATATATATATGTATATTTTTCAAAATTTATTCTTACAGTAGGTGCTTTCGATTTGGGTGCGTTTAGCACTGGTGCCACACATGTGCAACACTGGTGCTTTTTGCTAACATTACGAACATTGCGCACTTGGCAAAACGAACGTTTCAAAACCGGCGTGAAACGCACCTGAGTGACTCAAATGGTCAAATCGAAAGCAGCTAGTGTCCTACTGTCTCATCTCGATTATGTGAGTCGGTATTTGGTATTGTAGCTAACTTCGCATCAGTTTTTGTAGTTTTGTACACGTATTACACGTTGACAACTACATGTCAACAGATATCAATAAATCCGGCATCACAAAATAATTTTCATTTCTGCCGGACACAACGACGCAATCATGAGAGTTCTAGTCGTCTCATCACTGGTGATATGTGCAATATTAGCTTTCGGAGCTGACGGGCAGACCCGAAAATCGGTAAATACCTCAATAACAATTAGTAAGGAAAACTACATAACCTCACTTTTATCGATAGGGTTTATCCATGTCCGAAAGGGTGCAACAATTGACAGATATGACAAATTCTAGAGCCGTCTTGAAGTTTAACGGCAACAAATTCAGGGACTACGTAAAGGCAACTCCTAGGAATTACTCTGTTATCGTAATGTTCACTGCAATGGCCCCACATAGGCAGTGTATGGTGTGCAAGCACGCTAACGACGAGTTTGTGATTGTTGCAAACTCGTTTAGATACTCTCAGACGTACTCGAATAAATTATTTTTCGCTATCGTCGACTTTGATGAAGGTTCCGATGTTTTCCAACAAATGAGGTTAAACACCGCGCCTGTATTTATTCATTTCCCTGCTAAGGGCAAACCTAAGACTCCCGATACTATGGATATCCAACGTATTGGTTTCCAAGCTGAGTCAATCGCAAAATGGATTCATGAGAGGACCGATATTAACGTAAGTTTTTAAAAAATTTGTGTCTTAGAACTTTGACAGTGTATGTGACCTGCTCCAACAAAAGGGACCTTATGACATACCTGCATTTACCTCTTATATTGAAGCTACTCTATTTTTAACTAAACTAATAATGGTTTTCTTCACATGACGACTGTATGATTATACACGTCAATGTTGATTATTTTATTTAGTTCACATTTTTTAAAAAAGAAATATGCACAAAGTATCAACGAGTTTTTTTTTTTTTGAGTTTTTAATACCATTAAAAAAATCATTTTATGTAATACAATTATTTAAACATATTGAGATAAAATCATTGAACTTTGAACTGTTAATATCATGTGCGAAAACCCATGTAAAGACTATATAAAGTAGTAAAGCAGACGATTTTTTTAACTGGTCATGTGTCAATCTGACTTGCTTTGAAACAAATTACCACTAAACAGAATTGGTAAATGGTTTTCCACTTCCTAGCTTAAAATTTTAAGTTTTAAGCTCTTAATTTTTAATTTTTGCCTACTTTCTGAACGGCCTCAACAAATATCCTCAACATCAGATCAAATTGTTTACGAAATCTTTTATTATATTATTATTGAAATTAATTAAAAAACCATCAGAAATACGTCATATGTTTGAATATCTTTGAAAGTGTTAAGCTTAACAACAATTTTTTCACAATATTAAAAACCAAAGAATTATTTGAAAATATTGAGATATGTAGATTTAAGAGAAAAATTAAAAAATGGGTTTTCGGAATCATGATGTCAATTTCTATTCTGTCTTTCAATATTTTGAAGCAATTCGTCATGAACCTACATTATTTATCTTTAATTTGGTGAATAATTTGTTCTGCTAAGAGTAATACTTCTGGAGATAGTGATGCAAATGTACATAGGTGGACAAAATTTTATGACAAATTTTGTAATCCCTGATAGTTTTAATTAATTTCAATAATATTTCTTCATAGATTCAGTAAACATTTTTCTGAATCTATTGGTATTACTTAAGAAAGTGAATTATTTGTCACTCAAATGTAATATGACTAGACTATATGGATTTCATCTACTATAAAAAAGCTATAAAATTCAAACGTTAAGCTATCATTTCAGCTTACTTAGATAATTCTATTACATCACATTTTTGCAAAAAATGCCTAAAATGTCAAACAACACAATACCCTCCCAATAAATTATTATTCTTGATAGAATTATGTCAGTAGGTTGAAATGAAAGACATGAAGTTTAAAGGTAAAATTGTGATTTTTTGTTTGTTGAGATAAGATACATTAAAAATAATAGAACGCAATATTATTTATTATCATTGCATTATTATTACAGTCGAACCTGGATAAATGGGACCTGGATAAGTGAGTAACCTCTATTATTGGGACTAGTTGTGATGTCCCGGCATTTATTAGATAAAATACCTCTATTAGTGAGACTTTCAAACCTCTTTAATTGAGAATAATTTGTTCCGTGGCTTAATTGAAATACCTCTATTACTGAGACGGCCGCCCTTAGAACCTCTGTAAATGGGACTCGGACGTTAGGCAAAATGTAAACACAGTACGTTCTGACGAATATTCTAGATCTTCTAGAGTAGTTTCGATTTATTTGCTGAACGTCTATAAGTGAGAACCTGTATAAGTGAGACAAATACTGGTTGAACCTGCCTAAATGAGAAACCGGGTAAGTGAGATACCTCTATAAGTGAGACTAAATAGGCCGTCCCTTCAGATCCCACTTATCCAGGTTTGACTGTATATTATTATAACTATATTATTATTCGAAAAGGATATAATTCTTGGGAAATAATTCTTGGGAAATTATTATTATTATATTTTGTTTACTAAACTGAAAAATAAGTCAATATTAAAATGATAATTACCAGATGAAAAAATGTCATAGATTCAGTAAAACTGAAAATGTTTATATTAAACAAACATCGACAAATATTAATTATCAAAATACACATTTGATGCAATGGGTTTAGATGGTATAAATTTGTAAAAATTACCAAAATTGCGTTTTTAACATTTTTACCTCACTTTTTTTGATAACTTGTTACGCGCTTATTATATGTGCGCTATAGGTTGCAGAACTTAATGCACATTATATTCTTTGCAGGGCACATTATAATTTTCTCATGGTACAATTTAGATTATTGAATGCACTTATAATATTTTCAAATGCTGAGTTATTTAAACCATTGGAAATATATTTTAATCAATGAACAGATATTCTTTAAGTTGTTTATTATATTGCTTATTATATTTAGAGGTAAAGATTGTATTGCACATTTATTTATTTAAGTGTACAAATATATTATGAAAGGAACATAAATTATATATACATAATATATAAATGCCCAATTATCTATTATGATGTACATTTATATAAATTTATTGTACATTTATTTTTTTATGCGCACGTAATTCTTTGCATTTCTCAAATATTTTTTGTAATGGACAAAATCTAAAGTGTTAACTGTTTCTGTAGAACCGGAATCTGCAAGCAGAAATTTTGTCTTGGTATAGATTTGGAGAAAACCAGTGCTAAGAAACAGAAGAAAATACAAAAGAAGCCCTTTCTCTCTCAAAAACTAGACACAATTTGGAATTTCTTCTTTCACAATTCATATTGTACATTATAAACATACAAAAAACAGTTTTTACTTCTCTTCTGGTTTTGAGTATGGATATTGAATTAAATTTTCACAATTAGAAACATGAGATCATAGTTATTTCTTTGGAGCCGGTTACATATATAACATTTCTTTGTTTCTATACACTCAGTATAAAAACCAAATCCAAAATTTATAATTTGTTTTGCAGATTCGCGTTTTCCGTCCACCAAACTATTCTGGAACATTGGCTCTGGTAGTTTTGTTTGCAGGAGTTGCGGCTGTCTTGTACCTGCGTAGGAACAATTTGGAATTCTTGTACAACAAGAATATGTGGGCAACCGGGGCGTTATTCTTTTGTTTCAGTATGGTTTCCGGGCAGATGTGGAATCACATCCGTGGGCCGCCGTTTGTTCATAAGAACTCCAACGGACAGGTTGCCTATATCCACGGATCATCTCAGGCGCAATTCGTCCTGGAAACTTACATCGTAATGGCCTTGAGTATCCTTTCTTTTGTTCGGTTTACATTTTCTTGTTTGAAAATTAAAGAAGTGTATTTTGTACTTAACGAATATTTAGATGCTGCTATCGTTCTTGGAATGATTTTGCTGACAGAGTCTGGAAATAGGAAACGTGATCCAAAAAGGAGAAAACTGTTTGCAATGATCGGCTTGGGTCTTATTGCTGTTTTCTTCTCACTGATTTTGTCGGTGTTCAGATCAAAAACTCAGGGATATCCGTATAGGTAGGTTTTGTTTGGTCGTTATGAGAATTCGTTGTGTCTAATTTGTTGGTTTTTTGTTTCAGTTTCCTATTTAAATAAAATTATTTCACCGGAGTTAGTTTTCGTGATTCACTTGACGTTTTGATTTTGTGATACATTTTGTTACAATAAAATATTTAAAAAGTGATGTGTTTTAGTGCGGAAACCTATGTAAAAAAATGTATGACAGGGTTATTAAAGAAAATTGTCTGTTATAAAATGTTTCTTTATTTTTTATTGGTTCTATAGTTTGTAAGTGTACAAAAGCTATAAAAAGGTTTTGAGTCCTATTTTGCTTTATTTTCTAGTGTGTCCTAATTGGCAAGTTCTTGTACATTACATTACTTCTAATTATTTGTATTGATGGCATCATATTTCTAATATATCTTGAAAACAATGGGATTGGTCTTACTTGGTGCATAAGACCCTAAAATAAATATATTCTACGGAACAACTCTACTGTTATAACTTATTTCAATTTTTATTGTCTAATTGGTGCACAACTAGTATTAGTAATTCTCATATAGACCTAATATGTTCACTGTTACAGATTGGGCTACTTTAAAAATGTAACAAAATTGGGGTGGTTTATTTTCAGACAGTGTCAATATACAAATGAAATGGGGTAACTATTAAGTGTTAAAAAAGGCGCAAGTGTTTTTATAAATCTCTGTAGTGGTCCCTTTTCCATATTTACTACTACATGTTTATTATGTTTTAGATTGAATGCAAATATTGCACACACAGTATAGGTACTATTTTATAATAATAGTTTGACAAGAAAAGAATTAGCGCACGAGTTGTTTGGGGCACAACAAGCATAGCGAGGAGTACCCAAATGGAACGAGTGCGCCAATAAGTCTTATAAAACGTGTGTTATATACTATTTTTTCTACTTTTCGACATTAATTTTTACAAGAATTTCGAAAATTGCAGTTGTCATCTTACAATCTAGAGTATTGTTATCTTCAACGGTTCGTAGTGTGGTCAAATTTACAAATGCGATAGAGGCGAGCCAATAGCGATTGAGATGTCAGCCTTATTTGACACTTGACGTCAATATCATCAATCTTGGAAACCTAAAAGTTTGTGATATACCAGTGCGCCAATACGTCTTATAAAACGACTGTTATATACTATTTTTTCTACTTTGCAACATTAATTTTACATAAATTCAGAAAATAGCGGTTGTCATCTTACAATCTAGAGTAGTTTTATCTTTAGCAGTTGGTAGTTGTCTTAAAATTTAAAAATGCGATTGACGCGAGCCAATAGCGATTGAGATGTCAGCCTTATTTGACACTTGACGTCAAGATGATCAATCTTGGAAAACTATAAGTTTCCGACTAGTGTTTGCATAACGACACCGAAAGCGGTTTCGTTATGAGTTTATAACGAACGCAAAGTAGAAAATAAACATTTAATTTTGAGGTGTTCAGTGTTTTTTCTACTTTGCGTTCGTTATAAACTCATAACGAAACCGCTTTTGGTGTCGTTATGAAAACACTATATCACAAACTTTTTGGTTTCCAAGATTGATGATATTGACGTAAAGTGTCAAATAAGGCTGACATCTCAATCGCTATTGGCTCGCCTCTATCGCATTTGTAATTTGTAAATTTGACCACACTACGAACCGCTGAAGATAACACTACTCTAGATTGTAAGATGACAACCGCTATTTTCGGAATTTATGTAAAATTAATGTTGCAAAGTAGAAAAAATAGTATATTATATAACACTCGTTTTATAAGACGTATTGGCGCACTGGTTCCATTTGGGCACTCCTCGCTACGCTCGTCGTGCCCAAAACAACTCGTGCGCCAGTTTTTGTCTTATAAAACTTGTATTTTAATATACTATTAAATAACAATAGTTTCTATAATCTTTACATTTGATTAACCTGAAACTTACTTTTGCGAGAAGAACAAAACTGTTTTTGCATGAATAGGGCCACAAAAGCGTGTTTCTAGTTTGGGTATAGATGGCGCTAGTGTCGTCAGAATAGGTCAACTGGGTCAACTTATTATTTTATTTATTGATGAAATGGTATACCTGGTAGAAATTGTATAATCTGTATATTTTTACCTCTGTATAATTTTAGTGCAAAGGTAGAGATGGTAGTATACTTACAGTTTGTGAGTTATTGCCTTATTTTTCTATATCATATCATTCATCATTTTAAGAAACATATCACCAGTGGCGGACTGGCCAGGTGGTGCCAGGTTGCCCGATGGCAAGTGGGCCCCCCCCTTGAGTGGGCCCCCCCTGAAGACAACATGTTGAGCATATTATTAATATATTTATTTGAGCGGAGGTGGCCGAGTGGATAGGGCGAATGCCTTCCACTCAGAAGTCCAGGGTTCAAGCCCAGGTTAGGCAGGGGATTTTTCTAATACTTCGTCTCGCCGACTGCCGCACAGGCAAGCCACTAGCTTTGTGCACATGGCAACATCCCCAAAAAAAAAAAAATTATACTGCAATAGGCACGGGCGCCGCACGAAACAATATCAGGCAATAAGAGGGCCCCCACCTATTTGCAATAAATTCATTCATGTCTGCATATTAACAGATATACACAGAGTAAAAACAAACCCTTGGCAGAAAATATCTTCATGCTTACCTACAGGTGTCCCACAACAACGTACCAACAAACTTATGTTTATTTATAGGAACACTAGGTATATTATTGGAATTTTAAATGAAGCTTTTTAACCTAAATGTTTTGACATCAACTTGTATTAGGCTATTATGAACTGTTTCTGAGATATTGTGAAATGATTGGTATTTTCCGAAAATTATTCTAAGGCAAGGGCCACGTTTACCAGTAGGCAAAACAGGCATCTGCCTAGGGCCCGGCGAAAGGGGGGCCCGTAAGCGGCCCCATTCGACCTAAATGCTGTAGGGGCTAGGGCCCACTAATTGTATATTAAATAAATCGACTTAGAATTAGAATTCGAAGTTATATATAATTTTCGAAAATTATATAACAATAATACTTTATACCAATAATAATACAATTTATTACAACCCAAATTCAATTGCATATCGCCCGTATCGATACTTCGGGACAGTGTTCAGAAATAGGTCCAGGAAGTCGGCGGACCTCTTTGCATGACTTCGGTAGTTTTTAGTAGACGAACCTACGTAACATCACATTTTTGAAAAAAGTAAATTAAATATTAAAAAATAAGTTTAGCATAACTTCCCAAAAAAAAAATAAAAAAATGCACTTGGTAGAATTCCGTTAATTTGTGCATGCCAAATTTTCTAATAAGACAGGGAGCATTTTTGGTCGCTCGTTTAACAGTACCTAATGAAATAACACTGTAGTGAATTTAGTCAGTGATTGCCATCTCCTGTGCATTTAAGTTCCAAAATTCAAGATTACATTTCAGGCTACCTAAAGAATGCAGTGCCAAAAAAAGAGTTTGCTGATATTTGATACAATTTTTGAGATTTTTGGTTAAAATCTAAAAAAACTATCGTAATGATCTGTTTTTCCTTGCGAGACACAAAAATGCTTGAACAATGTCGAGTATTCTCAAAACCGCACCGCAATGTACCAAACGCTTTATTTTTAATGTGACAAACAGCAGGCTTTTATATATTTTGGGGAATTCACATGATGTCAATGAAAATAATTCCTAAAACTTTCGTAAAGAAAATAAAATAATATGTAAAACCCATGTTTGGGAACTAGCGACTTTTCATACATTTGTAGACAAACGTATATTCAACAATTCAATATTCATGTATGCACAAAATTAATAACGAAAATTCAAAATCCTGTTTATTGTTATATGTGGAAATTGCAAAAAATGCGTTTCCCTGAATTTAACTCTTGTAGCTCCTCAAACAATCGAGCAAAAAGCGACCATCCAGTATTTAAGATTTACGTTTAATTGCTTTTTATATAAGGAGAAAAAATAAGGAAAACTGTAACGTAAACTGCAGAATCTATAACACTTTGGAGAGAGTATAAAAAAAACTGAAAATGACAAAAGAAGAGATTTGTGCCAAACTGTTTAGTTGACCAAACTCGCTTATAAAGCCACTGTTTATAATTTGAATCCATTAATTTGTTCCACTTATTTATAGAAATAGCAAAACATATTTTATTGCAGTTACCCAAATTTTATAGACTTCTGACAAAGACTTAAATATCGATGAACAAAAAATATAAATAGAACAGTTTTATTTATTATTATTATTATAGAAATCGCAGAGAATAGGATTTACTTCAGAGAAGTTAAATTTTATTTTAGAAAACAAATTTTAATCCACCTTTTCTTAATGTCGAAATAATTTTAAGATTTTTTTCTAACACGACCAGTCAGCAATGCCGAGGGTCCGTTTTCTATTTTAAGCTGGCAAAAATTTATTTGCGCGCTTCACTTTCGGAGTAAATCCTCATCGCGCTTGCCAAACTTGAAAAGGATTTTCTAAAAACCCTCTACCATGATGATATCATGAAAACATTTACTGAAGCCAAACTCAGAAAAAGAACATTTTAGATTTGTAAAATACCATATCTTCATTAAATTTTTTATACAAATTAACAACTTTTAAGTTGTTATCACGTTTTAAAATGTGATTCTTATTTCTTAAATAAATATTTTTATTATTGGTGTTCTTTCATATACGATAGTGAGGTTGAGGGGCCCGGAATTTCAGGTGTGCCTAGGGTCTGTAAAACCGTAGACGCGGCCCTGTTCTAAGGTAACTAATGAGAATAAAGAAATAAAAGAACTCATTTTGGATAGTAAAAGTATCGCATTTTTTTACAGTTATTATTCATTTGCGGTTCTAATATGACTTATCCGGAATAAATGGAGATTTGCTAAATGTCAAATAACTTTAAATTGAACACCCTGTATATCTTGACACACTTCGAAAGATGGATAAATCAACTTTCCTAAAATGTTTAACTCGGTAGGTCTATCGTTAACAGCTAAAAGGTTATTAATTTAACATTTATACGCATGCAAAATATTTCATAAATTAATATAAAATATGTAGTTGCCGAGACGAAATTCAGCAATCGCACAAATGTAATGATTCTCCTGCAGCAACATTTAGTCATTGCAAACTGCTACTATCAGTTACACAAACGAACAAGAATTTATGATCATCCAAGACTTAGTTTTATTAGTACCATTCGAAACTTATTTAAAATTTTTATTATTTATTTACGTAATGTTCTAAATTATTTAAAGAATTTTAGTGGATCCTTGGGTTGGTTGTAGTGGTGTAACGCCGTAGCCAGCTAAATCGCCAGTTCAATTTATTTATTTCGGGACATGTTAAAGAGTAAGTTTATGGGGATGTTATAGTTACTACTGATAACAAAAACAAAGGGTGCTTTGGTAGCTATGTGGTGTTCTTCAGCAACCTGACGTTTCTGTACTCTCATAATAATAACTAATTAAATAAATAGTTAATTGTAGACTGAATCATTATTCAGTCTTGCTTCAAATTTTCGGTGGAAATATTACATTTTCCATGGTTTCCAGAAAAATATCTTAATACCCTCTTATTTCTATTCTTCATGTTCGCTATCGTAGTTGTAATATTCCCATAAATTTCTTCCTCAATATGTCTCCAGAGTAAGAAATCAAACTCGACTAAATCAGGCGATCTAGTTTTTCAAAACGTTGGACCACCATGAACAATTTAATACCTTTGATAAATATTATTTAAAAATTTTTAGATTTATACATACATTACTAATTCTTTAACTTTGACGAAAATAAATATCACAAATTATACGTATGTATAAATCAAAATTGCAGTATGCTATTACTAAAAGCTGCATGAAAAGAAGAAATATATAATTGAGAGATTGTGGAATTTCATCGAACAATCTGGATATTTAATATTAATTTATTAATATTGTGCGTAAGTTACAAATGCCACATTAGATGCTTAATAACCTTTTAGCTGTTGACGATAGACCACCGAGTTAGACATTTTAGGAAAACTGATTTATCGATCTTATATACCGGGTGATTCAATTTCGAGGCTTCCCATCGTGATCTCGCTTATTAGTGGAGATAGAGCCTATGTTTAAATTTGGCAATGATTCGTATTTTTGAGCTGATCAATTATCTGTAAAGAAATTTAAGCTATCATTTTGAAGATATCCGCAAAAAACTGAAACGTTAAGATATCGTTCTTAATGTTTTATTCAAAACCAAATGGAGCTAGACATTTGAAACACAAACATTCCTTTTAGCGACTTTTTAACAAAGAATGCCGGGTTGTTTTTAGATTTGAAATAACATCAAAAATGGCGGCGTAATCATGGCGTTTTTCTTATGGACGCCATATTGACTTTTGGCATTATCCGATAGTCGTGTGTTTTCTCATTTCCGCAATGTATAACATGTTGGCATTATTTTTTTAAACAATTGTATATCATAAAAAAAACTTTCTTCTTTTTCTTGTTGTTTGTCGTGGTTATCAAGTACCCAACCGGAGCTTGATTACAGACCGCCGGACTGAACAAGAGTACTTTGGATTAAGAACATTCCGATTGTAAAAGAAGCTAGTTTATACAACAAAAAGCTTATTTTTTTAAGTAAATGTTCAAATGGTCACCATTTTCTTAAAGGGATAAAACCGTACCCGTTTTTGTACATGTCCTCATTGGTCTGTTGTGCCTAGGATTTTCTGTCGCTCAATAATGCTCCTTGTTTCGATTAAACATTTTAAATTTATAAATTTCGACCCATCTGACCAAATGATGTGATTAAGAAATTTTGTCTATTTTATTTAGTAGCCAGATGCAAAATTCCGCACGTCTGATGTTATTCTCACGATCCAAAGTATGGCTTGTGTGGGGTTTGTACGGTTTCAATTTCTTTGTTCATAATAATCTCCAAACACGTGTTTCCGGCAACTCCAAATTAGGGGCTACTTCCCGCGTAAAAATCTGAAGATCTTCATTTATCTAAAAACCAGTAGTTGAAGCATTGCAAATTATGGTGATCTAACGTTTATCGTTTTTAACATTTCCATGAGGATTATAACTATTATAAGGATTGCGGGGTTTACTAAACGATCCATGCTCCGCTACATTTCTGTCCGATGTTAGCAATAGGTTCGTTCGAGCAGTCGTCAAAACCAGTCAAAACAATTGGGGATTCTTGTACGCATACGCAATGCAGACGTTTGCAGGGCGAAACCGCCATTTGGCATGCGCAGGAGAAAGAATAAGTGCTTTATGCACTTATTGTACTGCTGCTCGAACAAACCTAATATTGTACGATGGGGCATTTCTGTGAGAACAATAATAAACCCTTAACATATCACGCCTTTCGTTATTGGTAAACGGCATTTTTTCTATAAAAATTTGTTTACACCAAAAACACTTATTTTTAATATTTATTCGAGCATTCTATTTCATAATATTTCAAGTTTTTTTTGCATTTTTCACTTTTTTCCCCGCAAGTTTTATCCAGTATAGTAAATGACACACAGAGTATAACGTTTCATATAGACCTATTATGTTTTCAATTTAGAACAAAGTTACAACCGTTTGAGTTATTAACAAAACCGCATTTCAACCGGCTCAAACTTCTTAAGCAATTAACAAAACCAAAAAGTCCATAAATGATACTTTTCCCTCCAAATGACTTGAACTATTTTCTAGAAAAAAAAAATAATAAAAAGCGTCATATGAATTATTTTGTTCATTTACTTATTCAATTTGTTGATTTTGTTTTAAATATTTTCCATTAAATTGATTTTCTTTCTATCGTTCTAACGTGTAGTGGGTGCGTTCAAGCGGCTGAAACTTTTCGAGGAATTGAGAAAAGAAATAAGCCCTTATACAAAATTTATTCAGAATGACATTTGCTTTCTAAAAATAATTGTGCGGGGAAAAAAGTGGACACCTGTATATGTATATACCGTCAGCATGAACAAAAAAAAGTGGGCCCCCCCTAGGTTCATGGCAACCAATATTTTTGGACCCAGTCCGCCACTGCATATCACGCCATACCTTAAGGGCTGATAGGCCAATTCTGCTGACAAGGAAGCCGAAAAGAAATTAGATATTTTTTAGTGTTTTATTTGTTTTACTGTAAGATGTTAACTAATAAAACAAAATAACCCAAGGCAACGAAAAAATACCTTTTGTTTATTACTCTATGTGGAGACCAAAAATTCAAAAAAATGTCAAATTAACACTAAATAAATAGCTGTTGGCCGATAGTGACCAATGAGGCATTTTCCCGTGTACTTTATGACAACAAATACTAACTTTAAGAGTATCCCAACAAATGGCGTTTTTCGGCAAAATCATTGTGTAGATACTAGAACCTAGAACGTATTTGTTTTGAACAGAGACTATCCTTTTTGATTACTAGTTAGAAACGATTAACATCTTAAATCATTTAAAATCTATTTGGTTAAATTATGTTTTCAATCGGTATATATTTGTTCGTCAAGTACTTTTCTGCATTTATTTACTTTTACTCCATTTTAAGTTTCCAGTAAAAATCTTGGATACAAATCGTCATTTTATTACTGTTATTTTACCCACAAACTGACCGCAATTGTCTATTCTATTGAATCCTCCTGGTCCTAGACAAATAACTATACCAGTAGAAGATATTTATAGCTAGAAACAGTAGAGGAAACACTACCCTGGACGCCCTATCAATTTTCGACACCGAATTAAAACGCGGTATCCGCTTTCTTTTTCTCCTCTTGCGTTGATCTTGAAAGGAGACCCTTTGCGGAATAGTCACGTTCGTCAAGGGTGGCTTAACACTTTGGACTGGTTCATCCTGAGTAGCAAAACAATCCCAAGTCTTCACACGGTGCCCACTTTTCATCGGTAAAATGCACGGTGTTAATGGAATCACCTCAATCAAGTCGTTCTGATTTTGACGATCCAACGTTGTTGAGATCAAGTTTTCCTGAAATGAAGCATTTTTCTATTTATGTATTATGTACGTTTGCTGAAAAAAAAAAAAACTAAAAGTTACGGTAAAACTGTTCTTGTAGCAGAAAACAAAAACATAAACACCTGAATCCATTGCATTTACAAATATTCGATTTTAGGGCTGTGCTTTGCAATGTTAGTTTTAACCAGTGGTTCCCAAACATATTTTGGTCACCGCCCCTTTTCGTAGAAATTTTGTCGTGAAATTAGGTCATAGTTTTGATACATAGGAAACAAATAAAAAGCATTGAACTCACAATTTTAAATTGTATTTACTACAATACGAAGATGATTAATATAACACGAACATAAATATTAATAATATTGAGCTAGATTTGCCATTTTTAATATTGAGCTAGATTTGCCAGCAAGATCGTTTAGATCTCCTCTATCAGTTATTTGTAGGCAGTTTAGCTTTTTCGTCAAAAGATTTGTGACTGCACTTTCCTGCACCAGTTCAAGCATCTGCTTTTGGAACCAGTATCATCGACTTTGTCTTGATCAAATTCAGCTCGTCTTTTTGCAGTTGTAAATTTATTTCATTGAACTTGTTAAATATGTCTGTCTAACAAGCAATGTCTGCTGTGTATTTTCTTAAGGGTGCCGAAACGCTAGAAAGTTTAGCAAATTTGGTAAACGTACTTCGTAAATCGTACCTATCTTTTAATTTTGCTTATAAATTTGAGTTTTTTGTACAAACAGGACAACGATAACTAAAAAGAGATTACATACCTCTCCGTTCAAACGAACCAAAATCGTCGTGTTTGCTGCTTCATACCGATCGTCTAATTAAAATCATTTCTTGGATATTTTACTGCATGTATTGATAGGTGATTTTACTATGCATTGTATGAAGCAAGGATTCATAAATCCAAAAACATAATTGTAAGTTATTGTCTATTGATCAATTCTGGCCAATTTTCGGTATGTAGTGCCTTTTTAGTTATCGTTGTCCTGTTCGTATGCTGTAGCTACATACACCCTTTGAGTGCAAAAAATCTCTAATTTAATAGCTAAATTAAAAGATCGGTAGGAAGTACGTTGTTCAATTAACGTGCAATTTGCGGGTCCGTTCCGCACCCGTGTCGGCACCCTTAAGTTGTGGCGTAGAGTGAATCTTCGTTTCCTTGAAAAACTTTACAAGTTAATCAAAGAGTTTGTCAAATCGATTTAAACAGGCACCATTTGGTAGCCACCGTTCTTCAGTATGAAGAAGCAAACGGAGCAAAATCTTCATCATTTTCTCTGCTAATTTGTATCTAGTAATCTAGTATTGAGGGCTTGGCTTCTAATATTGTTAATTGTTTTCGAAAAACGGTTACAGCCTAACGCATTCAACGTTTCATGAAATCTTGAAAAAATAAACTTTTTTAATCTATCTCATGGCATGAAACCATAAAAGATTATTATCATTGTCATTGAGAGACAAATATTATTTTGTGTTAATAAAAAGCTCATCACTTTAAATTTACAAAATTATAAATCTTTTTTTTGTTGACAATTGTTGTAGATTTATAGTGGCTGCAAGAATCTTTTTTGAAAACATTACGTGATAGTAAGCTTTTGACTTTAGAATCGTATTCAGTGTGAACAAGCCTATCAAAAATGCACCGGCCATTCAAAAAATCCCTTGAGTTAATATTAATATTATACAAATTTGAAAAAAATATGTCAAAAATAAGTACTTATTGATTCACATCAAGCGGATGATTGCAAAAAAAAAACGTTATGGATTGTTCCGTTTTTTATACACCTGTAGAAAAATTTGTTGAGTTTGCATTTTCTACAAAAATATACCATTATTTTGTCATTAAATTAGGTATTTACGAGTTTATAAACAATCTTAGCAAAAAAAAAACAGAACAAGCAGTGAGAAGGGACTAAATGCGCCAAAAAGGAAGGTTTATTCTCTAAAATATGTTAAAGATAGTTTATTCAGTAGGCAATTATGATGCCATTCAACTTTTCATGGCATTGTATTTTTTACTGGCTATGCACAAAACAAGGACCATCTGCTATGTAATATCTCATATATTTTCCTTCATAGTTACTTCAATTTCAACTTTGCACATAGACTAAAATGCTTACCAAAATAATATTTCGTTCGAATTGGCGTAATCTGAGTTGGTGTTGAGTGTTGTTGAACGTTCTATTGTATATAATTACATTTTAAATGTTGATAATACTGTATAATAGTGTATAATATTGCTTTTAGTAATTTGTCTCATTTAATTATATCATTATTATTATTAGTTTAGTTATTGGTTATTATAAATTATTATCAACATATGAAGCTATATAGCATATCGGAAGAAGGGACTACCTAAAAATGCAAATTTACATATATATTTTAACATAATGGATGTCTAACTAGAATGTCATCCAAGTGTTAGCTTTTAAAATTTATTTGAATGATTTTCTTTTAATAAATCGTTTATCATAAAGCATCAAATAAAATGTGATCAAAATTACATCATTATTATTATTAGTTTTTTTCATTGATTATTATAAATTATTATCAATATATTAACCCATATAGCAAATCGGAACGTGATACTACAATTGCAACATACATTTTTCTAGCAAGGATTTACTTTGTTCCTAATTTTTTGAAGCTGAAGTCTAATTTGACTGAAAGGACATGATCATACTAAAAACTCATTAAAAGAAATTGGTGAGTGTCGGGTAAATTTTTTTTCATGTACATGGTAGATTACAAACTGGAGAATAATATCCAGTAAAAACGTACTTGACTTTAACACGCTATGTAACATAATTACTAATGTTTAGAAAACACATAAGGAAAAATAGCTTGTTTAACACATTTTTTGAAACGTACAGAAAAGCTGTAAATACTAGCTTGGCGTAACTAATTTTAAATTTGAAACATAGTACATACCTTGAACTTCTATCTCCATCTTGAATAAATGCGAAACAACTTATACAACACCTCGAAAATAGAACAAAATAAACGCTGATAAATACTCACTGTAAAGTATACATATGCACCAAATAAATTAACTGAATTCACATTGTTGTTACGGCCAAAATATCAACATACCGAAAATAAAACTTTCACAGCACGACTTCAAGAGACATAAAACTTCAAGAAAAAAATATGAAATCTATTCTCTGTTAAAATTCCTTATTTCGACTTTTGGTCTGCTTTTGATATCGAATACACCTATGTGCGCTGTGAACGAATCATGGTAGAAAAAGCCTATTGAAGTAGATATTGTGCTGAAATGTTCATTCTATCGTAAGATGTCCACTGATCTAAAAGAGTTATTGGCTCTTGCCAATCGACAAGCCTTGGATAGGGCAGTATCGCAATATTCGACAAATTGTTTGGGGTCCCGATCAATGAGTAGGTATCTATACTTTAATATGGGTGTTGCTTGAAGAAATATTAGAACAGACAAAGGCTGACAAAAATGCTAACATTAGAAACAAATAATGTTTTACCTTGCAAATAGCAATGCTGGGAATATTTTGATGGACTTTAAAAGTTAATTTTATTATGAAGACATGTCTTATGGTGATGTTGTATCGGTAAATATCTCGTAGATTAAGTGTTTTATTGAGCTTTTAAAATAAGCACGAAAAATGAGAATACATATACACGAATTATTTTTGTATATATGTATTTATTGGCACAACAAGTAAACGCTAGATTAGCAAGAAATAACTCCATATTCATCATTGGAATCACTATTGTAAAAAAGAAAAAGGAAAAGTCTTCTTCAGGAATGATGAAATTTATTAAAACCCGAAATCGGGTGACCCGAAACCGGTCTTGTCATATTTCTGTTTAATAAATTTCATCATTTCTGAAGAAGAATTTTCCTTTTTCTTTTATACAATAAGTAAACGCTATATATTAAAAAAAAAAACAAATATATTCCCTTACTATACGCAGGTAGACCCAAAATTGAGCATCTCAGACGTATACTGTATAAGTACATAGGATTTCAATGTAACAACACTGTTTGCTTCTGAGGGAATTAATTGAACTAAGAAGCAAGGTGGAAAACCACACCTAGTTGCGAGCGTGCATATGTGCTGATATTTTTCGGCGCAGATTTAACCACGTGACATTCTTCTTAGTCCAAATTGTCTCTATATTTAAACGTAGTTGAACAAACTGAACAAAAAAAAAAGAATTAAGTTAAATGTATTACTGAAACAATGTATTAATGTAGGATGGCTAAGAAGTGAATGTTAATCTTATATATTTTCATTTTAATACTGTGAAATAAAACGAAAAATTATAACAAAATAGGCCTAAGATCACAACAATCACTACCAAGAGACAAATCGTAAAATAAATAATTGTAATATATTATATATATTATATAATATATTATATTATAATAACTGCTTTCATGCACCATTCTGCAGAATATTTTATTGTTTTGAATAATTAATTCAAGATTTTTTTTATCTATGTGGCAGACAGCTATTTATCCTTAATATTTAGCATTTCAAATACACTACAAAGTCGAAAAACTCTTGTGTTGTGCGCACGTTTATAGTCGGTATAGCACAATGCATTAGAGGCGATTTTAAGCGATTTTTGCCAGGGGAAGTCCTACTTTTCCTGCGCTGTTGCTAAAGTTTGTGCATTATCAAAAGCTGATCTATTATGACCTCATCTGTATACGCTTCAAACAAGTTTACCCTTATTGCGTTTGAACAACCTATATATAAATTTTTCATACGTACATTGATTGCGATATTCGCGACTGTTGCTATCTCCCTATCTGAAATGCAATCTTCCTCGTCACTGCTGGAGTCCCAAGGCAATTCTGCACTGAAATAACACTCGCCGGAGCCATACTTTGTGAAATAATGGACCACTGCAAACTGAAAATGCGCCGGTTTAGAATGTACCAACGCCGTTACAGCCATCAAACTGTTACGCACCTGTAATATTGTCGCAAAGATGAACGTAAACGAAAGGAATACGAAGTAGTCTAAGGCAGTGGGATATGAGACTTTTGGCAGATCGGTTCTCGCTTCCAATCCCAGAAATGTCATCGTTAGTACGGTTGTTATACCTGCAAATCATAATTAATTACCTTGCTTTTGTTCAATAACTTATATTTTGTTTTTCGTCCTTAAAATAACTATGGGTTAGACTATTTTATTTAAAAAGTGGAAATTTTATCTATGTTTTAGTGCTATCGATTTCAAAGCTTGTGGTAAATATTTATAAATTTCTCTAATCTTTGTGACTGTTAATCTGCAGTTTTATGGAAAACTTATTAGAAAATAATATACAGTGTGTACAAAAGAAACGTAACTTGTCAACATCTGGTAATCTGACAAAGAAACATGAAAAAAAAAAACGAGCAAAATTCTAGAAAATGTGTTCGCTACAAAATAGTATACTAATACGCTGGTTCATTTGTAACGAGCAAACTACAGTTATATTTTTTTAATTGAACAGATTTATATTTTTCCAGTTTTCTTCAGTTTTTCAAGACTCTTTGAAATTACAAATTGTACAGTAAAAAGCCGATGTTGCTAACTTTATTAGGTCGAAAAAATAAATAAAAACGAAATAAAAATTACATATTTATTATTCTACAAACTAATTAAACTAAAACGAGAGTGATAAAAATAATATTTTTTATTCTTAAAAAATAAATTGAATACACACAAAAATATTTTTATTGCTTAAATTGAACTTTTCCACCACTTCTTTATTTTTCGTCAAAATATTATAGCTTAGGCTATTCCTTAACTTTTGAATTTTTTTGAAATTTGTCTCTGGTAAACTTTTAATACAGTGAAATTGCTAAAAATGGGATAGATATTAATATAAATAAATCTGATATAGTTGCCCTTTTAGGATCCGACCCAAAAAGTGTTGGGTTTCAATATTCTGGCGTTCGCAACGTTTACTAGAGTTTGGAACACCTAAAAGCCACCCCTAACGTGCGGTTTCCTCTGCTGTTTCCCACATTTGACCGCAAACGGATCACGATTTTGCAATATTCGCATCTGCACTAAATTAATCCTTATTAAATTCTGCACAAGATAAAGTGGATTCAACTGTTTCTTAAATACAAGCGTTCTTAAACTGAAAGTGCAAACCTCTATGGGTTCTACAGTACAAAAAACACTATTTATATATTAATATAATATCTTATTTATCTACGGCTCACATATAATAAGGCCATTGCATACGTATCTATGGCTATATAATCCCCAGTGATGTTAAATACCCGGGTATTTATTGTCAAGGGTACCCCGGGTAAATACCCGGGTATTTACCCAAAGTGGGAATTTACAAGGGTATTTAAAAACATAATATTGTTATTAAAAATAGCAGTAAAAGGAAATATTTAATTACTAAATAAAGGTTTTTCTTGTATCATAAAATATATTACAATATAAAGGTTATTCTTCTAAAAATAAAAACGATATTAATACAAAGAATAAAAATATCAGTCTCATCTGACGATATTACAACAGCAGATATTTTCTTGTCATCATCGTCCATTCAATCGTGTGAATCTTCCATATTTTCTGACTCTGTTATCAAAGAAGATTTAGCAGAAACTTATGATTATATGTTAAGTATGTCAACTTAGCGGCTTTTGTCGTTGTTAATCAAGTTCTTATTTTACATTATTTATAATCAAGAATTTACAGAGTGTCCCGTTTACAGAGTGTCCCATTGTTCTCCCGCAAATCTTTTTTCCGGATAGTAAATGCCACACTGAGTAAAAAGTTTCATATGGACGTATTTGTTTTATTTATTCCTTAAAAAATTACAACCGTTAGAACTAATTGTAAAATAATTGCAATACTGTACTTTAAATGATATATTTTCTTTAGGAATTGATAAAACCAATAAGTCGGCATGAAAGGAACTATATGCTATTATAACTTTAATATATTAATATAATAACTGTAACTATTATGACAATTACTTGTAGAGAAACAAATGTCTAAAAAGTTTCATGTATATTTTTGTCCGTTTGTTTATTTAGTTAATTTTAAACATTTTGAGTTTGTTACTTAAATTTATTTGCTTTTAATTTTGTTATAAGTATTGATTGTGCTCTTTCATAGTTTTAGCATTGTTTGATATGAAGTTTATTGCTTATTTTTCTTTATTAAGTTAATATTTCATCCGGCTGTAACTTGGAGGTGAGACAACAATTAGGTCAATATGAAAAGTTATACTCAAAATGACATTTACTATCTAAAAATAATTCCTGCGGGAAAAAAGTGTAAAAACATCCTGTATAAATAGCCAAAAGTTAGGTATTTACCCTATTTATGGGTAAATACCCGATTAAATACCCATTTTACTGATAATCCCCATCATGATACATGCCAATGATTATAATGACACTAATGTTGTATAATAATGACAAGTCGACATAATAATGACATGACTTCATTAATTGATTGAACTGTCATCATTATACAGCGATAGTGTCAAAGTCTGTCAAAACCTACGTGGATGACAGTTATTTGACAGTTTGCGTCTCCACTATCAACAAATTCATTTAAAATATTTTACATAAAATAGAATTCATGAGTCGTAGATAAAACGTCATATTTGACTCAGACACAACGGCTCGCGTATAAACACCTACTTGCTCGCGATTTATATCCTTAGTTATGTGCTCGTCAAATAATATACTTTTATCTACGACTCACATATAATAAGTTCATTGCATACGTATCTATGACAATATAATTCCTATCATTATACGCGCCAATGATTATAATGACACTAGCGTTGTATAATAATGACAGTTCGTTCAAATAATGACCTCATTATTCGAACGAACTGTCATCATTAAACAACGCTAGTGTCAAAGTCTGTCAAAACCAACGTGGATGACATTTATGTGACAGTTTGCCTGGCCATCATTGACATATACATTTAAAATATTTGATATAAATTGGAATTTATGAGTCGTAAATAAAACGTCGTATTTGACTCGCACATAACGGATATAAATCGCTCGCATGATTACACGCTCGCCTACGGCTCGCGTGTAAACTTCATGCTCGCGATTTATATCCTTAATTATGTGCTCGTCAAATAATATACTATTATTTCAGTAATACTAAACTTATAATATGTTAGCAGCCACCATTTCCAGGCTCCGTCATAGGTATATTCCATTATCAACAGTTACTTTCGTTAACTTTCATTTAAACCACCTATATTTACATTTAATTGCGTCAATAATTATTAATATCTGTCCAAGTCTTTTTGAAAACTCATAAACTTTAGCCCTATATTGAGGTAGTTTGAGAACCGCTGTATAGAAGAAAAATACCTTCTTTTGTACAGAACTTTATAAACATTATTTTTTATAAAGACGCAAAAATTACGAAATTGTGATAGTTTTGTAGTAAAATACGAAAAACCGCTAGTGTGCACGTGAGGTAGTCGCTTTTAGGGTTGTCAGCCTCTATAAAAATTTGCGGACGCTATAGAATGTTGAAACCTAACAGTTTCAGGGTCAGATCCCAACATGGCATCTATATTTAATTTATTTCCCTTGTTTTTGCTAATTTCACTGTAGCATTGTTTCGTAATGGCTTTCTTTTCTTTTTCTTAGTCATGTAATTTCCAACCGAAATATCTTAGAGATCTAATTTGTCATTAAAAAGTGTAGTAAACACTGGAAACATATACAGGCTGTTCCTTTAAATGCGGTATTTCTACTCAGCTCAAAAATTGTCACTTTCCAAGCGCAAAATGTTACTAATCTTTTACAAAATTTGAAACAACTTTCACATAAATTTGGATTAGTTTAAAACTTTAAAAATTTTTATTTTTATTAAATCTTGGTATTTGCTTAAGTTATTTTAATCTGAGATAGGATCCAAAATTTATGACAGGAGAGCATTTTTTCAACGAATAGCATATATATAATTCGTAAAATTGCCTAAACAATAATGAGATAAAGATGTAAGCTGTTTTTAACCACCGTGGGAAGTCACTTTATGTTGTGGTACTACCGCTAATGATAAAGTTAAAACAAAGAGGCCAGGTTGGTTTGCAATGTTGACAATGATCATAATTGAATATCAAATTATGTCAAAAAGTTGTGTCAATAATTGTAAATATTTATTAGGCACCCTCCAGACCTCACCACATAAATTCTTTAATTTGTAGCTTGTAGTATTAGTTTTAGAGAATCCATCAATTTCTACAAAGAATAGGATTTTCTTGGCATTCTATAAAACAAGTTCAAAACTTTCTTGGTTGGTTCACGTTGTATATTACTATTATTATATTAAATATTATATAATATTTACCTAACGAAACTCTGTCTGCAGTTGCTTCTCTATTCAACCAGAACGAAACCCACGACAGTACCACTAAAAGAACACATGGTCCATACACCTGTATCAGAAAGTTTCCCATGTGCCTCTGAAGATGAAAACTGACCAACAGCATGGAGTATTTAGCTAAAACAATCAAAAAATAAACATAGATGCTTTCAATAAACACAACACTGCCTTAAAATAGATGTTTAGTTTCTTTGTTTGGTTGTTTGTTTGTTTGTCTCTTTCTTGAACTGTTTTTCTCTTGCTGTTTCTTTAGCAGTCAGAAAGTATCATGTCTAATCGTATAGTTAAGACGAGAATTTATCTTACTGATATTATCGGTGTCGCTGGTATCCGTTCTGGGGTCTGTGGTAATTATGGGGTCGGTGTAATTGGCCGTCGGGGTACCGATTAGATCGAATTGCGATAGCTTCATGTCCTCGGCCGTGACCACCTGTCGAGCGCCGTTCCACCGGTAAATGACGTCGCGGGTTGTGTATCCGACTGCAAAACGACAAACGTTAATTCCCCCTGGCGTTCCATTGCCATTTGACGAAGGTACGAAAGATTTATTATGGAAATAGACGAACGGGTAGATGGATGTGTCGATTTGTGTTAGAAAAAAAAGAATGGAATGATCACTCTGGATAATGGGTATTATTTCAGCGCCGCCGCCATTTAGAGCATCTTTTCTACTCCTGTTTGAGATGTAACAATATTTTTGTTTTACTTTTCTCTATGAATTTTTGTTGTCATCAAATTTACTCTATCAATTCTTTTTTGTCAAGTTTTTGACTAATTTCATAGCAATCTTTATCGAAGTTAGTCAGATACTACTTATGCCACTGTGGTATGCGTAGTAGCACAATTTTTCCTCATCAGACATACATATCACAAAATCTTTCATTTTTAACACTCAGTACAACCAAACAATTTTTCTTCCTGCAAATGCATTGAAAATATATCAAAAAGAGATGAACATTGGAAAGGCTATGACTAGTAATTAAATAATTTACTTAGTAATTAATTAATGCTAGTTAGAAATACTTTTAGCACTGGTTCTAAATAGTATTATGGAATTGTTTCTACTTTGAGTCCAAGCTACTTGCAAACGTAACCACCAAAACATCAGTTTGGTTCTACCAATGCCGTATACAGCTGTAAGATGTTATTTTTTTATTATGGCTAAACAGGGCAACCCAAAAAAGTATTTTTTCTTGTTTCTCGAACGGTGATTTAATGGAACTAATGCACTTTGCAGTTTAGGCATTCTGGATCTGGATAGACAAATACTTCGCCCGCCTATGAAAATGACACCAATAGATTCAGAAAAATGCCCTGATGACAGATGGCTTAACAGAATAGATTGCCATAATATCTCGGTTCTGCAAACCCGTTTCTTTATCATCTCCAAACCCTATATCTTTCAGTATTTATTAGTAATTTATCAACTTCCCACATCTTTCGTCTTCAATTTGATGTCTAATTTGTTCTGCTACGCTTAATACTTTTGGAGATATTTATGCAAACATTTTTTGATGAATTTGTAAATCACTGATAGTTTTTAATTAATATTGTTAGTATTGTTACGTAGCTCGTGGTTGGGAGGGGTCCAGGTTCCAGCGTGGATGTAAATAAAACTCACACTGGTTTTACATGTGTGAAATTATTCAAGACCTTCCAAGGAAACAGCTGTGAAGGATGTCACGCACGTAAATACCAACAAATAACAATCCTCCTTTGATACTCCCCTATGTGGTGTTTTATATCAATCGTTCAAATATGTCATCACCATTTAACTATGCTACCAAACGACGAGTTCGTTCACTTCTATTTTGTACAAACTCGGTGTTTGGAAACCCTACTTTGAAACTGCAAGCACTGAGCAATTCAGGTCGTCGACTTTATTATTTTAAGCCATTTTTACTGGAAAACAATAATAACCTTATTTGACTTTACTTCGTAACAGTTGTTTGAGTTTACTTCGTAACTGGACTATTGAGTATTTATTTTTGATAGATTTTTGTCGTTAGTTAATCGCTGTATTCATGACTCTGCTTTGTAAATCGTTTATTAAACGGCTCTGTAAACGCACGATTTATGTTAATGCACAATTTATTACAGACAATCAAACGTCTAAATTTTAAACCCATCAAACAAACGTAAAATGAAACTATCTAATAAAAAAATCTCGATCAATAATCGGTATTTTTAACATACTTGTTGGTTACATAACAATTTTTTCAACTTTGTTAGAATATGTGTTCATGGTATTCATGTTTACTGACGGTTTTTATTATGAAACCGAAAGTAGTGTCCTTGAACTATTTATGAAACCGATCATAAATCGCTATTTTTAACATACTTGTTGGTTAAATAACCATTTTTTTCCACTTTGTTAGAATATGATGTGTTCATGGTATTCATGGTTACTGACGGTTTTTATTATGAAACCGAAAGTAGTGTCCTTGAATTATTTATGAAACCGATCATTAATCGCTATTTTTAACATACTTGTTGGTTAAATAACCATTTTTTTCAACTTTGTTGGAATATGATGTGTTCATGGTATTCATGGTTACTGACGGTTTTTATTATGAAACCGAAAGTAGTGTCCTTGAATTATTTATGAAACCGATCATTAATCGCTATTTTTAACATACTTGTTGGTTAAATAACCATTTCTTTAGTTAGAATATGCGTTCATGGTATTCATGGTTACTGACGGTTTTTATTATGAACCCGAAAGTAGTGTCCTTGAATTATTTATGAAACCGATCATTAATCGCTATTTTTAACATACTTGTTGGTTAAATAACAATTTTTTTTGTTAGAATATGCGTTCATGTATTCATGGTTACTGACGATTTTTATTATGAAACCGAAAGTAGTGTCCTTGAATTATTTATGAAACCGATCATTAATCGCTATTTTTAACATACTTGTTGGTTAAATAACCATTTTTTTCAACTTTGTTAGAATATGATGTGTTCATGGTATTCATGGTTACTGACGGTTTTTATTATGGAACCGAAAGCAGTGTCCTTGAGTTCTTTATGAAACCGAAGTAGAAGAAGATCATTTTTATCAGTTTTTAAATAAATTTTCCGTCGATGGTTATTTATGAGTATGTTTAGTGAATAGAAAATAGTTTCTCTACGACTCACATATAATAAGTTCATTGCATACGTATCTATGACTATATTATAATCCCCATCATTATACGCGCCAATGATTATAATGACACTAGCGTTGTATAATAATGAGTTCTTTCAAATAATGACCTCATTATTTGAACGAACTGTCATCATTATACAACGCTAGTGTCAATGTCTGTCAAAACCTACAATATTTTATATAAAATGGAATTTATGAGTAGTAGATAAAACGTCGTATTCGACTCGCACACAACGGACATAAATCGCTCGCCTACGGCTCGCGTATAAACTTCATGCTCGCGATTTATATCCTTAATTATGTGCTCGTAAAATAATATACTATTATTAAACTGCTCTATAAATGCACTATTTCTATTAATGGGCCATTTATTGTACAGTTCTAAAATTAAACATTCAACCAAAACTTTCTGTACTTCAAAACTGTCAGTGTCCATTTACATAAATTGTTATATAACTTCAAATGACATCGACGAAGAAAATCTATGAAATTGAAACTGACTGTGATTTAAACGGCGATTAATGATCTCGATCATTCATCGCGCTGTTTAATTTACTTGTTCATTAAATACCCATTTATGGTCTAAACATATTCTAACACGTAAAAGTGTAAACGCAGGCAACCAGGAAATTATTTTAAACAATTTTCTTAATGTGAGGATTGTATATATTATTATACGTGTTAAATTAATGGTAATTTCGATAATTTTAGACATTTCATTTGAGTATACCTTCTAAAACCCATGTACATTCATTTGAAAAATAACGCAAGAAATACTTCACATATTTTTTAAAAAAATAAGCAGAAAATAACGTTGTATTTTATAAATTTGACGTTTATCATTCTTATTAATGTGATCAATGTCGAAATCTACTACAGCAGATGTATTATTCGTGGGCGTACAACCAGAAATGCAATCTAGCCCACCTGTGTTCTTCACTTTAGGTACATCAGAAGCGTGCCTCCTTATGACAAATAGGAGTTGTCAACGCTTTGATAAATTCTCCCCTGACGTGAGGCAGATGAACAAATAATCTTTCACCAGATAGAAAGTAAAAGAAATGGGGTTCTTATATGTTATTTCGTGGACAATAATATTCCTTCAAAGATACGTAATAACATTAAGATAATTTTGGTACTTTCCCTCGGACAATAACAGAATCTTAAGAAAAGTTCGGAGTATCCTAACTCCTAACTAAGGATTCATTCTTTCTTTTTATTGATTTTAATCAAGCCTCTGACAGAGCGTGATGGAAAAGATTGGTGGAAGTTATCACAACTTTGGAGTGGTGGAGTAAAATAACTAAAGTAAAATAACAACGTTAGTGCGAGAATGTCTGGAGAAATCACACAATAACGAACGCGGACCGACAAGGCTGTGTGTGTTGATGAAGACAAAAGTGTTATTGTCGTGAATGTGTTGAATTTAACGCAGTCTACGAGTATAAGACATAAGTATTGTTACTTACACGAACCAAATCTTAGAGGACAGCGTTGTATATCCATGGGGAAGTCTTCTAAATTCATTAAACATCCAGCTTTGATGGTCAACCTGTGAAATAATTAAACACTCAATTAATTTAATTATAGCCTCTTAGCTGGTCTTGAGGATTGGATAATTAGAAATCGTTTGTTCGGCTCGTGCAACGGACATTTCTTAACGCTAAGAATAAAATCCAACTAATTTAAAATCGCAGACAGTGAGTGACCTATTAAATGGAGAGATATCATAGGCTATTTCTTTATTACTTAGCTATTCATCACTGAAAATTTGTGTTAAAAGAGTTACGAGTACGAGTAACGATCTAATCTAATCTAAATAAAGCTAATCACAAGTTGTTAAATTCTAATAAAAGAAAGTTTCCAAGAACCGTTAGTTTTCGTGGTATTGAGAAATTCAAAAACAAGTTGTAGGAAATCCCACCGTATAACCCGGATATTAATTATTTTGTAAATTATTATTACTTTGTAAATTATTATTTACATTACAGCATTCGTTTGTCATATTGCCCGACAAGTTCTAATAAAAGCTCGACGAAGCAAAATAATTAAAATTTCTTTCGCATTTTTTATTCAGAACTTTGTAGTAGAGTATATTTAATTTTCTTCTCGATTTGTAAACTACTCTGTATTAAAGCACGTTTCAAGTTGTTGTGTGTATATGAGCAAGCTTTTTAATATTTAAAACTAAGAGCAAATACAGATATCATATGTTATAGATGAAATTAGGGTGTAAAGATAACAAAGAAACGTATTTATAATCATATACAGGGGTGTTCTATACCTAAACATTATTTTAAACTGCTCTAACTTCTTAAGAAAGTAATAAACTAATAAGTGTGAAACTGATTGAACTAATTGAAATTTATTCGTTTTATTTTTATTATTGATATTTGTTTAACTTATTTTAATTACATTTTATTATCGTAAAAAGTACTGTTTGTGTTCTTCGTTTTTGCAATGTCTGATATGTATTCTTTTTTTTATTGTTTTGTTGATATTTTAAATCGCTGTAACTTTGAAAGAATTGAAAAAAGAAACGAAAATAATTTTATTCACAGAGAGAAATGTATGTAGTATTTACATAAAATAAATGCAATAAACTACAGCAAAAATGCTGTAAAAGTAACAGTAATATGTAAAATAAAAGTACCAAATTCTAGGAAAAATCTGTAAAACAAGAGTTTCTAGTTATTTGCGTCTTTCTTTCTACTGCAACAGTATGGTTATTTGATACTAGATATACATCTAGCTGTATTTTTTTACAATACGTCCATGTGATATTGAGATATTCCTGTGAAGTTCCAGCATTATCACAGTAGTTTTACAGCAAATTTTTGCAATTTCACAGAAAAAGTATGGTTACATAAAACAGCAAAATTGCTTTAATTTTTTTTGAAAGTTCTAATACAATCAGTGAGTAAAAATAGGGTTATCTTTAAATAAAGTGCAGATGACGTCATAAGCCACTAACAATTGATGTTCAGAAATTGGCTTTATCATGAAAACGTGTATTTTAATAATTCAAAATCGACGTGCTCGTAGATATTTTTAAAATAATAAGCCGTTCTAGATGATTTTATGTATACATAAGTTATTATATAGATGGGCGCACGCAGAAATATTTTCAGGAGGGTGCAAAACTAAACCAACCATTGGGTTGGGTTTAGAGTTACCAACACCAAAAAGTAGAGTAACCGTTTTGCTTTTTGAAAAGAACTAACCGTACAAAAACATCTAGGCAAAGAAAAATCGCTGAAGACAAATTTGCTTTTCAATATGTTGTTTTCGCGCCTCCATTTGAAAATATTAATTTAGTATTAAACAAATATTTTTATTTTCCAAGCTAATATAAAATTGCACTCTACAATAGTTTTTAACTTAATAAAAAACAATTAAAAATGCTTTTGGACGTAAATACCACACTATCTGTTTTCACATATTTCTAGTTACTTAATTGGTCAAAAATAGATATAATCCAATCTAAATCTGACAGCAAAAATTGTAAATTGGTTTTGAGAAAAGCAGTGTAAAATAGTGAAAGTCAAAAAAAGAATACGTATTGGCTGTCTCAAAATCCGATTCAATTTACAATTTCTGCGTCTATAACTGTGAAAAAAATTTCCTGTTCTACGAAAGAAAAGATACCATAATCAGTTGTCACTTGTTAGGCTTAATTTATTTTCCATTATTGTATTCGTGACGAATGAAGAAAAATCTCAATAAATCTGAGTACTTTTTTTGTGTAAAATCAAACTTCTTAATTATTTTATTATTAAGTAAATTTATTTTACTTAAAAACATTACAGTCCTAATTCTGGATGTTAAAAAAATAAGTTCTGATATCTATAAACTTTATATTTATACTTTACAATTTTAGTCATATGACTACAAAGATTGGTTGATATTTGTACTAAAACAGTACACCAGTACCTAGATGACATCAAATTAATGGTATAAAGTAGATTTGCTGTTAAAACAGCTGATCAGGCAACAATACTACCAATTATCGCGGCACAAAATCTGCTGTCAAAACGTGAGATACATCGGAACTAAATGAAAAAAATCTCTCATTTTTACTTAAAATATTATTTTTTATGTGGAAATTTAATTTTTAACACTAGTTGTTGATCACCCGATATAATACTAATTACCACGGAGTGTTTACCGCTGGTAGAAGTAGTGATCATACAGCAGTACCATATACATATACACCACTGTCTGCCACCTTTAAATTTTTTAAATCTCAGCTAGACACGCAAAACCGGATATATGGCGTATGACAAAAATTTGTAGGTTGGCAACCCTATAGGTAAGTGGGATGATCTGTGTTAAATATCAAACATGTTGACAGAAAGTTTAGACTATTAATTATTAAATATTTTAGTATTAAACATAAAAACAAAACAAAAATAATAAAAAACTGAATCAGCTTGTTACTCATATTCAAGTATTATTTTGTGACTGTGTTATTTTTGTACTTTTTGCACTTATTACAAAAATGATGCGTGCACCCTCTTGCACCCCCGAGGGCGCACATGTTAGCAAATACTACTTTTGGTATTTCTTCAGTGTTCGTTCCAACCTATTTAGTTATTAAATAAGTTGTCTGGTTATTTAACATATATTTAGATCATATAAATCAAAAACGCCAAAAAAATTGTTCAAAAATGAATCTTTAATTGTCTTATAATTATATTCAGTATGAGGGCAGGTGCGGTTTTAATTTTTAACACTAGTTCTAAATCAGCAAGTACTTCATAACTTGCTCTTGTTGTTTTTCTCAGTTATAATCAAAAGCCAGGGGGTGGAACTGCACACCCTATCTTCGGTGCGGTTTACAAAAAACAAACCCAAAATCATAATAAAAAAAATATATATATATATATATATATATATATATATATATATATATATATATATATATATATATATATATATATATATATATATATATATATATATATATTCCACTAAAATCAACTTTACAAAATTGTCGGAACCTTGTGTAGATAGACAGCCAAAGAGGCTCGTTTTTGGCATGTAAATTGAAGTGGCAGGGGCCCGTTCGAGGGCCCCAGGTACAAAGACAAGCCAGAGGTTAACCCTCGGGTTAATTAAAGTTTGTTCGGGGAATGCAACTGATTGCCCAGTCGAATAGCCCCCTTCCCTAATGATACTTGCTAATTTTCGCGATCGCCAACCACTGAGAGCGTATGTGTGTGTGTGTGTGTGTGTGTGTGTGTGTGTGTGTGTGTGTGTGTGTGTGTGTAGGTGTGTGGAAGTGAGATCGCCCAGATCGAAAATCAATCTTAAACCTACTACCTACGGTAATTGCAGACAGCAAACCAATTTCCACTTTGGCGGTTGTACGTTGGCCCACTTGCGGTTTTATCTGCATTTACACGTATCTCTACCGCGTAATCGCAAACTCGGAACGCCAGTGAGTGGGCTCTCTGCGGATGGCAGCGCGGAAGCATGGAACAGCAGTTTTAGTGCTTATTTTGTGGTTGTTTCCGAACACCGCACGTTTAATTGAGTGGCAAAACGCTCTCCTGATTTTGAAAGGATTTGCATCATCGGTGATTTTAATAGTGTGCGACAAATTTGCACTTCAAGCTGTTAACTTGTAATTGCAAGGAAGATTGGTTTTATAGAAACAAAATATGATTGTGTGCAATGTTTTGAATATATATTTTCTCAAACATTTGCCTTCTGAAATCAACTAAAAAAAAAAACAGCTGAAGAAGGTTTATTTAATTTATTCATGAAATCTGTGACGCAAATCTTTTTTGATCAAGTTGTAGTTTCTCAAATTCAGAAATAAACTGAATAATGCTTAAGTTGTATAAATTACTTGGTTGCATAACCCATGATTATAATGAAAAAAATATCATGTTATACAGGGTCTCTCACGACTAGCTCCCATTAGAAGGTTTTGGTACTTCCGGTTACACCGGAAATTGTGTCAACTTTTATATTTCAAATGGAACATGTATTTTAGAGCATTTTTGAAATCTTCAATAACTTCTAGATCAATCTTATGTTACATTCCCTATATCTAACATCAGTCATTTTTGTGATATTCAGTTTTTCCATTAAAAAATGACAGAAAAGTAGTAAAAGTCGTTTGTTCGTACCGAAAACAAAAATGAAAGTTGAGCGGAAATAACATATGAATGCATTTTTGGATGCTATGGTATATCTAGATTGTAGACCTCCTGTATGGTATATTTTAGATAAACTTTGTGTAAAATGTCCTATACCTGAAATGCGTTCTAGATGCGCTGGAAAACAACTGAACAATTTGGAATAAACAGAACTTTTTGAACGAGTTTTTTAGGTCATTTTTCATTATAATTAATTTTGCATTTATAAAACTATAAGCCTACAATAAAACACAATCGAAAAATAAAACAAAATCGTTAGTAAATCACGACTAGATACAGACGAGTAGTACATTTTAGGTATAGGACAATGTACACGTATTTTTTAACTAAATTGACACGCACAACGCAACTAGTTCGTCGTTTATTAAAATTTGTAGTATTTTTGTCGAGATTTGCTGTGTTCACGACGTTTTTATTGCAGCTGTTTAGCATTGTGTAAGTTCTATTTTGTTTTGTGTAATATTTATATTTTGACCATGTGAAATTGTTGTTTTCTAGGTTAAGTGTTTTTATCAGTGGAGAATTTTGTATGAGCGGTCTACTTACGACCCAGTTTTCTTATCAGCGATTGCTCCTAGCGATAGTTTTACCCTCTTTAACATTGGGTCTCAGATTTATAAAATTTATGGCTCAAAAAACATACCACCCAGCTGTCCCGTCCAAAGATAACCCCTTGCGAAAGAATTTCCCCTTTGACAGTGAGTTTTGGCATGTCTCATGTGAGACTTGTGTTTTAGTAATGGTTTGTTCTAATTTCAGTGTTAGTCTGATGATAACTTGCGGGCGTAACGCGTAACTAACAAAAAATCTAATAAAGAACTGCGAAGAACACCACAGGAGTTTCAATATAATGTACACAAAGTTGATCTACAATTGTATTTATATCTTAGGGTTGCCATCTGAAAAAAATCGACTTTTAGTACTTTTCTACAATTCAACTTTGATCTTATAATTTGGACACACTGCATAACTTTTAGAAGACCTCTACGGATTTGTCGATAATATTCACAACAAATCGATAACCTTCACAACAAATTTATCGGACAACTTTTTTCCAACGGTCAAAGGGGTTATTTATAATTAATTGAAAGTAACCGTGCAGCTGTCAATTTGTAGTGAAAAAAAATAATATCTAAAAAAGACACATGTTTCAAAAAAGCGATAAAATATAGGCGGTTCCAGTTGAAATATAAAATTTGACACAATTTCAGGTGTAACCGAACGTAATCGACAATTCAAAATAATTTTTGTGACGACGATTCCGGAGAAACTACTAAAGGTATCGGGACGAAAGTGCGTATTTAGTAGTTTTATGACCAAACTTAGAGTTGAAAAGCTTTTGGTTCAAAATGGTCCAAAGGAACTGGCTATTTACTCTTAGCAATTTTCAACGATTTTCGTCATTTCTGTAATTTCGTCAAAATAGATAAATAATAAATTAAAGTAGAGGAAATTTTGAATAATTTATGCCTATGACATTTTTTGGTAAAATTAATAGTTTAGCTTCAAGAGCAAATTCTATTTGATCGAGATCGGTCGCATCTACATTGATATGAAATTACATAGTAGCCAGGATTTTGACAAATATTTTTTTTGTGTTGTCACATTCGAAAACAGCTGATCTCATCAGAGGTTGGAGAACCACTATGGAACGTTGCCGCTATAGTGCGGCAAATTATAAAATACTAATTTCAAATAAAATAAGATCACCAATTTGATTGTTTGTTGATAAGAAATATCAACCCGTCTTTATATCTAATTCTAAAAACGATAAATTGAGAAAATTATAAATAAAGTATAGCGATGAGTGTAGTTTTATTTTATTATGTTGGTAGGGATGAGTCATGAACAAATATAAATCTGTCAGAATTTGAATTACCTTTTTAAGGTGCGTTTTCATTAGTGATAATGGCAGTGGTAGCAGACGCCATTATAGTATTTCGAATAGAAAATTGCTAGTGACTCATGTTTATGTACATGCAAACTAATATGTGTCATTATCACGATATGTAAGAAATACTATAATTTCGTATTCTACCACCGCCATTAGCTACCTTACCTACCAATCGGAATGCACCTTTAAACTTGACGTTTCGTCAAAGTGGTACCATCCTAGCATTTACTATACAGAAATCATTTATTTATTTTTTTTTAAATACGTATTTCTTAAAAAGCAACACAATAAACGTTGATGTTGCTCCTGCCAAAAAGTAGATAGCGCGACTCGCTCACATGCTACGGCGACACTCCGCCTTCGGTGACGCGCCGCATCACCGCTCGTCGCGCTATTCCGTACTTTCGGCATTTGTGACATAAATAACTATTATTCTAATGACGTAGTGTAGGTAGTGTCAAATGCTGATGCTTTGACAATACCTACGATTTATCTTAATAGAATGGATTCTCATGCAGCTAAACTATTATTTTATATATTGTATGATAAAGTCATGTGCCTGGCCACATCAGATTTTTTAAATTGTAGATGACGGCCAACTTGTTACCCATGTTACTGGCATATTGAAATATTAAAAAAGATTATATAAATATTATATTAGGGATATTTTTGTCCGACGTCTTTAATAGTTCTTGCCCAAAAACTGTAAATACAAAGTTATTAGTATTGCATTGTCATTACAAGGTGTAGATTTGAAAGACGGAAACAGAAATTTCTCTCAAACTTTCTTAAATACCAATATTACAAAATATTGAAGTTGTCAACTTTGGATTTTAACTGCAGAAAAACAGTACAAAATAACTTACAAACTTGATAACACCTCACGTTTCATGTTTAATAATTAATTTAAAAAAATCACATCACGACCTCACTCACCTAATCGTAAAAATAAAAACTGTAGCTGACAAAATTAATCATCAACATGATTCGGGAACCATACAAGAACATAAATGATTAATTTAGTATAATTAATTGAACCGTTTGTTTGCAATTCTACTTCAACCGGTCAGTTGACATAAGACAATGTTCTATGGTTTGACATTAATTATAAATGTTCCTATCAATTATACATTTCTATACATTCTAGTATATTACTACGGATACTATATGCTATGGATGGAATATCAGTTTCATCGACAGCATTTGCTGTTCATAAGGCTCTATATTTAAAAAATCTTGAATGACTGGAATAATTCTGATTCTCTGCTGTGTTTTGTGATAAAGAAAATATTTGCTTGGACAGATAGGTAAAATCCCACTCTATATTTCCTTGGTTATTAATGTCCCTACCTTACGAATTATGACACCCCTACCTTACCTTCGTCTAAAATTAGTGAAATATTGATAATGTTATTTTGTGAAGTATTTTTTTTTCCGTTAGACACAGAAGTTTCGTATCACGGATGGTTCTTGAAGAAGACGTGGCTAAAACGTTCCATCTTTTATATCCACACAATTATATCTAACATGTTAATGATTTATGTACATCAGGAAACTAACCGGAAATTGTAATCATTCAATTTCCCCTCGATTTAAATCGGTACGAATTGATGAAGAAAACGAAAAAAAAAGAACGAAACCGAGCCACTATTTTGTCGGAAACTGGTCGATCTAGATGCGAGGCGAATTTATACTAATTCAGAGGAAATTGAGGACACCGCGCAGTATAGAGGAGTGGAAATCGGGTTCTCGGAGGTCGAATTCACACTTTATTTTCCTCCAAATATTCGCAAATATTTACGTAGTACTGCAGCGAGGTGGCGAGGTACCGCGAGAACACCCCATCTTTTTTTAACCCCATGTACGATCCAGATGCGTAATCTGTGAGCAGGAGTCCCCTTTCGGTTTAAATTCCTACGATGTATTCGTTGATGTACGGGTAAGAACGCGTAATTTGATGCTGTCAATCGAAGATTCCGCTAGATATATCAAGATCCATCGACCAATTTAACAGCGAGACTGTCAGACCAAGTTTCCCTCATTAAAACAAATATTGAATTTCGGTTCGGGAACATTTTTAAGTAAATTTTGCTGGTAGCGAAACTGTGTTGCAAATTTATTTGTATCTTATTGCAATTTTAACTACCTCCAGTAGATATGCTGTAAAGCTTGTCGTAATTGTATACAATGAAAGCAAATGTAATGCAATAAATTACAGGAAAAATTTTCTAAAAGACTATTCGCAGTCAATTCATACTATACGAAAAATTGTCCTCATTAAAACAAATATTGAATTTCGGTTGGGTAACATCTTTAAGTAAATTTCCCCGATACCAAAATTGTGTTATAAATTTGTCTGTACCTTTTTGCAATTTAAAGTATTACCAGTAGATGAAAGTGGAAGCTGGGAAACGGGAAACTGATTTTATATCGATGAAATGCGATAAAATTGTTTTGAGAACAACGCAAACATTTCAACGTACGTTCTACGTTCTACTCACAAAACACGTAAAACTGTTGTGGGTTTTTCACAGCTATTACTTCCCAGAATTTTAAAAACAATACTCCAAATTAAAAATAATACAGGGTGTTTCAAAAATAACGGCTAACCTTCAAGGAGCACCCAAGGCCGTAATAAGCGTATTTTGTCAAATAACGTATGGTCTAACAACGCATTCTTGAGAAAATTAATAAAGAAAGACGGAGTCCGTCCCTGTTCAGAGCAAGAAAATGGACTACACTCCGCCACAGTTGTGTTGCAACTGGTGACAAATCAATGCCGCCGGCAACATATCAGCCTCGGCCACTCCGGCCTTTCTCGCTCAGAGCGACAATGATCTACATTCGTAGGTCACGTACAAGAGTGATCAGCTGTTTGTTGGTTTATTAACAATAAGAATCTTTTTGCCTGTGGGATCTTAATGGGGTGTGTTTGTGTAGTACCAGACACGGATGGATGCCAATTGTATGGCTAGAATGCGACATAACTTTGATCGGCTATGAAACGCAATTGCTGTCCTAATTTTTGTTTGACAGATTTCACTTTGCAATCACAATGTTTCTAAATCTGCTTCACATCTGGATTAGGTACGTACTAATCTCTCTATGTTTCAATTGATAAATGTTCGTAAATGTTTGTTGTTTGCCGTGGTTGTTTGCAATGGTATTTCAGTCATGCGCGCACGGCTATGCACCAGGACAGGCCTTACACGATTTCTTCAATATAATTTTGTTGGTACTTAAAAGTTTGAAATATACTATAGGTTATTTGACCAAAATTGCTTCTCTGTCCTTGGCGGATATGCTCCTTGAAGGTTAGCCGTTATTTCTGAAACACCCTGTATAATAATAATAATAATTCCTTTTAAGTTTCTTACATTAGTGGATGGCCATAAGGAGTGCCAGAATGGAAACAAATCAAAGTTATGACGAAGCTGAAGGGTTAATATATAGAGTATTAAATATAAAGAGTATTAAACTGAATGAGTATTAAAGCTATTTAAAAAAAAAACTTATGAAACATCATATTGTCGGGAAAAAAGTAAATCGCATTTTTCTCAAATCAGCCAGACTGTGGTCGAGTGGTAGCGCGCTTGGCTATCAGTCTGGGGGACGTTGGTTCGAATCCAACGCCCTGCTTTCAGAGTAAAGGTTTTTCTGTGGTTTTCCTTTACTCCACGGCGAATGCTGAAAGCCAAACAACTTAAGACGTGCCACAGACGCGGGCCATAATAATGATAATTCGGGCCTGCCGATGCCCCCGTAGTGGCGAAAGCTGTTGGGGGATGTTAAGGCGTGGATTATTAAACCTATCTTTCGACCTGGCTGACTGAAATTTTATGGCATATTCTGCACACGTGTAGTTATCGTCCCTACCAGAATTATGAGTATTCATTAATATTTAATCAATTTTTTAAAACTTTGTACGAAAAAAAAAAAAAACGAGTCTGAAAACTTCAAATGTTCGCCATTTTGTTTTTGTAAAACGTATGTAGATCATTGAGGTAGGGACGATAGCGACAAGTTTACTTTTCAATAATGTCTTTCACTTTTTTCTCTCAGAAGCTCCAAAGTTGAGTTATCGTGTCAGCCAGACTCAAGTAAGGGAAACTTCAGGCAGTCATACTGGCGAGATTTGCCAATAAAACAAATATTATTTTATTTTGTAGCACTTTAAGATCTCCTCTTTCATGTACTAAAAGTTTGAAATAATAATATCCATTCTACCATAAGAAAAAAAATCTTGAAGAAGTCTTGGGGATTGGAACTGACCCCTAGAGATATTGCCCATAAAGAAAATGTTGGGTATGGTTTCTTGCCATCTTTAAAGTTCTACTAAATCCAATTGCACTTGATTTAATTCAATTGCTTCGGTAACAAAATTTGAAAAAATGAACTTTCAAAATACAACTTTTTTTAATAAAAAAGCTATAGAAAATGTTCTCTACTATTAAAATATATTTAACCGTTTTCGTTTCTCTTAAAATTATAAATATTATAAAGATAACTTATTTTATAGGCATGCTCGTCTATATTGTTCATCAAAATTGTATTTTACTTAAAAATATATTCATGAAAAGAAATCACGTGTAGCAGTCTACATTCCAGATTTAACGTGTCATATTCTGGTGCTCGAAAAGTTCAAACTCAAAAATGTCAATTAATCTCAAAACTACAAACAAACATCCAAACTAATCTCTGTACATACTCTGGAAGTCAATCTTCAAGCTTCCAATCCAAACTTAACTCCTTAACTCTTTCCAATTTATCTGAAAAGTGCACCGACTAACAGCGCAAAAAAAGGCAACAACAACCGAACCGAACAATCGGCAATGCGCATTTTTCACAGCCGTTCTTGAAACAAATGCCTACGCTTCTCACTTACGTACAAATTTCTCATCTCTCGGGAATACCGTCGCGACTCTCGATTGTTCGCGTTCGTTCACTTACCTTGAGGAATACAAGACACGGCCATCTTGATATAGCCGCACAAATTTGTTTGGTGTCGTAATTGTGTGCAAATAGGACTGCTTCCCATTGTAAAAATAAGTATCCGGTTTCCAAATTCTGGCCAGCATGGAGATGCTCAGAGCCAATGTGTCCTTCTCGTTCCCGGCAAAAGCGAGCCTCCTATCAACCCAACTCTGACGAAAGTAACAATCCATCGAGTAAGTCTGCGGACATAGAGACGAAACAAGGCGAAACAATTAAAACGAATGCAATTAATTGTAATTTAATGCTAAGGGAAATTTAAATTTTTGAGGTTTCGTCAAGTAGGTTCTAGTGGCGAATTTGCATCTGCTATTTTGCAATTCTGATTCTCGTACGTTTACAGATGTCTGTTTAGCGATGATAAATATACAGACAGCCGAAATTATGTTACTTATTAATTATGGTAATAGTAATCGTGAGACGGTGTTTTTTTAATTGATATATAAGTGGAGCAAATTATTTTCTTGGTTTTAAGATTCTTAGGATATTTCCTGAGTTGTGAATCTATGACTATGTTTAGTGCAATTTCTATAGTTATTGTTTAATTTAAAGAATCGTACCGACTTCACAAGTGACTGATGTGAGTTACTACGTACTTTATATTGAGTATTAGTTTCATTTTATCAATTCTGGAAACTTTTATCAAAATTCTTAGGATATTTCCTGAGTTGTGAATCTATGACTGTGTTTAGTGCTATTTCTATAGTTATTGTTTAATTTAAAGAATCGTACCGACTTCACAAGTGACTGAAGTGAGTTACTACGTTCTTTACATTGATTGTTAGTTTCCTTTTATCAATTCTGGAAAGCTTTATCAAATTTCTTAGGATATTTCCTGAGTTGTGAACCTATGACTATGTTTAGTGCAATTTTTACAGTTATTGTTTAAATTAAAGAATCGTACCGACTTCACAAGTGACTGAAGTGAGTTACTACGTTCTCTATATTGATTATTAGTTTCCTTTTATCAATTCTGGAAAGCTTTATCAAATTTCTTAGGATATTTCCTGAGTTGTGAACCTATGACTATGTTTAGTGCAATTTTTACAGTTATTGTTTAAATTAAAGAATCGTACCGACTTCACAAGTGACTGAAGTGAGTTACTACGTTCTTTATATTGATTATTAGTTTCCTTTTATCAATTCTGGAAAGCTTTATCAAAATTCTTAGGATATTTCCTGAGTTGTGAATCCAATTGTTTAGTGCAATTTTTACAGTTATTGTTTAATTTAAAGAATCATACCGACTTCACAAGTGACTGATGTGCGTTACTACGTTCTTTATATTGATTATTAGGTTCCTTTTATAAATTCTGGCAAGTTTTATCAAAATTCTTAGGATACTTCCTGAGTTGTGAATCTATGACTATGTCTAGTGCAATTTTTACAGTTATTGTTTAAATTAAAGAATCGTACCGACTTCACAAGTGACGGAAGTGAGTTACAACGCTCTTTATATCGATTATTAGTTTCCTTTTATCAATTCTGGAAAACTTTATCAAATTTCTTCGGATATTTCCTGAGTTGTGAATCTATGACTATGTTTAGTGCAATTTTTACAGTTATTGTTTAATTTAAGGAATCGTACCGACTTTACAAGTAACTGAAGTGAGTTACTACGTTCTTTATATTGATTATTAGTTACCTCTTATCAATTCTGGAAAGCTTTATCAAATTTCTTAGGATATTTCCTGAGTTGTGAATCTATGACTATGTTTAGTGCAATTTTTATAGTTATTGTTTAATTTAAAGAATCGTACCAACTTCACAAGTGACTGATGTGACTTACTACGTTCTTCATATTGATTATTAGTTTCCTTTTATCAATTCTGGAAAGTTTTATCAAATTTCTTAGGATATTTCCTGAATTGTGAAATTTATGATTATGTTTAGTGCAATTTTTACAGTTATTGTTTAATTTAAAAAATCGTGCCAACTGCACAAGTGACTGATGTGAGTTACTACGTTCTTAACATTTAGTATTAGTTTCCTCTTATCAATTCTGGAAAGTTTTATCAAAATTCTTAGGATATTTCCTGAGTTGCAAATCTATGACTATGTTTAGTGCAATTTTTACAGTTATTGTTTAATTTAAAGAATCGTACCGACTTCACCAGTCACTGAAGTGAGTTACTACATTCTTTATATTGATTATTGGTTTCCTTTTATCAATTCTGGAAAGTTTTATCAAATTTCTTAGGATATTTCCTGAGTTGTGAATCTATGATTATGTTTAGATCAATTTTTACAGTTATTGTTTAATTTAAAGAATCGTACCGACGTCACAAGCGACTGATGTGAGTTACTACGTTCTTTATATTGATTATTAGTTTCCTTTTATGAAATCTGGAAAGTTTTGTCAAATTTCTTAGGATATTTCCTGAGTTGTGAATCTATGACTATGATTAGTGCAATTTTTACAGTTATTGTTTAATTTAAAGAATCGTACCGACTTCACAAGTGACTGATCTGAGTTACTACGTTCTCTATATTAATTATTAGTTTCCTTTTATCAATTCTGGCAAGTTTGATCAAAATTCTTAGGATATTTCCTGAGTTGTGAATCTATGATTATGTTTAGTGCAATTTCTAGAGTTATTGTTTAATTTAAAGAATCGTACCGACTTCACAAGTGACTGATGTGAGTTACTACGTTCTTTATATTGATTATTAGTTACCTTTTATCAATTCTGGATAGATTGATGAAAATTCTTAGAATATTTCCTGAGTTGTAAATCGATGACTATGTTTAGTGCAATTTTTAGAGTAATTGTTTAATTTAAAGAATCGTACCGATTTCACAAGTGATTGATGTGAGTTACTACGTTTTTTATTGATTATTGATTATTAGTTTTCTTTTATCAATTCTGAAAAGTTTGATCAAAATTCTTAGGATATTTCCTGAGTTGTGAATCTATGACTATGTTTAGTGAAATTTTTATAGTTATTGTCTAATTTAAAGAATCGTACCTACTTCACAAGTGACTGATGTGAGTTACTGCGTTCTTTATCTTTTGCTATATTACAATTAATTGTACCTATAATTTTTGGTTTTCTTGTATCAAAATACATCGACTATCATCATGTTTCTTTATATTTTTATACAGACATCATCGGTAAACACAGATTTCCATCTTTGATGCCAACAATTGGTTGTATATCCTTCCTTTATATGTAAAATTGTAGGTAAATTAATCGTTATTAATTTATTAAATTATTAATTTGCATCTGTAAATTAAAAATATGCATATGTTTACTACAAAAAAAATGTTTATAACTTTTACACAAATTGTTGTATACCAAATTGTAGTTATTTTATTAGTGATTTTACTCTTAAATGTTGCTCGGTGGTAAAAAGGCCTTAAATGACAATTTTATGTATGTAGGTACTGTAGAATGTAGATGAACGAGTGGAGGGAATTAATATTTAGGTTGGCTGCGTCAATAAAAAAAGTTCTTGCTTTCCCTAAAGGTATTGCATAAGTTTCCATCACACACCAAAATGTAGCTAATTAGTTGGGATAGTCATACATGAATGCAAACGGGGTTTTCCCAGGAGAACAACCCCTAAATAACGATTTTACTTCAACTGAAATGGAATTTCGGTGTTCTGTTTTAGAAAAATGTTTAGACATTTTCCAGAATATGTTGCATATTTTTCTATCATACGCAAGATGAAGGTGATTAATTTGAAGGGGGCCCCTGTTAAAGGTTTTATAATCCTTGTCAAAATCAGTCAAAAAAATAAAGTTCAATGTTGTAGACTTGTTATTTTATCCAACTAAACAGAAATGTGTCGGAATTTAGGACATTGTCTGAATTTGTGACGTTTACCTTAACGTTTGTATAAATTTTCTAAGGATTTTTTGTTTATTTACCATATCTATTTCGGAAATAGGGCCCATACTTCGGACCATGATATCCACTTCAACAGTAGCAGGAGGTCCTGAAACTCAAACAGATATATTCGCTTAATCATTACAAAAATACCAAATATTATTTGCCTACCTCCAAAATCCGGTCTTACGCTATTATCATAACCTCGTAGTAAATTATCTAGCAGCACTGAAATATTCTTGTGGTTATTCTTCTGGGGAACTAAAAGTTTCTTGGATAATATACCATTGCTGGTCCTATCCAAGTAGACTAATCCAATGATGGCCATTCTAAGGACTATAACGGACATCCTGAAACAATATAAACGAATTTTTAAAACAGAAATCAGTTTCTTTTATGTAGTTACTTTTTGATTAAACAAATGAATATTGGGGCTAAAAAAAATATTGGGAAAGTTATTTCCACGTTCTTTTGTTCTGGTTTTCGGTAGAATTATAACATTTAAAGATTATAAACATTATACACTGCCCAAAAGAATTAGGGGATCACTTTTTTCGAAACCTGTAACTTCTTAAATAATAGTTCGAGACAAATTGGTATACTTCAACGGCATATATATAACTAACGAAAATTATAAAAACAATGTTACATTTCTTACTTACTTCTGCGTTACACTTAAAAATGTAAATTAATAACGCAAAACAAAATATGTTATGGTGTGGTTTCCCATTTCTCAATCAGGGCTTGTGTCAGTTCCTGTATAGTTAGTGGTGGATTAGGGCGCTTGCGAACACGTCGGTCAAGCTGATCCCACACGTGTTCAATAGGCTTCAGATCAGGACTCCACGTTCCGTGAATTCCACGTTCCTGTAAAAAGTTTCTGGTGATGCCGTCGGTATGTGGCTTTGCATTGTCCTGCATAAGGATGAAATTTTAACCGACGCCATATGCAGCAGGCACCACATGGTCCTCCAAATTGTTTTCTATGTAATTCATGGCATTTAGTCTACCACGAACCACAACAAAATCAGTTCTGTTGTCTATACTGATTCCAGCCCAAACCATCAGAGATCCACTACCAAATCTATCCACTTCCTGTATAGTAGCGGCTGCGTAGCGGTCACCAGGACGTCTATATACACGCACTCGACCGTCGCACAGTGTGAAAAATTCCCAAAAAGCTGGCCAAAACTCATATTTTATATTTTTCAAAATAAACAAAATTGACCCTATATAACAACTCTTTGATCACTCACGTATAAGCAGCGTAAATTTTAAAAATGTTCGTTAAACCGGGTAGGAATGGTATCAGTTCAAACTTGTCGATTTGTGCAAAGCGTATGTTTGGGTGATTCACACCATTGCAAATGTAATTTTCTGTGAGCTTGTTGACAATGACTTTATTATTTCTGTAAAATGTAGAGTTTCCTCAAGGTATGTAAATACGTTTTATAATTTATTCTATGCAGTTAAATAATTTAACATGTTTTTTGCAACTTTTATTACAATGTAGCAAAAATTGTATAAAAACTAATAATATAAACTTAAAGTTCACCTAGACTTTTATCAAATTCCCCGCATATCCCCGGTTAGAATTGGAACTTATTGTAAAGATCAGAATTTGTACTTTTTGAATATGTAGACAGTTTCTCCTCATACTTACTCAAAATGAATTTCTGTTTATTTTTAGAATGTAGTACTATCGTGGCCATATATTATGTCTCCTCTTTTGACGACCATTTTCTCGCAAATTTAGGGGCGAAAAAGTCTGAAAAAATTTTGGTGCTGTCCTTGTTTAATATGCTACAACTCATAAAAATTAGAAAGCTGTATGTGTTGGCGTTTTCCCGATTTTTCCAAATTAATAAGAATTGGCGCTGTTTTTGCCCCGTAAATTTTATTCGTTTAACTTTAGCAATTAATTACTCCGGAAATAATACATACATTTGAACGAACTAAAAAGTAAAATCACCTGCGGAATGCTAGCTTTCAATGTGCATTTTTGTAAAATCATTGGATTAGTGCTTGACTCACAAAAAGCTATATTATGCAATGCCAGCAATTCCTTTATTAGAAGAGCTAGAATAATGAAATATAGACTATAGGCTACCCACAAATTCATAGGTTTAAAGTTTATTACATAATCATGGTTTATCTTGCATTTTCCCTACAAAAGATCAAGTTGAAGCATCTCATGATTGCTGCAGTTGACGCGGCGCTCTACGGTCCGAGGGGACGAGCGGGGCAAGGGATCGACAGCGACGTTACTAGTGTTTACGGACACAATACATAAAACGACACGGCGATTATGCCTCGCCAAAGAAATTTGGATATCCGGCAGCAGATTACCGAATTAAAAAATAATGGCAAAATAAGTCAATAAGATAACAGAACCACGAACAGGCGGAAGTCCCATGGGAATTCTTAGCAATTTAAACCGGGTTTCGGGTTTAGCATTTAAAATTAATTAGTGATCTGCAAAATATTCTATGTGTCTACAAATTTACGATGCTAAATTTGTAAAAGTTTTTTGATATTTTTAAGTTTTATACGCTTAGAGCTGACGTTTGTAATATATGTAATATATCAAGAGTTGTATTTATTTTATATTGTTTCTGCATGTATTTAAATATTATTAATAAATAAGCTGTTGAAACTGTTATAATAGTTTGAATATTTATATAACAAAATCGGGCATACTTTTTAAATATTTTTAGGTTTATCAAGCATGCTTAATTTAGTATTCACCACTAATCGGAAAATCTGCTAACTCCATATTATTAGATTTATCCGCTTCCATCAAAATCTTGTTTACAACCTTATTGTATAAAAACTGAAGAAAACATAAACGCCAATCGATAGAAGAGATTTCTCTCGTACCGGGTCACATATTATAATCAAAATTATGCAAATATTAAGCATTTAATATTGTTAGTTAAAATTGCCACCTTGTCAAGTTATGGTTCTTTTTGTGTATTGATAATAAGCTGCCCGGTTCTCCCAGCTGTGTCGGTTCTCTCCGACATGACTGCACCGCTAACGCCTCTCTTCCCCGCAGCCCCTCAAAGACCGTAGAGCGTCGGAATTCACGCGGAGTTTCAGCACGATCTTTTGTATGAAAAATGCAAGATAAACAATGATTACGTAATAAACTTTAAACCTATGAATTATTGGGTAGCCTATAGTCTATATTTCATTATTCTAGCTCTTCTAATAACGGAATGGCTGGCATTGCATAATATAGCTTTTTGTGGGTCAACCAGTAATCCAATGATTTTACAAAAATACACATTGAAAGCTAGCATTCCGCAAGTGATTTTACTTTTTAATTCGTTCAAATCTATGTATTATTTCCGGAGTAATTAATTGCTAAAGTTAAACGAATAAAATTTACGTGGCAAAAACAGCGCCAATTCTTATCAATTTGGAAAAATCGGGAAAACGCCAACACGTACAGCTTTCTAATTTTTATGAGTTGTAGCATATTAATCAAGGACAGCACCAGAATTTTTTAAAAAAATTGCGCCCCTAGGTTTCCGAGAAAATGGACGTCAAAAGAAGGGACATAATATATGGCCACGATAGTACATACAAGTTACTTATGCGCCCAAGGGGAGGCTGTTTAATTTTTTCCTTAATAAGCTGGACGAATCAATTTCGCTGGAGGATTTCTAGTTCTAAGAGATATTCTTGAGGTTAGATCGATTTTTCTTGCCAAAAATTGCGTCATGCTTTAAATGTTTTATTGCATCCAATGCATTTTTGTTGTGTTTTAATTAACGACTTGAAAAACAGCAAACAACTGAGCACAAACTTAAATAATTTTTGAGGACTATATTTATTGTACTATTAAACAAAAAAAATAATTTTGCTAATCTTCGTGATAAACATTGCTGAAACGTCGGGGGGCCAATTCCAGGACAGAATGATTTTAGACGCAAAAAAAACAGTTTTAAACTCTGAAATTAGCCACAATGACAAATATTCTGTAATTCTATTCTATATTCTATATTCTGTAATGAAGAAGCGAGCAATATGGTTTGCGAAACGTCAGCAATTAATAATTTTGATGCATGGCATAACCCGGAATCAATTTATTTTCAAATATCATTACTATTAGTACCAAAAATTGTACCAACGGAACATGAAACTAAAGAAGACAGTTCCGAATATGAAAATCTAGAAAGTAAAGTATACAAGGTGTCTCACGGAACGGTACATTAGAACTTTCTGATGTTCAACTATTTTTGGAAACTTGAAATTTGGGAACGAGAATTTACTCGATCTGATACTCGCTCTTCAGCTAAAATATTCTTAAGTGAAATGTCACGTCCGGCCACCGGAAGTCTGTATCAACTTTGTTATTTTAAATGGAATGATATAATTTTACTTTCGGTTTCTACGTATCAAAATACATCATTTTTGATAATGTTTCCCTATACCTAAATATAACCAAATTGAGTTTTTTTTTATTTTAGTATTATTTGGTGATTTTCGCGGTTTCGTTTAAAATTTAATATTTCGGCTATAATTGAAACTATAAGTTTCATGATTGGTGGTACAAAACTAGAAACATAACCAAATAAGAGGATGTTTAGTTCATCATACTATCTTATACAGGCTATTCAAAATTTACAACACAATAATTGAATTTTCCAATAACGAATTTCAGCAAAATTTAAAGTAATTTAAGAACTTATGTCCGCCATATTGGATCCGCCATTTTTAGTTTTTGTTTATTTAATTCAGATTTATAATCAGCTACTCCAAATCCCCACAAATACTTAATTCCATTAAATTGAAAATATTTGTTCAACAAATGTCCGCCATATTGGTTCGGACATTTTGTTTTTTAACTTAGTATTTAGAGTTATAATCAGCGACCCCAAGTCCCCCCAAATACCAAATTTCAGCTAAATTGAAAATAATACAGGGTCCGGCAGTGAAACGGAAAGATTTGAGGTAGGGTTTGCAGCGCGCCGCGAAGTGGTGGGGGAGAAAGTAGTCGACTTGCCAAGACCTGCATGAGTAGCCATTTTGTTTACAATGGAGCGTTGGACGGGAGCGCCTCGCGATTACGCAGTTAAAACCTATTCTAAACATTGTGGGGGTTTAGTGCAAACGCGTCGTAACTTTCGACGGAATTTTAACAACATTTAACAACATTTGAACAAGCTGTAATTTGTGAGGGTGATATCTAAGATCCTTATGGAGAATCCTTCTTATCGATCTGTCACTTATTCTAAGACGTGTGGCGTGACGGATGGCCGATCGGCGTGGACTTCTTCACATTGCTTGTCGAACACGTTCGATATTTTCATGGGTTCGAACTGTTTTGTCACTACCACCCCTTTTTTTAGACGTCGATCCTGTTTGTTCGAGGTTGTTTGCCCATTCTTTTATCGCTTTATCTGACGGAACAGGATGGTTGCGCGGTAGTTAAAATGCCGTAGAAAATTACGACGCGTTTGCACTAAACTCCCACCATTTTTAAAATAGGTTTTAACTGCGTAACCGCGATGCGCACCCGTCCAACGCTCCATTGTAAACAAAATGGCTGCTCATGCAGGTCTTGGCAAGTCGGCTACTTTCTCCCCCACCACTTGGCGGCGCGCTGCAAACCCTACCTCAAATCTTTCCGTTTCACTGCCGGACCCTGTATAAGGATTGATGGCCGCCATATTGGATCAGCCATTTTGTTTTTCAACTTTTGATTTCGGCTTTGTAATCGGCGACCCTTCAAATCTTAGATTACCGAGTTTTACCTAAATAGAAAATGCTTTCGACTTTTGGCCAGGTTTTTGGGAGTTTTTCACACTGTGAAATTGGAATTATTCCGTACCATATATAAACAATGTCATAGAAAATAGGGAAGAGGAACGACCATACCTATTAATTGCGTCCGTATAAATAAAACCAAACATTCACATAGATATGGCAGTCCCCTTGATAGTATTTTAACCGATTTTGACCACGCAATTTCGCTGAAACCGATATTTCAAATTTCCCATTGACCGACAATTTTCAATTGCAGTCGAAGGTATATCGATTGCTGTAATTACACAATACATATCACCGCGCGCCACATTTTTGCATACTCGTTCATTAATACATGACGCATACATGGACAGCTCGACAAGTTCGAACCGGATGATTATGCTATATCATAGACAGATTCGAATCAAGTGTGACGAGTGGGGAGGACTGAAATTTGCATCAACGATTACCAAGTTTGCAAAGTGGAAGTAAACGTGCGCTTTCGCTGCGAAGAGAAGCGGTAGCAGCGGAGATACACATTTTCTTTGGTCGGAATTGGCCATCAAAGTAAGGGAATAAATTTAGGAGATGGCTTGCCGCGACGATGATAATCCGCGGCTACATTCTGTCGTATTTGTGGGCCACATCAGCCCTTCTAACAGCAAAGGGTGCAAATTACGTTACTCGAGCTTTCCTGATCGTCGCATCTAAACGTACGGAAGAAAATAAAATTCAATTTGCGTCTTTTTATCCACGAGAAATATACGGAAAAACAGATGGGAATATGCCATAAAAATGTCGGAATTTTCACAGTGTTTAAAATGTTATAATGCCTTTCACGTATAAAAATTGCACCGATAAATTTAATATCAAGCTAAAATTGTTGACCAGTTTGATGAAAAGTTTCAAAATAAGCCTGTTCAATCCATCCCAAGTATGTAGATATTGTGGAAATTTTTGATGGTTTATTTACTTTATCATACGCAGTATGTTGAAGTATTGTAATCGTGCCGAAATTTTTTTTTTATTTTAACGGAAATTGGCCTTTGTGGCTCCCCTGAACATTTTTGAACAAGGTACAAAAAAATGTCTGTATGTGTGTATATGTGTGTGTAAACGATTTTTGTGGCAACGATTCCGGAGAAACTACTAAAGGTATCGGGACGAAAGTTAATATTTAGAAGTTTTATGACCAAACTTAGAGCTGAAAAGCTTTTGGTTCAAAAGGGTCCAAAGGAACTGGCTTTTACTCTTAGCATTTTTGAACGATTTTGCAAATGAGCCGTCATTTCGGTAATTTCGTCAGAATAGATAATAAATTAAAGTAGAGGAAATTTTGTATAATTTATGTCTATAACATTTTTTGGCAAAATTAATAGTTTAGCTGCAGGAGGAAATTCTACTTGATCGAAATCGTGTCTACATTAATAGTAGGTAGTCAACACGCAAATGCATGGAGAATGCGATGAGGAGGAGAAATACGCGTGCACGTACGCTATGTGAAACAATCTTGAAACAGCTTGGTGTTTCCATGGTGTTTACAAAGTCAATGTGTATTTTGAGTGCGGATAGCAATGTTGTTACGCATTTTTCAAGGATTTTGCAAATGAGCCGCCATTTCTGTAATTTCGTCAAAATAGTTAAATAATAACCTAAAGTAGAGGACATTTTGTATAATTTGTGTCTGTGACATTTTTTGGTAAAATTACTAGTTTAGCTGTAGGAGCAAATTCTATTTGATCGAGATCGTGTCTGCTTTAATATAGGATTTGCCAGATATGTTTATTCTAATTGATTTTTGACTGATTTTTTGACAATCCCTGCTGTCAATATCTGTCAAATCCTGGCTAATTCGTTTTATTTTAATGCAAACACGATCGATCTCGATAGAATCTCATGCAGCTAAACTATTAATTTTATATATTTTATGATAAAGTCATGTGCCTGGCCACATCAGATTTTTATATCTGTTGTGCTCATTTTGCGATAGCTGCATACCCAAGACAAGTGCTATGCCGTGTTCATAATATTGGACTACATATATGCAAACATTTTCTTTTGTGACAATATTGTAACACCATATACATGGTTCCAGGTTTGGCATCTACATATTTTTTCTTTCACATTAAAATTCACCATGCTAGTGTATAAAAATCTACTGTTTTGGAGATAATTGCAATTTTACGTCGATTCTATGATCTCTGGTCGCTTTACATGGAAAGATAACGTTTCTAATAATTATAATGGATCTACAACAAAAATAAAGATAAATTTTGAATACAATTGACAAAAAAGTGCATTTTTCCGAAGTTCTAGATTTTTCCATAAGAGTATTCTAGTACTTCTTGTATGTGAAAATTATCTGGATTAAAAAAATTCAACTATATACAGGGGTTTCCAATAAGAAAATCGGTATTGTTAGAATAGAATAGAATAGGTTTTCATTTTGCAAAATACAGTGCTCCAGTGCTCTCAGCTCTCCGTCTCAGGGCTGGTAGTTCTTCCATGGCTGTTGTGAGTTGCTGGTAGATGGAGGTTCCAAGTAGCGTCATTACCTTCATTTGTTTGAATAGTGGCTTGCAATGTGCTGTTCTGGATGCTCCAGCAATAGCCCTAGCTGACTTTTTTGTAGGATAAATATATCCGAGCTGTGACTTGAGTTACCCCAAAGTCTTAACCCGTAGCTCATCCTACTATGAAAGAATCCATAGTAGGTAAGAAGGGTTGCCTTCTGTCCCGCTATTTGCCGTATTCTAGTGATACACACAGAGAAATGTTTAAGACATTCGTTGTCTTGCCGAAATTTACTCCGAACAAATCAATAAAGTTTTCAATTTAGATGAGCTTTTTGAATCAAAACTCACAAATTTCTCCTTTGAAGCGACAACATTTTGTTTCCAAGTAAAACTACATTGGATAATTTTAAAAGTTCTCATGAGTTCTCTTAAGAATATAGTGTGTTGCATTGAACAATTCAATATATTCCAATGAAAACAACTATTGCATTGAAACAAGATGATATATGTAAAATATGGTGTTCAAAACAAGTAAAATTAGTTGGTTGATGCAAGAGACGTTTTGTGTGAACCAAGTAACCAAATGCTTAGTTTAAAATATCGGGTGGTTTCATTGCGCGGTTTGTGGCACCAGACTGACGCGACGTAGAACGGCGACAGTTTGTAGATACGCAGTATATGAGGACTTCATTCTCCAGTCTCACTCACAACCCCCAAAACGTTAACTCCATGGCAAATATACTGGTTATAGTGGTAAGCAGTGTCGCTTTGATATACGCTTGATTGTATCTGCAGTTTTACATGTGATAATGGACAGCGTGGATGATTTTTCAATTTCATCAGATCATCTTAAAACGATATTTGACAGTAAGTATATGCGTATATCTACTTTTTATGCGAATGTTAATACACTATGTGCATTCTATGTTTGCAGACCATAAAATACCTGTGCAAAACATAACAAAACTTACAGAAGAAGAGATAAAAGAACTTATTCGGGCTATTGGAGATCGGATTGTTTTCCGGGAAGCGGTGAAGCTAAGAGGAGATTTAGAAACATCTAAGGTGAGAAACCGTATTATAATGGCCAGTTGCAGAAATGCCCATCAAGTCTTGTTGACTGCTTAGCTCTTAACTGTACTAATTACTGTATCAAGATGACGAATCGCGAATCAAGATTTTTTTGTATTTTTGTTTGTATTTTAAATGTATTTTTTTTTCTTTTATAACAAATTATTGGGTTTATATCAGTATGACACCTACTTGTTTGAAATGTATTTTTATTTTTATAATAAATTAATGTATTGGTATATATGAACTTTTTTTACCCATTGTCTTTGCTACATGACTAAAAAAATATATGTCTTACAAAATAATTGCTTAACGAACTTTGATGTAATGTATGTTTTTTTTATTATGATTAAGAAACTAATGTGCTATTATAATCGTGTAGTTCTTTCTGCATTTGTTTTGATAGACTTATTTTTTTATGTAACCTTTGCAGCAGCGGTAGATAGTGTTAACAAAACAACAAAAACATTCACTTCAAATCAATATATTATGTTGAATGTAAATTACTATTACTTGCTTTGAATTTTTAACGCACTTCGTTTAAAATGACAGTTACTTGCTTTGAGAACAAAATACTCTATTCAGAACACTAGAGGTGTTGAACCAAAATTACAAGTGTTTCTCTGAAACATTGGTTCTTCCAAGCAAAATAACCTATTACTTATTCCGATAGCTCTATTACTCTCTTTAAGACATCATATGGTTGCATTAAAGCAATATTAGTTTGGTCCAAATGTTAAAATATTTGAAATAATACTACAAAGTTTCATTCAAAACAACATTATAGTCCTTTCGAGTTGATGACTATTTGGTGCAAGTCAATAGTTTACTCGTTGCAACTAATTTTATCTCGAACGAAGCACTTAACACATTTGTACTGAGAAAACATTGTCTTGGTTGAAGTGGATAGTTATTTCGTGGATATGGAAATCAACCGTTGTTTTGATGCAAAGCAATTTTATTTGAATTGAGCATTCCTTTCTCTGTGTGTAGCGTATACGACCTTTGATAGATTTGCTGCTATAATATCAGCGAAGAGAGTTAACCGCAACCTATACCATATGACTCCCCATCGTATGCGGATTCATACCCCGCTCTAAGCCCCCCATATATAACCGTATGTCATATATGGTGTCTTAGTGTCATATTATTTTACTAGTGATCTCAATTATTTGGAAAGCAGGCAACCCTGGATCGTTTAAACCGGTTGTTTTCGAGCCATTGATGTTTTGGATAAATATTACCATCGATGTTTTGAATTCAATATCCAACCCACTACTTTTATGGCTATAGAAGTTTTATTTCAAAAACAACCACCGGACCCTATACGCCTGCAATTTATCTAACATTTAGGAATTACCGAAATTTTAGCTGAAATTTTGTTGATAAAATATGCTGACGATGAAAGGGTGTTATCGAGAATTACTTTAATTCTTTAATTTCTACAACCTTTTTCAGTTTTATAATAATTATTAATACATTTTTTATTCTTTCTCTATTATTAACAAATATTGTAACGGTTTATTAAAAATGCTTCAATAATAATTGTAAGTCCATATGGTTTTCCTTTTCCGTCCAATTCGTAGTACATATAAAACATGATAAAAATACTATCACGATTCTTATTATTTGTTATTATATTATTGTTGATCTTTAGTAGATCTTTAGCATATTTTATTCGCCATTTTCAAACTGGTAATTCTGCTATATAATCGCCGATCTGACAATCCTCTAGGCCCTAGGGTAACATTTTGGTGTTCTAATATTTGTAATTTATCAAATTATCTACTCTGCACACCTTCTTATATAAAATTTTTGACTTTTAAGACATACGGAAGGCAGTTAAAAATGTTCATTCAAATTTATATACATTCTAATTATTACGAAATAGCATTCAATATATTTAGATTAAATTTGTCTAGGAACTATACAGACTGAGATTGTGTGTTGCTTTGGACGGCTTCGATCACATCTGAGTAGATTGTGGAGTATACCAATGACAACTGCAGTCCCAGGAAAATACGCCTTAGTAAATATAGGCTGTCTACATTCATATCCTCACCGGAAGTACAGAAAGGTCGTCCACTGGGATTTCGATCACGTCCACGTGATGGCCACATTTCCCCAACTGCAAGACTTCCATCTTTTAAATTCGCTAGAGCCACACTGAACATTTCTTTCTCAGTAAATAGTAAAAGTATGCACATAATTTTGTTACACCTGGTTATATTCTTTTGCTTGCCTGTCGTTACTTATAATGAATATTGTCGCTGGCAAAGAATTACCCTAACAGTAAAGTAAAAATCTGTGTATTGTCAACAACACCGTCTAATTTCTGGCATATAGCAGTGGGATTGCCATCAATAGAATTGCAACACGTAGTACGTAGTTGGTACTTACCAATAATATACTGTACCGAACAAACGTTTTCAATACCTACACACGCGCATACAAATCTACCGATTCATGACCAATAGTGCATGTATTCCGATAATCCACGGCCAATAATCCTATTCCTATTCGCGATTTTGCGCCCAATACTTTGTTTAGTCGAAATTAACTTTAATCTTGCTGTTTGCGATATGAATTTGCGTGGATAATTTCTTTTGTTATTGCAGCTATTTTCCATATTTGATTTTAACTGACCAAACATTGCAATTGCATTACTGTAATTAATTTGCTAATCAAATCGATAACCAAATTAGATAACGAACACGTCGCAATTATAATAATTGTCAATTTACTAATATTGATAGTTTATTACAGATTATACAGTGTGTCTCCAGATGGACTTAACTATAATACCAGTAATAATGAGTAGATATATATATATATATATATATATATATATATATATATATATATATATATATATATATATATATAGTTGAATCAATTTAACTTATTTTAATGCAGACACGACCGATGTCGACCAAATAGAATCTCATGCAGCTGAACTATTAATTTTACATATAGTATGAAAAAGTCATGTGCCTGGCCACATCAGATTTTTTTGGGAGAAATAATGAAATAATCCTCTAGAAAATCAAACATTTTACTAATAACGTACAACGTACTAAAATGTTCATCGAGTACAAATAAATCTGCCAATATTTGTCGCCTTGGCATTTACTATACCCACTTCAACTAGATATTGCAAATACCAAGTATTGTCGTATTTTTGAGGTTGACTCGCAACGAACTGAATAGAGCTAGCTGCTTTTTTTCTTGACAAATATTCGTATACATGGCAGATATTACATATTGGGCAAGTACATATACGAATGTTTTTGATGTAATGAAAAGAATTTCAAGAATGTTACCTTTATAAATTTGAAAAAAAAAAGAAATGTTGCTTTTCGGTAAAGATTTAGTATGATAATAATGTTTGGATATACAATATATTACCTATTTCTTTAAAACGAAGGGATAAATTAAATTTACTTTTGGATAAATTATGATTACCATAAAGAGGCGCTAAAAATTACCCCGTTTTGTCAAATAAATGACATCCTAATGCATTAACATGATTCTGTGTCATCAAATCATACGATGATCGTCAAAAATATCTGGCAAAGTCAAGATAGCAAGGTTGTATCATGTTCTTAACGTAAAACATGCGTAAAACCTCAAGATTCCTTATTTCATAGACGTCGTAATAGTAGTATATTATAATGCAAGTTTTATAAGACAGAAATTGGCGCACGAGTTGGAACGAAATGGAACGAGTGTTATATACTATTTTTTTTTCTACTTTGCGACATTAATTTTAAATAAATGTCAAAAATTGTGGTTGTCTTACAATCTAGAGTAATATTTTTCTTCAACAGTTGGTAGTTGTAGTAAAATTCACAAATACGATTGAAGCGAGCCAATAGCTATTGAGATGTAAGACTTATTTTACACTTGACGTCAATTTCATCATACTTGGAAAACTGGAAGGTACTAAAAGTTTGTGATCTAGTGTTTTTCATAACGACACCGAAAGCGGTTTCGTTATGAGTTTATAACGAACGCAAAGTAGAAAAATATGGAACGCGACTGTATTACACACAGTTACCATAATTTCAACCACATAAACTAACAACTGTCAAAACTACTTGCAGAATCATTAAATTTAAGAAACAAACGATCATTTCATCGTTTTTAATTACGAATCTCGTAATTAGTTCTTTCGCCCCGGAAAGAATCACTTTCTCGGCTTGGTACACAATATACTAATATTAGAAACGTCAAAAGCAGACCTTGAAAACACACATTTGATACGGTTTGAAATATTTGTCTTGAATTTGTATTGCGGTAACCTAGGGATGATGACATTCTTGTCAAAAATTTAAACACGGTTGTTGAGCTATCTTTTCCTTATAGATTTAGATTCTTGACACAGACCCACCCCAAGAACAAAATTCGGCTATTGATAAAATTTATCAGAATGTCTCTAAAATAACTCATGGAATATATTGTCAGAAGACAAAGTGTCGAAAAGTAGCCGACGCACAGTGGGAAGGATGACCGAAACCGTGGGTAAAATCCTTAGTTGTATTTCAATTTTTATGAAAATTGGTGTTTTCGAGGTCGCTGATTTCGAATTTGTTATTATTGAAAAGAAAAACAAAATGGCGGACCCAATAAGGCAGACATTTTACTAAAAAAATTGTTTATTTTGGCTGAAAGTTAGTATGTAGGAGTCTTTGAGGTCGCTGATTCCGAATTTGCTTTACCACTCACTTGCTTTGGCTTATCAATTATCAAACCAATCTGCTCCCGAAACTGTCTTTGAATCAAGGTTTCTTTTCTTGTTTCAATCGCTTATTTTCTTCAGTAGTAGCTGACCACTTCCGGAAGGAAAGATTATAGAGATTATCGAGTCTTGCTACTACTTTATCCAAATCATTCATTTGTCGTGGATTGGCACGACAAATAGTACACGTGGAACTTGAAGTTGCATTTGTTATTACTGGGGCAACTTTTCCATCTATCACTGTGAGGAACAGATCGTGATTAACTTGTACTTCTTTTCCTTCTTTAGTAATCATTGATGGGCTCAAAGTATTAATCTGGCTTCATATATTGTCCATAACAGCTTTAGTTTTTTTCTGGAGTCTCTCTAGAAAACTTAATTGAAGTTGGCCGACAAAAACGCACAGGAAAGAAAGATAATATTTTCGATCGTATTCTTTTTTTTGTTCATTATTTCGAGGACCGCACGTTTCTGCAGCCGATTTTTTACGTAAGTTTTAAGTGAATTATGACATATATAGGGTCATTATAAATGATTGTAGTCGAAGTTTTTAATTATGTGAAGTTGTCAATTTACATTAGTGGTTATCAACTAATTTGATGATCTCCTCCTTTCTTGTTGTATCTATGTTTTCTTGCATCATCAGGCCACTGGAACATTATTAGGTTATATATTTTTATTTTTCAGTTCGAAATATTTAACGTTTTAAGTTATTATATTTGGTTACCTATGTATTTGTACATACGTGCTTGAATATATGGTCTTCAGAAAAGAAGTCTATGTCATTCAGTTGGTATTTGGCTGATTTTCTGTGTTCCCTAGTTATTTCCAATTTCTCGATCAGATCAAGCTTCTTTGACTTCTTGTATTCATATAGTAGTTCTATATTATCCTCTGTTATCGCATGATTTTCCACTCGCAAATGTTTTCCCAATGCTGTATTTGTGTTGCTAATATGTTCTTTTAATCTCTGCTTCAATTTTCTTCCTGTTTGTCCTATGTTTACGCTTGGGCAGTCCTATCAATCTTATAGATTCCGCTTCTCTACAATTTCCCTCTTTTTGGTTTTGTGTTGTTGAGCCATTTCATTATGTTTCAAATGATGAGGATTTCAAAAGCATAATGTCATTGATTGAATTGTGTAGAGCTCAAAACTTTTTCACGGTCAATAATAGGGAATACATCAAGTAAGTTTGAAAAGGGGATTTGAATTTGTACGCTGGTATACATATTTTGTTTTGACGGATTAGAGGTTGGTATTAACAGACGCTTGGAGTGGCGCTGCGGTCGACTTGAGCGATTTGAGTTAAGGGTGAACGAAAGTACCTTCCTTCTTCCTCTTTTAGCCATGATATAGTCAAGCCGTCTGTCGTGAGAGCCCTATGGGGCCAAGTTATAGAACAACATGCTGTCTTGTGTTTCTTGTTCTCAACCATTTTAATGCGTAAGTTGTTTATAGAGTTTATTGATTTATATTGTCGATCATCTCTGCCAAAAGAGTATTATTATTGTTTTAGAAGTAGGCGTTCATATCTTTTGTAAGCAGTTCTGCAACTGTTCGCGTTTTGTTAATTAGATAATTAGTGTTGTTTGGATCTGCGTTTTTATTATAGAATAATATAAACCTGTCCTTTTATGGAGAAGCATTTTGGCTTCCAAATAGCTTTGTTTATCTATTGGTGAGTTCATACTCTTCTGACAAAGTCTTAGAGAAATAACTAACAGAGTTTAAGCCTCCGGAAGAGTTAGATAAAGCTACCGTAAGTAAGATCAAGTAAATTAGAGAGTTTCAAAATGGCGGGTCAGCGTCCCTTCAGTTCAGTAGAGTCATTAAGTAATATTAAGTAGGGACGTCGCCCCTATTACACAAGAAGGAACACCGATGGGCTCGCCAATTAGCTGTACATTGGCAGACTTCTACGTAGAAGAACAAATCTTTGACGGTAAATATAGAGTCACATTAAATCATGGCATAGATATGTCGTTGACATGTTACGCATATGGGGCGGCAGCAAAGCAGGTCTTATCGCCCTTAAATGCGCCCTGATGCCCCTGAAGAACTTTTCCCTGCGACTGACACCATGACAACTTTTGACAAGATGTACGTATTTATTCCGACAGTGAATAAAGTGAAAAATAGTTGAAGTAAACAGTCCTATCAACAAATTTTTTTGATGTTGTCACTGTCATGTCAATGTAAGGAGTAAAAGCCTAGTAAAAGTCAATTATATAGTAGCCGATACGATGATACTAACAAACAATCTGACGGATCGTGTCCTCTTCGCAAAACAAAACGAGGTCGGCAAACGTCAGTTTGTTGACCGTTCAGAAAGATTCGAAAATTTTAGGCTATAAGACCGCGTCCTGAACACAGAATTTTTTAGGGATATCAAGTGCTAAATTTATGTTCCTATCATCGCCGTGCAAACCCCCGTCAAGTTTCACTACTGTCACTCACGATGAGGCTCCCGACCATGTTTCCGAACGTCCTTCAAGCAATCTGCGACCTACAGGACTCGAGAGGCTCGTCGATTCGCAAAATCGCCGACAAAGTCAAAACGGAATTCTCGTCATCGAAGAAGACGCCGAAACCGAGGAACGTGGTCATGCAAGTCCAACGCGCTCTCAAGCACGGCGTGGAGAGTGGCGTGTTGAAACATAAGGCGGGAAAGTACAAGCTCTCATTTGACGGTCCGTGCAAAGATAACGATTGCGAGAAGCAACGAAAGAAGAAGGGGAACAAACACGGTAGTTGCAGAGTACCGAAAGGGAGGAAGTGCAAACCGATAAATAGACGAAATCGTTACCAGAGGAAAAGAAAGCCGTGCCGTTCGGGCTCCAAGTCGACGACTTGCTCGAGGGGTAATGATGACGACAGTGCATCGAGTCAGAGTACGCATACTTCGGAAGAGAGAGAGCGGGAAGTGCGCATCCCTGGTCGGCCGAGTAGGAGGGAGAGTAAGATGAAGAAGATTGAAAGACCTACGTCGGTGAAGAAGCGACCGAGAGTGTTGAGAGGCGTGACCAGGAAGATACGAAGACCGCATAAGCTACCGCGGAAGACTTCTCCTGAACCGACCGAGATTACCGATAACGACAATGACAACGATAAGGACGATGATAACGATATCGACGATAACGACAATGATACGGATATGACCAATCAGGAGGAGAGCAAGAAGAAGAAGAACGAGAACAATAACGCCAATAATGATAACGACCTCGATCCGCAAGGTATGTAGGACGTTTCCGTCCGTCGAATTGCAAAACAGGAATGATTTGATTTTCGGACCGCTTTTATAATCTCGCTAGATACTGTCAGAACATGTAAACTGTGATAAAATGTGTAGTTGCTTAAGTAAAAGAATCAGAGTTAATTATTTCCACATTTTCTTTTTCATGAGCAAAAGTTCTTTTATTTAGCCATGTTGTTATATTGACCAGGAGATCAGATGTGACCAAAATTCGACATTTTCTTGGACAACTGAAACAAAGACTGTAATCAAGGTCTGGGATCTCGAAAGTTTCTAATAAGTTTCAAAATTTAAAATGACGAATACAACATGACGGTAAAGATATTAAAATAATGTTATTGCTTCTTACAACAAATTATTGTATCACTATTCTCCTTATAATCATAATAAGAAGTACTTACACTGCAAATTCTGATTATAACATTCTGACCTATATCATTGAAACAGTTAGCTAAAGTAATTAAAGTGAGTAATTAAAATTTGTTTTCCGAATATCCTAGTTAAAACTTACACGAAAAAAAATAAAAAACTGTTTTTTTCCTTTCGTCCCCTAAAAGTTTATTGTAGACATTGTGCCGCCAACCAAAAGTTCTGTGCTCCATTCGTTTCGAAGTTATAAGCAATTTCCGGAAAGGGAGTTGTGGACATGCCAGCACCCCTACTTTCAAATTTCGTTTTTTTATGTTTTGTGCTAGTTTTGTGCTGTTTTGTGCCGCAAACTAGAAGTTTTGTGCTCCAATCGTTTCCGAACTATAGGCAATGTTCTGAAGGGGGGCTCTGGACATACCAGCCCCCCCCCCCCCTACTTTCGAAATTCGATTTTTTTCTAATGCCAATGTTTTGTGCTAGTTTTGTGCTGTCTTGTGCAGCAAACTAGAAGTTTTGTGCTTCTTTCGTGTCCGAGTTATAAGCATTTTTCTGAACGGGGACTGTGCACAGAGAGAAATGTTTAAGACATTCGTTGTCTTGCCGAAATTTACTCCGAACAAATCAATAAAGTTTTCAATTTAGATGAGCTTTTTGAATCAAAACTCACAAATTTCTCCTTTGAAGCGACAACATTTTGTTTCCAAGTAAAACTACATTGGATAATGTTAAAAGTTCTTATGAGTTCTTTTAAGAATATAGTGTGTTGCATTGAACAATTCAATATATTCCAATGAAAACAACTATTGCATTGAAACAAGATCATATATGTAAAATATGGTGTTCAAAACAAGTAAAATTAGTTGGTTGATGCAAGAGACGTTTTGTGTGAACCAAGTAACCAAATGCTTAGTTTAAAATATCGGGTGGTTTCATTGTGCGGAAAACTTAAGAGTTTGCGCGGTTTGTGGCACCAGACTGACGCGACGTAGAACGGCGACAGTTTTTAGATACGCAGTATATGAGGACTACATTCTCCAGTCTCACTCACAACCCTCACAACGTTAACTCCATGCAAATATATTGGTTATAGTGGTAAGCAGAGTCGCTTTGATATACACTTGATTGTATCTGCAGTTTTACATGTGATAATGGACAGCGTGGATGATTTTTCAATTTCATCAGATCATCTTAAAACGATATTTGACAGTAAGTATATGCGTATATCTACTTTTTATGCGAATGTTAATACACTATGTGCATTCTATGTTTGCAGACCATAAAATAACTGTGCAAAACATAACAAAACTTACAGAAGAAGAGATAAAAGAACTTATTCCGGCTATTGGAGATCGGATTGTTTTCCGGGAAGCGGTGAAGCTAAGAGGAGATTTAGAAACATCTAAGGTGAGAAACCGTATTATAATGGCCAGTTGCAGAAAGGCCCATCAAGTCTTGTTGACTGCTTAGCTCTTAACTGTACTAATTACTGTATCAGGATGACATTTTTTGTATTTTTGATTGTATTTTAAATGTATTTTTTTTCTTTTATAACAAGTTATTGGGTTTATATCAGTATGACACCTACTTGTTTGAAATGTATTTTTATTTTTATAATAAATTAATGTATTGGTATATATGAACTTTTTTTACACATTGTCTTTGCTACATGACTAAAAAAAATATATGTCTTACAAAATAATTGCTTAACGAACTTTGATGTAATACCACATATTACGTTTTGATTAGATTTGTCAGCCAGAAGAATTATTCTTGCTAGTAAATATGATTAAGAAAGTAATGTGCTATTATAATCGTGTAGTTCTTTCTGCATTTGTTTTGATAGACTTATTTTTTTTATCTAACCTTTGCAGCAGCGGTAGATAGTTTTAACAAAACAACAAAAACATTTACTTCAAATCAATATATTATGTTGAATGTAAATTACTATTACTTGCTTTGAATTTTTAACGCACTTCGTTTAAAATGACAGTTACTTGCTTTGAGAACAAAATACTCTATTCAGAACACTAAAGGTGTTGAACCAAAATTACAAATGTTTCTCTGAAACATTGGTTCTTCCAAGCAAAATAACCTATTACTTATTCCGATAGCTCTATTACTCTCTTTGAGACATCATATGGTTGCATTAAAACAATATTAGTTTGGTCAAAATGTTGAAATATTTGAAATAATACTACAAAGTTTCGTTCAAAACAACATTATAGTCCTTTCGAGTTGATGACTATTTGGTGCAAGTCAATAGTTTACTCGTTGCAACTAATTTTATCTCGAACGAAGCACTTAACACATTTGTACTCAGAAAATATTGTCTTGGTTGAAGTGGATAGTTATTTCGTGGATATAGAAATCAACCGTTGTTTTGATGCAAAGCAATTTTATTTGAATTGAGCATTCCTTTCTCTGTGTGTGGACATGCCTGATCTAACTTCCAAATTCGAAATAAAATCAAACTTTTTATCAATGCTTAAAGTATTATGATAGTTTTGTGCTGTTTTGTGCCGCAACCAGAAGTGTTTTGCTCTTTTCGCTTTTGAGTTATAAGCATTTTTCTACTTGGGAGCTATCCGTCTCTCTCTGTCGTCCGTGGCCTGGTTTCTCGCAGGCAGCATGTTGATAATGCATACGTACAAGTTTAACGGTGCTGTTTGTGGCTATATAACTTACAAACTATTCAATAATTTTTTATCGGGGTTTCATTATTTGTTCTTTGTACTTGAATAATGGACACGTGGAATTCCGATTAAATATTGTTAAAAAGTTTTTTAGTTATAACGTCACAAAAATTTAATATTATACTTTGTTTTTAATCTCATAGTGCCAAATCTCGTCATTGAACAATAATTATCACTTAACAAATATTTAGTTGTCAGATATTTGATAGTACCTATATGTACATATAAGTAACTCATATTAATATTGTTATAATTATAATATAAATTTCTAAGGCAATATTTCATCTGTTGGTATGTATTACTGGCATTCTCGTATTCTAAAACTAACAGTCTATTGTTTAGCAAGATTGGGTTTATAAATGTACGCAATTTATGAATATAAAGTCCCGATTTTACAAATAAATGATACATAGTCTGTAAACAATTTTCTTGCCATTTTCTGTATATATTATAGTAGTACGGAGCACAAAACTTCTGATTTTCGACACAAAATAGCACAATACCAATACAAAACGCAGAACTCCGTCATTTTCCATTCGATTTCCAAAATAAAAATGCAATTGAAAGAGGGAACGCAGACCATTATAGGGATATACTGTTCGGTCAGATCCAATAAAAATCGAAATGTTATGGATGTTCAAATTTAGAAGTTTCCCATTGTTTTCAGATTTTCTGAACTTTAACAACAGTTTGATGACCTGTATCAATCCACAATATTTTATTGTATATTTCTTCTTCGTAGTGTGATGTCTGCCCGGACAAAAAAGATGGTAATTATGTTCTATTTCAACCGATTTAAAATAAACAAACGCGTATTAGACGCAAATTTAAATGGGCTTTCAGTACAAAACATAGCAAAATAATATTACGGTTTCAAACAGATCATCAAATTGTTCTTAAACTTGTAAAGATCTGAAAATAATTGGAAACTTCTTGAACGTTTATAATTTGTTCGAGCAGTATATCCTTATAATGGTCTATGCTTCCTCTTTCATTTGTATTTTTTATTTTGGAAATCGATTTGATCATGTTTTTTCTCAGGTATATTCGATTTTTTATATTTCTATAGGGTTTCAAAAAGAAAACAAAATAATTTACTATTTTCAACAATTTATTTTAACTGAAAACACAGGTTATTCTTATTATTGTGACTTACTATACACACGATAAAAACATACTTACTATACACACGATAAAAACATTTGTTGTTTTTATTATATTAAAATTGATGTAAATATTCAAATTTGATATATGAACATTAATTTAAATTTAAAACAACCTTCTCTATGACATTTTACATTTAATTGTGAAAAAGTGATACTTTACCTTTTTGTAAATTAAAAACGTTCACAAAAGCTTGCTTTTAACGAAATATGTTTACGAGAATAAGTAATTTATAGGTACAAGAACATTTTGTCAATAATTGATACAATAAATGAAACAATAACTGTTTAAGACTTAATTTCTTTTTTCGTTTATTTGTTAGATTCTGTTGAGGAGAACTTTGGGCACTACGGCAGACAGCAGGCAAATGATTTCCCGGAATGTAACAATCCTGAATGCTTGTGCAACCTGAAGCAGGAGCCGGACGATGACAGCTCATACGATAACAATTTTGACGAGAGGCCTCCATTTTTATAGTAATGTTTAGAATCATTGTAATATTCAGTAACATCATGCAGTTTTACATTTTTGTATATGTATATGTATATTTCTTAAAGTATATCTTGTTAAAGCATCTAGCGCAACGTAAACAGTGTTTATTAGGAAGCTAGTAGTGATAATTTTGTTCACCATTTCTCAATCAAAGTGACGTTACTTGTGGTTGAAAACAAATAATTTATTAATCAATGTATATAGGTGATATACAGGCGGGACGTAAATTTTAAAATAAAAATTACAGCCACAACCTGGATTTGAACCAGGGACCTTTGTGTCGCTAGCACAATACTCTATCCAACTGAGCTATTGACGCCTATATAATTTATTTTAAAATTTACATCCCGCCTGTATATCACCTTTATACATTAATTAATTTCATCATTACGGTAAGTCCGTATGATACATATGTCCATCTTAATTTCTAGTTAAATAATTTATTATTTGTAAAAATCATGTGGACAGATTTAAACCCTTGTATGCCCTTGAATTAAGGGGGGAGCTTCGGGTTGCAGTCTGGTAGTATATTCTAAGGCGTGTAAAGATGGGCTAACCATATCCCAGATAACTCATGCTTTTTTTGCGAAAGAATGTTAACCAATAAAAGTCCAATGGTGTCCAAAATTTTTAACTTTTGCGAAACTACCCTTTCCACATTCCCAAAACTATCCCTTCCATATTCATACACCGATAGAAAAGTTTTTTTGCTTTAGAAACTTTATTCATGGACTTTTGGTCAAAACATCGTTGGTTTTAAATTACTCCAGACTGTTCTGTTGATATTTCAAAACGCTCTCCAAGGAATTGAAAGTTATTTATGTACCAAGGGCATTACACGGATGTTTATGCCCCGAGGGTGACCGTTGCTCGGGCCTATCGGCCCTCGATCTCTTTAAGTCGCCCGAGGGTATAAACATAAAGTAATGCCCGAGGTGCATACAAAATTTTATGTCCAATGGTTTTATTCCTCCGTTTGAATAATATTAATAAACATTTTGACGTTATCAAGTGACATGCGTATCTACGGAGTTGAATAAAAATACAAACAATTCGGAGTGGAGTGACAATACAGATAATTAATTGTCAAACTTATAACCTAAATCTGCAATTGAATTTTCGAATCAAAATCTAGAATGACTGGACTAGACATCGTAACCGTTTTTCGGTAAAATGCAAAAACTGCGAACGTGTATGTTAGGGGTTGCTGCGAGTGGTTCCCGACTCTAATAAAATTTGCAAATGCCATAGAATATTGAAACATAACACTTTCCGCATCGGATTCCAGAAGGGCAACTGTATGGGATTTATTTCCCTTCTTTTTGCTAATTTCACTGTATACCGGGTGGTCGTTTTAACTTGAGACTGCTAAATATCTCGTGAAATATGCATGGTACGACAAAAGTGTCTTAAATAAACTTGTAGGACTCAAAGGGGGAAATGAGATGACGATATCAGTTTCATTGCAGATGGCGCTGCAATCGGTGAAAATGAGGCTAACTTCACTTTTTTAAATGGGAATACCCAAATTTTTTATCAAATTATGATTTTCCGCTAAATAAGAAGGATCTTTTGTCTGAAACTTTTTTTCGTACGATGCATTTTTTTCGTGTGTAAACAAAACCTATGCGCATGACGGCGCAACGCGCGAGATATCAAAACGTGTCCCGGTTACGCACATACCTTCCTAAGTTGTACCATGAGTGTCTACTCAGTCGTCGCTTTGACTGCCAGACGGTGAGCGCATCCCATGCAGTGGCAGCGGTCGTAACTACCGTAGCCGCCACAAACTTCCATCGTCAATAATTTTTAATAGATGCATCGTACGAAAAAAATGTTCAGACAAAAGATTGTTCTTATTTAGCGTAAAATCATAATTTGATAAAAAAGTTGTGTATTCACATTTAAAAAAATGAAGTTAGCCTCATTTTCACCGATAACAGCGCCATCTGCAATGAAACTGATATCGTCATCTCATTTCCCCCTTTGAGTCCTACAAGTTTATTTAAGACACTTTTGTCGTACCATGCATATTTCACGAGATATTTAGGAGTCTCAAGTTAAAACGACCACCCGGTATACCTACCTAATACGAGTTGCAATTTACAATTTTTAATCTTTACAAGCAAACCGTATTTTAAGCGGTTCTAACTTCATAAGAAGTCCAAGAAAACAATTAGTCGATTTAAAGCTTGTTAGTCACAATTAAATAAACATTCTAAAAAATCAATAAAAAGCAGATTGTAGATTTATTTCTTTCATTTGTTTATTTTTTTATTTGTATTATTTCTTAATTCTACAAAACGCATGTATACACTCAATTACGACTCGCGTACAAACTTCATGCTCGCGATTTGGATTGCTAATTATGTATTCGTTATAGTTATTTACGTACAAAGGGCATTACACGGATGTTTATGCCCCGATGGTATAAACATCAAGTAATGCCCGAGGTGCATACAAAATTGTATGTCCTACAATGGTTTTCTTCCTTCGATTGAATAATATTAATATTTTGACGTTATCAAGTGACATGCGTATCTACGGAGTTGAATAACAATACAAACAATTCGGAGTTGAGTCACAATACAAACAATTAATTGTCAAACTTATAACCTTAATCGCCAATAATTGACATTGCCGAGTGACAATGCAGACAGTTAATTGTAAAATTTATTTCATTTTAGAAGAGGTTGTGACAACTTTTTATTGGTAATGTTTTGCGACATGATGGATACCTGGAAACCATAATAACATATGAGAATTTATACAAAATTAAGCTCACTATAATGCTTGTTTTGTAGAACGTACTAGTTGTAATGATTTGCATACGTAGTATTACAAAGTAAATTAAAGTAGAGGAAATTCTTAATATTTTATGTCTGTCATTCTTTCGTAAAATTAATAATTTAGCTGCATGACCAATTTTATTTGATCGAGATCGGTCGTGTCTGCCTTAATATAAAACTAGTTAACCAAGATTTGCAGATATTTTCATTCTAATGATAGTAGGTAGTGTCAAACACTGATGTTATGAGAATACCTACCGTCAATAGTATCAATATATCTGTAAAATCCTGGCCAACTATACAATTTTATTTTAATGCAGCGATGACCGATCTCGATCAAGTAGAATCTCATGCGGCTAAACTATTAATTTTAAATATATTATGATAAAGTAATGTGCCTGGCCAAATAATTTTTTTCTACATAAACAATTTTTACGGATGTCTCAAAATAGTATATTATAATACAAGTTTTATAAGACACAATTGGCGCCCGAGTACACAAACACGTCTTATAAAACGAGTGTGTTATATACATACTATTTCTGCTACTTTGTGATATTAACTTTACGTAAATTTCGAAAATTGTGGTTGTCTTATTACAATCTAGAGTAGTACAACTAGTAGTTGGTAGTTGAGGTAAAATTTACAAATATGATTGAGGCGAGCCAATAGCGATTGAGATGTCAGCCGTATTTGTCACTTGACGTCAATATCATCAATCTTGGAAAACTAGAAGTTACTAAATGTTTGTGGTCTACTGTTTTCATAACGACACCGAGAGCGGTTTCGTTATGAGTTCATAACGAACGCAAAGTAGAAAAAGACGGTTTTAAAACCGGCCTGAATAATTCCTGGTGAATGGATAATGATTGAAATACATTCGTATTGAAATTTAGATTTCGATTCTATACATACATTTCTATAACATTCATATTAAATGTCATTTTAAACATGTGTAACAGGATGTCCTAAAAACTGATGGTAATACTGGGAATGATGATAGATAGGCTTATAACAGTTCAGAATAACTAAACATGACTTTAGTAAAAAATTCATAGTATCAGTTTTATATAAGTCAGTAAATATAAGTCAGTAATAACAAACAATATGCGAAGAAATACAAAATAACGCACGTTTTTCAAATATTTAAAAGAAATTAAATCCAAGGAAAAGGAAACTCATTTATTTTTGCGCTGAATACATCATCTGAAATATTCTTAATTAAAAAGGTAGACTTCTTAAAGTTAATTAATCGGTGATTGCGCCCATTGTTCATGAGAGGGGTTCCTCTTACCATCTCCAGAGAATCTTGTGATAAACTTTTTTTCGTAATATACTCTTAAACACCTTCCTAATCCGAAAAAAGTCGTTAGTAGATAAGTCGACACTTTTACTTAACCTCGGATAACTTATAGCGGATATCTATCGATTTTGATGAGTTTGGCACAGAGTACCGGACAAGATAAGACGCCTTCGCTGTACTGAAATACTTTACGGCTCACACGTACTGGACGCCATAGTGTTGTGAAATTATGGAGTAGGCACCTTACCACTACTTTTGTTATTCATCAAGAGAAGAGCAAATATTAATCTAGTCTTCTTTTGTATGTAATAATTGGCGTTATTTTTGTAATAATTATTTTATTTAACGGGGAGGTATGTGATGATTGCTATTACTCTGTTTCTGGGATCAACGTTATCGCGCGTTGGTCTGCGAGAGTCATTCTTATCGTATATATACAGGGTCCTGCAACTAAGCTCCCGTCTTCTGTAGCTCACTTACTCATTAAGCTAAGAGTTTGACATTTTGCAAGCTTACCCTGTACTTCAAGGTACAATTCAAGAAATTATTTTTTATTATACAGGTGTTCCAAAAATGTGCAACGCCATGGTAATATATTTTTTTTAAATTGCATGCTATACATTTTTCTGCACATTTGGAAGCCTTTTATGGTTGCCTACATATCACCAAAATTTTATTGAAATCGGTTGAATGACCGCAGCGGAAAAAAATAAAAACCAAAAAATATTGATTTTGCATCGTAGGCTTTAAAAATCAAAAAAAAAAAAAAAACACAGAATGCACCTCGTTAATAAAATTTTGCAACGTGCTTATTAAGTTAGATGTATTAGTCTCGTTAACTAAGTGACATTGATCCAAGTTATACAGGGTGACCAAAATCGAGTGTCAAACTTGTCGAACTTCAAAGCGTGTTATTGTTCTAATTTTAAATTGGAACCCATAAATTTTTTTATGTGAAATGACTCAGAATTAAAAAATAAACATTGTTTCTAAATACAACCCCATAACAATTCCCAATATTTTAAAACTTATTCGCCAAAAACTAATTTTTCAACGTTTCCAACGGCAATTTTAGATAATAGATATCGTACGTGGCTTTGAAAAACAATTTATTTCATCAAAAATAATAGACGTATTTTAGATTTGAGTGTACTTAATTAAGTAGTTATTCAAATGCTAAATTTACTGCATAATTTACCTATAGCGGTAAGGGCGGAAATGTGGCTATGGGTAAATTTTTCAGTAAATTTAGCAATTGAATAACTACTTAATTAAGTACAGTCAAATCTAAAATACCTCTCTGCGTTATATTTTATGTAATAAATTGTTTTTCAACGCCACGTACGATATTTATTACCTAAAATTGCCGTTGGAAACGTTGAAAAATGAGTTTTTGGCGAATAACTTTTAAAATATTGGGAATTGTGATGGGGTTGTATTCAGAAAAAATATTTATTCTTTAATTTCGCATCGTTTCACCTAAAAAAAATATGGGTTCCAATTTAAAATAAGAACAATAGCGCGCTTTGAAGTTTGACAAGTTTGACACTCGATTTTGGTCACCCTGTATAATTTGGATCAATGTCACTTGGTTAACGAGACTATTACATCTACCTTAATAAGCACGTCGCAAATTTTATTAACGAGCAGCATTTTGTGGTTTTTTGATTTTTAAAGCTTACAATGCAAAATCAATTTTTTTTTGTTTTTATTTTTTTCCGCTGCGGTCACTCAACCGATTTCAGTAAAATTTTGGTGATATGTAGGCAACCATAAAAGGCTTCCAAATGTGGAGAAAAATGTATAGCATGCAATTTAAAAAAATATATTTCCATGGCGTTACACATTTTTAGAACACCCTGTATAATAAAAAATAATTTCTTGAATTGTACCTTGAAGTACAGGGTACGCCTGCAAAATGTCAAACTCTTAGCTTAATGAGTAAGTGAGCTACAGAAGACGGGAGCTTAGTTGCAGGACCCTGTATAATTCGATATCGTAGTCTTGACGGTCGATTACGCCGCAATAATCTATATATTTTTTCGATTAACGTAAATTATTCTACACGAGGTCCCTGTGAAACTTTTTAATGGTGTTTATTCCCATGCATTTAACGACTTTCTTTGGTAATAGATTTATGACTTTTGTCATAAACTGTATAATGTACTGCTGAGCGAAATATTTATGCCTTTAGGGCAACTGGCTTGCCATCTATACATTTTATTTAACTTGTCGTGTGCTCCTTTTTCTCCTAATATGAAGTCAAGGAGGGGGAAGTTCAAATAAATAGGTAAGGCGTAGATTCGTTTGCAATCAGAAGAGATAAAAAGTGGTTTTGAGATGTAAAACAAAACCAGTCGCAAGCTTCCCGCTTCCTTTATATTAAAATGTAGTTTTTTAGTGTGTGCTTTTGTAAATGGTAAGCCGATCATTACTTCCTTACTTTGTGTTTAATTTTAATTTAATGTGTTTTGTATAATCTGACAACTCCTCAAAAAGATTTGGTTGGTTTAGAGCTTCAGTTTATTGTTTTAATTCTGTTTTAATTGTAAATAAATATTTGTTATTCTTTTATTGAGATTTGAGTTTTGCTTATGAGTGAGTTTCTTTTAGTATTTAAAGTGAACAAACCAGTTACAATTTGATGGTGGAGATTTTGATTACATTTTTATTGAGTTCAAATAGTGATTATCATGGTAAGAGTGATGGGGGTCTGTCTGATAAAATACTGCATTGGTCCGTTTGCAAGAACTTACGTGCTGAGCGTGTTTAGAGAGATAAATTTCATAATGGTTAAGGTTGTGGTACTTAGATAAAGTTATTAACAGTAAACTTATGATTATTTAATAACCAGATTTTACCCAACCGACGAACTATTGCATGTACATTGATAAGCAAGTTTTCATTGTATTTAACAATTAAGAGACTTAACCAACTTAAAGAAGGGCGCAGATAACTAAATGTTGTGAAGTGTTGTTACAAAAATGCAAAGATGCTGAAGCAATTTATTTGCATGCCTATTATTCTATGACATATCTATAATAGTTATTCGATGTAACATTTGTAAAGTTTCAAATCAATACTTGCTAAAAATAGTCCCTACGAGAGACCCTTTTATATTTTTCGATTTTGAGGCGGAAATTGCAAATTAAACTTGCAGCAGTTAATTGCTGTGCATTTGATTAGTTAATTAGTTTTCCGTTATAACTTGAAAGAGCACGAATTTCGAATGCTACTACGACTGATTACATGAAACTGACTTCAATAACCGAATAATAGTTGGTCCATGTTAATTGCTATGAGAATATTATAAGCAGGAGGGAAAAGTACAACTCAGCCACTAATATTTATTTTTATTTTTAAATAACAATCATCGGAATGGACTATAATAAAAATTGCAATAGCTTGGTTGACAAATTCAATATTCTTTGTAATGTGAGTAGTTCTACAGATTCCTGAAATTAACTGTAAAAGATTTAATATACCAAAATAGTAACTAATTTGAGCTAAGGGGTTATGTAGGATAGATATTATGATTGCATCGGTAATTGAAACAAAAAATAGAAACCGGTACACAGTAGACACACTAAGATATTAAACATAAATCGAAGAAATTATATTTCTAATTGTTCACCTTTCTTTTGTCGACTAGAGACTAGAGTATATATACTACTGTCAAACATATAGCAATGGCAATACGCCAGTTCTATTGACTAGTTTAGGCTTGAAAAAAATGGTAATACTTTGCAATTACGGTAATTTTTTGTTCCTAATGAGAAAATCTAAACTTGCACCCTTGACATTTTTTGAACCTGTTCCACCTCCTCATCATTGGGCAAAATGACTACTGTCAACACAAACATTCCAATATTTCAAATTATTTTATCCAACTGAATTTTACAGCAATACCTTTAGCAAGTAGTGCGATTTACTCTTCAAATTTGGGTATTCAATGGAATTGTCAATAACCAGAGTGCGATTTTATGAAAAAGAATTTTAGGTTAGAAATGTTTTACCTTACAATTGAAGCAAACAATGAAACACAATTAATTTCGAACACGTTTAGTTAGTTTTATTTGTCGAATTACACTTTTTATATAAAGTTAAATTATTTGTAAATTGAGATATATTGTCAAGTCTAGGGAACATAAATTTCTTGCTCTGAATTCGAATTTTAAGGGAATTATTTTTTGGTTTCTGAACACAAATGTCCTAGAATCTACACAGGGTCTCAAAATAAAAAATTTGAATTTCATCCTTTTCCTTGAAATCTTCAAAATATTATTATTATTATATAAATCAATCGAAATAATCTATAGTTATTGTCCACTAGTATTCCCAGAATTAGCAACATTTTACTAATTTTTTATATGTATTATGTTCGAAATTTATCTTTATTTATTTGTAATGTCATAAAATGTGTCTACATTAAGACAGTTAGAGGATCTGTTTCAACCTGAGTCAATAAAAAAATAGTGGGTTAAAAATGTTCATAGAACCCAAATTTAGTGATTGGTCCCTTTTAACTTTATCATACGCAGTATAATAAAGTATTGTAATCATGCCGAAAAAAAAATTGAGATTTTAGCGGAAATAGGTCGTTTTGGGACCCCTGAACATTTTTGACCAAGGTACAAAAAATGTCTGTGTGTGTGTGTGTGTGTGTATGTGTATGTGTACCCGATTTTTGTGGAGACGTTTCCGGAGAAACTACTAAAGGTATCGGGCCGAAAGTTCATATTTAGAAGTTTCATGACTAAACTTAGAGCTGAAAAGCTTTTGGTTCAAAAGGGTCCAAAGGAACTCGGTATTTACTCTTAGCATTTTGCAAATGAGCAGCCATTCCTGCAATTTCGTCAAAATAGATAAATAAAAAATTAAAGTAGAGGAAATTTTGCATAATTTATGTCTATAAAATTTTTTGGTAAAATTAATAGTTTAGCTGTAGGAGCAAATTCTATTTGATCGAAATCGTGTCTACATTAATAGTAGGTAGCCAGGAAATCTTGAAACTTTTGACAGTATTCAGAACGTCAGCGGTTGCGAGACGTCAATTCAACACGCAAATGCATGGAGAATGTGATGAGGAGAAACACGCGCGCAATGATTATAATGACAGTAGCGTTGTATAATAATGACAGTTCGTTCAAATAATGAGGTCATTATTTGATCGAACTGTCATTATTATACACGCTACTGTCATTATAATCATTGCGCCGTATAATGATGGGGATTATACCTATACTCATAGATACGTATGCAATGAACTTATTATATGTGAGTCGTATATAAATTAATTTATTGCATATAAGGACGGGTGTATGTCACTATGACGGTTTACTGGATTTTGACAGATTAAAATTATTGGGTGCGCTTGTCACTTAAAGACGTTGTCGCCTTTACAAAGTCTCTAAGCAGTGTATTAAAACCAGAAAACAATGGAAATGTAAAATCCACAGCTGTGATTACTTCTAAAGCCGTGAGGAATGAAATATTTCTCACGACTCGCTGGGTATGAGGAGCCAGGAATGAAATATTTGCCATGTGTGTGGGGAATGGTTAGTATTACTTATCATAAATTGCCATGATAATAAGAGCATTTATCAATAGGAGTAGAAAAATGTCATCGAATTCAGAAAAAAAAGTCCTAGAAATGTGTTAAATTTTTGAAAAATAAACAATGGGAAACTGGGAATTGTAAAATATTGATAACTCTTGTAAATTGAATAGGAAATTGCTTTCTGGGAAGAAAAGTAAGGTCAAAATGTCAAAAAGCGCGAATTCTTAGTTTCGTTTTGCAGATGTCTTAGAAGTTCTTAGTAAACCTTAATATTTACAGTTTTTTTTTCTTTTTTATTCACTTAAGTGTTGTGCGGACGCATCCATATAAGAAACAACAAAAAGTCTGAACTTTTCTTTTTCTTGAGTGTTCTTATGTAAGGCCATAAACTTTGTATATTACATTAACACAATTAAGACATCTGTCAAAATCAGTGCAAAAATTACAAGTCAGAAATACGCGTAAATGTGTATTTTGATAATTAAAAGTCGACGAGCCCAAAGGTTTATCAGATAACAATAATTTTCACTGTTTCCGTGGCTGTCTAGCGAAAAAATCCTACTTCGCTTGAAAATTAAACGGATTTTTCAAATGCAAATATTATGTTTAAATTCTATGTCACACTGTATGAAAGAAAAGCCGCTGGATATATAAAATCTCACACATGCGCCCACCGAGTTCTCATAATTTCAAATAAAGCGATTTTGATGCATGTTTGCCTTCATTATGAAGACTAAACTACTGAAAACTGAAATTTTGGCACCTCCGCCATTTATGCAAATCATTATATTGAACTAATACATAAACCATATTATGTACATGTTGTTTTTAAGAACAATTAGAGTTTTCAAAAAAAGGAAAAAATTAAAAGTTAGAAACAGATGTGTACTTACCCAAAAATTGTTTTCTAACCGTAAAAAAATACCTTCGCGCGCTCCCAAAGTTGCAATTTCGTCCACGTCTTCTCTGTTCGCTCGTACGCCAACAGATTTGCCGTAAGGTATGTCACCGGCTCGCAACTGACTCGATTATCCGCGACACGCAATACTGAGGCGATTTTCTAAAGCGCGCCAGATTTATCACCGGCCGTACTGGCAGCGCATCATTCGGTGCGCAAATCGTAACAAAAACTTCGAGGGCTTAAAACACAACTTGACCCTATTTGCAATTTAACCACCGAAAATTATTATACATCATACTTTATATTAATTGCAAAAGTTCGCTAAGAGTTGCTAAGAGAATAGATGTTCATTAAATGCTACGAACCTTTGCTCGTTCTGCTGAAATTATGAGATGATTTTGTAGACCGTGAGTAAGGATAATCAATTCGAGGTAATTCGTGGAGTTTTTCTTTCAATTTGATGGATGAGGAAGTGTTTTAAAACGATAAATCTTACTGAAGTTGTATTAGGTTGTGGCCCACTTTTGTTGTAACTTTGGCAAACAGCTCAAAAGCTTCTAAAAGGTCTCATTTTTATTCCCGATCTTTATAGCATAAATTTAACCTGTCGTTATTACTTTTTAAGACAAGACAACTGTCTCATGTTTTAGCTTGTTTAGGTTAAGGTTTGACATCGAAACATAGGTTTATGATTACTTTTCAGGCACCCGAACAGACAGCTGTAATAACAAAGTGTAGTTTAACCTTTATGGTTCAGTTTTAGTGTAACATGTTATATAAATTTTACACCAACAACTGATACTGTATAAACTGGTCCTTAAAAAAAAAAACCTTTTCTTGATAAAATACTTACTAATATTTAATATACCGGGTGTCTAAAGTTATCGGTTCACCATTGGTAACTTTGTTATTATTATAACTACACAGTAGGTTAAATTAGCAAACCAGTAGTATTTTTTTCGGCGATTAAGATTATAGTAACAACTAAATAATTGAAAATTTGGTTTTCGAAATATTTACGAAAAAATGTTTTTTTTATTGTAACACTCTGTATTTTGTCAAATATTTTTAAAGAAAATTTAATTTTGAACAGAAAGTTGATAATGCATGATTACCCTAAACATAAAACTAAACACGTAATGCGCAGTTTAATTTTGTGAGATTTGTCGGAATAAGGTAAGTAAGTAGGCCGGACTGAATGTAGTACCAAATAATGAAATACACAAATTTCCTTGGAAACAAAGTAAATAAACCTAAATCTGTCAAATTAAACTGTTAGAAAGATAGATTAATAATTTTCATTGTTGAAAAATAAAATGCCTTTTACACATTTGGAAAAGTGTGATATGCTGGAGGCGTATCTGGTTTGCAGAAAAAAATCTGCACAAGCTTTATTACAATACCAGCACACATTCCCGGATCGTCAAGCACCAAGCCAACAATACTTTCTGCGACTGTATCGAAGATTGCGAAACAACGAAAATTCTTTTACTAAAGTAAGAAGAAAGAAGCTCTTTATTATTGATGAAGAAACGGAGACAAATGTGCTAGCGCATTTTGTAGCTTACCCTAAAATATTGATCAGAAACTGTGCAAGAGAATTAGAGGTAAAAAGGGCCACTGTTCACGCAATTTTGAAAAATAATAAATTCCATCCCTACAAAATGAATAAAGTGCAAACATTATTAGCTGGTGATGAAGAAAGAAGATTAGTGTTCTCTAATTGGTTTATAAATTTTTGCAATGAACGACGATATAATTTTAAGTTTATTTTGTGGTCAGATGAAGCTAACTTTTCAAACACAGGTATGCGCAATAAACACAATGAGCATTATTGGAGTAAAGAAAATCCTTTAGTAGTGGATCCACGTAATCCACAAAACCGATTTCGTTTAAATGTTTGGTGCGGCATAATAGGATCTAAACTTGTTGGCCATATTTTTTATCACGGCACGTTAGCCGGACAACGTTATGTTGAATTATTAACGCCAGTTATTGAAGATTTCCTGGACCATGTTCCTATTATTCAAAACGGCCGCATTTACTTTCAACAGGATGGCGCACCTGCTCATAATAGCATACAATCTGTTAATTACTTAAATACAATTTTTGACCAGCGATGGATAGGAACAAACGCGCCAGTTCGTTGGGCTCCTCGGTCACCTGATTTAACGCCGCTTGATTTTTATCTTTGGGGCTCAGTGAAAGACGTAGTTTACCAGGAAAGACATCAGAATGTGGAAGAGTTAGAAATAGCGGTAAGAAACGCATTAAACAACATCGACGGCAGAACAATCTTAAAAACCACTCGAAGCGTAAAAAAAAGAGCTCAAAAGTGCGTAGATCAAGAAGCTGGTACTTTTGAACATTTATTACATTGAAAAACATGTATTCAATTAATTTACAATTTTATACGTTGCTGTTGTTGTTAAGTATTTATGTATCTATTTGTTTCTACTTATTTTTATGTAGTGTTAAGCCTAGTGCGATTAATGTTATTACTCATTAAAATTTCTTCCAACTATGTAAAAAGATGCAGTCACATTAAAAAAAAATATTCACAAGAATATTTTGAAAACCAAATTTTGAATTATTATTTTGTTTTCATATTCTTAATAACCGAATAAAATACTACTAGTTTGCTTATTTAACCAACGTTGTATCTGCTTTAATAACAAAGTTACCAATGGTGAACCAATAATTTTGGACACCCTGTATACACTAAATTAAAGATAAAATGTATATAATTTTTACACTAATGGTAGATTTTTGATATTTTTGTTAGTTTGACAAATCTGTTACTCAATCTGACATAAAATTGACGGATTTCGCGATCTTTTACAAAATTCTTGTTAAAATTTATAAAGTGCCACATAGGTAATAGATCTAAGTTACACCTTCCTTTATAGGAATTATAGGTATACAAATTTTCACGTAAAAATATCAATATCTTTTATGCTTTTTCCACTATTTCTATTTATTTTTTATTTTTATAACTATTTCTTTCAGTAATTGAATTAGACTAAGTTTATCTATAATTTAATGTACATAGATAAATGATTGTAGTCGAAGTAGACGTTGAGATCCATGTAAAAATATGCATTTGCCGCTTAATTATGAACTGAATACTACTATGATGTTACTATTCTATTCGCAACTGTTAAATTGCATAACCTAATGTAAGTTTGATAGTTGATTGTGTTAAGCGTCAGAAATGTAGTAACATTTGCATCGCCTACTCCTTAATAACATGTGAGAAATTATAAAATAAAAAGAAAATATTTATATCTTTATTCTAATGATATAATAAAAAATGTTTTTTCCAATTTTTTTTAAAGTGTCACGTAATTTTACGCTAAAAATTAACGGTCTAAATTTGCGATTCAAGTAAAATTGATTTCAGCATTCTAGATATTGAAACTTTCTAACATTAGAACTGTAAACATATTTCTGCAAGTCTTATTTGAATAAATGTGTATTATGCCAAACTGCTTTCGTTTTTCTCACAAAAATATACGTATCATGCACTCTATATTTCTGTCGCACCTCACTATCGTATTAACGCAGATACAATCTTTTGAGATGGCATTATTAGGACAACCTGTATACATTTGATTCAAATTATATTTCTTATTCAAGAGAAAATGGTTATTACGTAAACTCGTCAGTAATTTAGAATCAACTAAAGAAGCGAATGATACTTAACCCAGGTGAGGATAATTTTTAGAAAAACACCTTCGCCTGGATTTGAACCAGGGACCCTCCAATTTCCGGTTGACAGCTCTCCCAGTTGAGCTATAAATTTCCACAGCCTCTATAGCTCAACTGGGAGAGCTGTCAACCGGAAATTGGAGGGTTCCTGGTTCAAATTCAGGCGGGGGTGTTTTTTCCAAAAATTATCCTCACCTGGGTTAATTATCATTTGCTTCTTTAGTTGATTCTACATTTCTTATGTTTAGTTCTTATTCGCTTTTATTCACAACTTTTGCTAATACCTATAACTTTTCTAACAATACAATAATGATAAAACTGATAGATATGTTGTTTAGTGCAAGATTAACTTTAGACCGTTGTGTTCCGTTTTAGTTTAGTTTTGACTTTAATAAAGCTTTAAATAAACTACAAAACATAACTGGAACTTTTATCAATACTGTAAGAAATTTATACAGAAAAAATAATTTTGTTTAGGTGACATTGATTGTTCAGTACGTTTACCGCAAAATGTTTTGACAAATTAAACTCTCCTTGGTTTCTCTTGTTCCCTTGTCTGTCATCTTTCCACTTGGATCTCCTGTACACAGATAGGAAATTCGGTTGAACTCAAATAAATCGTTTTTTGAATTGACGAAAAAATATATTTGCTACAAAGAATGTTTATTCCAGTTAAAGAAGATTTGTCTGGCGTAAACTCTTATTTTTTTGACTCAATCAAACATTCTTTATTTCAAATAAATATTACTTTGCCTCTCTTCGAACAACATTTTATTTGACTTAAGAAATATTTCTACCAGTGATAAAAATAACTGAATACACTTTCCTGTGCGCAATAAATCTTCCAAATGGAATAATTTAACATAAAAATCATCCGATGTAGAGCATCTTTCTCATTTACAGTAACGGTTTTAATTCGTATTTGTTTAACAAAGTTATACACATAACTCTCGTGAAGCGGGGGAGAGGCTCATCTAAAACTTCCATAGAACTTTGTACCTCTTCACTTAATTTCTAGTTATATTAGATAGCAATGCTGTGCCTCCAGCTTTGGCAAATGTACGCCAGCGACAACTTAATTATAAGGATGCGGAATCTTATTGAAATTTTGTTGTAATTTCACGCTGTTACACGTGAATTGTAGAAGCTATTTCGGCTAACTTTGATTATAGATGATAAGCTAGCTCTAATTAGATATGTTAATTGATGAATTTAGTGGTTTGTCGACTTACTATATTAAGGTAAACGTCCAAAATTGAAACAAAATGGTATTTGATTTGCCAATATTTTGTTTTTTGCAAAGCAAGTACACAGTTTTAAGTAAAACTTGAATCTTATGGCAAAATTGATTACTCTTGCCAACTAAACCACTGCGTTATAAAAACTCAAATAAAAACACAAATAAAGACCTATGACTCTCCTATATAAAGCGATTTTTCTCCAGGGCTAAAAAAATGCAGTCATAATATGTCGCGCATATGAAACGCATGCAAACAATAAAACTTTGTTTCTTTCTTAACTGGAATATCACTATCACTAAAATTTATACACATACTCTTTAAACCATGGCACATAACATTTAAAAAATGAGAGAAAGAAAATGGCGGTACATTGTCAAAAATCCGCCTTAATTTTTACCTGCTTTTCAAAATTTAAAAAAATTCAGTAAATTTATTTTTGTGAAATGAATAAGAAAGAGAGCTTCATGACCTTTCAAATGAGCTATCGAACAACTTTCTAGCTGAATTCAGTCCCAAGATACAGACAAAAATGTCTTGGCAAGCATGGAAAAACGGAGTTTTGGGAATACCCGATAAAACCCAAACCACTAGTTTTTTCGAGAAACGGTGGATACGGTATTTATTTAGTGTGTACCCAAGCATATTCTGCAAATTTCGTCAAAATCGGAGGGGTCAAAAATGGGTTTTACTGTGCGATTTCACATGGAAGAACAAGTGTTCTTCCTTTGTTTTGCATTCTTTGATATATGTATATTTTATTTTTTATTGTTTGTTTTATTAATATTTCAAACGGTTGTAACTTTTTAAGGAATTGAAAAGAAAGCAACAAGTCCATATGAAAGCCTTTAGTACGAATGTCATATTTTTCTGAAACAAAAATGGGACATCGTGTATACCTATATCGATGTATGTCAACTTGTAATACAAATGAAACAGCTGGATAATTTATTATTTTTTTATAGTACCTGAATGCAGAAATTACGAAATGAGAAAACGACCAACATTTGGGAAAAGAAACAACTCGGTTTTTACATCTTAATTTGCTTAATTTGCTGAAAACTAGATTTATTACTTCTAGTTCAGATCTTTGACAGATTCACATCAGAATATTTGCAATAGAATTCTTGGTGTCCAATAAGGTGTTGAATAATGAAAATGCAAATGATTGTCCTTATTTCCAATTTATTTCTGCTCGCTACATGTTTTGCATCTCGTGACGCATCTAGTGAGATGCGAAACATGTGGCAAGCAGAAATAAGTTGGAAATAAGAATATTCGCTTTATTGTTAATGTTTCGATTCCTGCCTTTTTAACAAGTTTGAAATTGGATAATTGCAGTTTTAATGCATCTACATTCAAAAGTTGAAAAATTTAAAAAAATTGTTGTAGAAATTGTACGAAAATTTAAAATTGTATCAGTATTATTATATTTTATCAAACTTTAGATGGAAAAATATTCTGGAATAAAGGGAGTTTTTGACAATTGATATTGTAGGTAATTTTCTAATTATTTCAGTATTATTTCAGTATTATTTACAAATACGATTCTGCAAATTTTAAATAAAACACTTCATTTTCAAACCGTCAAGTAAGCACAACTTTTGTATTATTCACAGATAAATAGATCACGCGCTGATTAGTACAATTATATATTATTTTTATATTATTTATTTCAGAATATATTAGTCAGTTAATCATTTGAATTTATTATAATTTATCCAGATTTGATATACTTAATCGCAAATATTACGTAATTTTATCCCACTTCTGACACGAATTGGATGTATTTAAGAATTGAAAAACGTTTTAAATAAATAATAATAGACAACTAAACTTTGACCTTTAATTCTTTAAAATCATTCACTGTAAATTCAGAATTTATTAGTCAGTTAATCATTTGAATTTATTATATTTTATCCAGATTTGATATACTTAATCGCAAATATAACGTAATTTTATCCCACTTCTGACACGAATTGGATGTATTCAAGAATTGATGAACGTTCTAAATAAATAATAATAGACAACTAAACTTTGTCCTTTAATTCTTTAAAATCATTCACTGTAAATTCAGAATATATTAGTCAGTTAATCATTTGAATTTATTGTAATTTATCCAGATTTGATATACCTACTTAATCGCAAATATTACGGAATTTTATCCCACTTCTGACACGAATTGGATGTATTCAAAAATTGAAGAATGTTCAAAATAAATAATAATAGACAATTAAACTTTGTCTTTTAATTCCTTAAAATCATTCACTGTAAATTCAGAATATATTAGTCAGTTAATCATTTGAATTTATTATAGTTTATCCAGATTTGATATACTTAATCGCAAATATTACGTAATTTTATCCCACTTCTGACACGAATTGGATGTATTCAAGAATTGAAGAATGTTCAAAATAAATAATAATAGACAATTAAACATTTACCTTTAATTCTTTAAAATGATTCCCTGTAAATTCAGAATTTATTAGTCAGTTAATCATTTGAATTTATTATAATTTATCCAGATTTGATATACTTAATCGCAAATATTACGTAATTTTATCCCACTTCTGACACGAATTAGATGTATTCAAGAATTGAAGAACGTTCTAAATAAATAATAATAGGCAACTTAACTTTGTCCTTTAATTCTTTAAAATCATTCACTGTGAATTCAGAATATATTAGTCAGTTAATCATTTGAATTTATTATAATTTATCCAGATTTGATATACTTAATCGCAAATATTACGTAATTTTATCCCATTTCTGACACGAATTGGATGTATTCAAGAATTGAAAAACGTTTTAAATAAATAATAATAGACAACTAAACTTTGTCCTTTAATTCTTTAAAATCATTCACTGTAAATTCAGAATAATTAGTCAGTTAATCATTTGAATTTATTATAATTTATCTAGATTTGATATACTGAATTGCAAATATTACATATTTTTATCCCACTTCTGACACGAATTGGATATATTCAAGAATTGAAGAACGGTCTAAATAAATAATAATAGACAACCAAACTCTGTCGTTTAATACGTTAAAATCATTCACAGTATTCCTCATACACTTCCCAACGCATGTAGAATGCATTTCTTTATCAAACCGGTAACACCAGCCACCATAGTAGGTTAGTAAAAGTGATCTTCACAAAGTTGGCGATGGGATCGAGCTGTAGGGGGATGACTCCTTCCCACCCTCGCGTAACGCTTTGAAGAGTTACTCTGCGCAGTTGAAAACGGCTAGAGCACCCTTCAGTTTATGTACATCAGCGTTATTTAAATATTCGTTGGACCTTGTGTTTCGCCAATTTGCACCGTGAATATTTATTCATTGCCACCGTTTATTACGAAACGTAGGCGGTACGTTGTTTCTTTAATATGAATTGAGCATGAATTAAATTATAAACTATAATTTTACGTTGTGAGCAAGCACTTTTTCAGACCTCGATGTAGCTTAATTTACCAGCAAGCAATTAATTTAATTTAATATAATTTGTGAAAAATATGTTTGAAAATAAAACTTGTTTGATTAAAACCATTTTTAATTCCCTTCTCCTAAAATTTAAAGTAAAATTATAACACGTTTAATTAAAAAATGCTATTTTAAAATTCTTTAATAACTTTCAAAATTTTTTAATTGGTTTATGCATTGTTCCGGAAAATTATCCATATGAAAAATATCAACTCGATTGGACAAATTTCTCAAATTTAGGAAGAATTCCCAAATTTTAAAATTGATTCATCTATTATCATCAGAAATCTGTCTACATGCAAAATTTCAACTCGAATGGCCATTGGGAAGTGGGTAAAATATCGATTACAAGATTTGAACGTAACAAACAAATAAACCAAAATTCAACAAGTAATATGAATGAAATAAAAAACATAATAGTTTTGCCCAATAATCTACAAAATAGATTCACTAGGAAATGACTCAAAACAAATTTCTTTGCAATCAACTTTGTTCTCAATGATAGATTTTAAATGTCAATTAGTATCAAAATATTAATGATAATTACAATTAAATCAACAAACTAACAAAGCAATTCATTGGATTAAATAGAATAATAGTGTTTTTGTTTGAACCTCTATTGCAAAAATACACAGAAAACAACAAGGTTTATCTTTTAATTTTGTGAAGTTTATTTGTGAAGAAAATGTAATGGCTTATTTTAAAGTTAACGGAAACATGCCTATAGCCTATATTGTAGCTGTCTAATTTTTATAATCCATGCTAAAATGTTTTTATGTGATAAATAAACACATGTTTGTTCACAATCTTTCAGTATTTAATAATTAATAAATATATAAATATAAAAAATATAATATTTAATAAGAAAAAGTACAAAGTTTATTGTTAACTTTGATATCCTTTTGAAGTATTATTAGAGATCCTTTTGAACAATTAATTAGAATTACCAAATTTATGTTAAAGAACGTTTGAGTCCAGATTAGTATTTATCGCAAAGAAATCTATTGAAACGCCTAGGCAATTTCTATTCACAATATCCATGTTTTCCAGAGTTATAAATATTTGACTATTTTAAATTTGTCTTGCTAAAAAATGTTCATAAAAAACATTATCTACTAAATTTTATAGGAAAAAAGTATACCATTCCATAAAAAAATACAAATTTCTGTTTAAGGCTCCCATCTCAATTCAAATAGCGAACTGCAGCAAACTTCTCTCCAAAACTTCGAAATAAAAAAAACACCAGATGTAGATGGCGCTAAACATGTCTGTTTTCATTTTGTATTTATTACATTTGACGTATGGTATAACCTAAAGAAATTAATGTATTGCTTTCTATTTGTACAAATATTCAAACTACGAGACAACAGTTTAAATTGTAATGACTGTGTGATATTGGTATAATATGCGGGAGTGTTTTTGTCAATAAATTTGTCCACACAGTCAATAATAAGCTTCAAACGGACAGCAATACGCAATTTAAATTCACTTATTGGTATAAAAACCACATTGACTGTAACTTATGTGAAAATTTGCAATTAAATTACAATTGTGAATTATGTTGTCGTTCGACCGTAACCTATCTGTCAAGGAATTGAAAAGCAAATAAAAATAACCTGCTAGGGTTCATCGTAATAGTCCATTATCAATCGAAATAGCCAGCAATTTCCTCCTGTGTCCATATTTTTAATTCTCTCTTCATCATTACTCATTGGCACTCGGTAATTTTTGTCCAACGTAATTATGGAAATTACGAGTAAATTCTGTAAATCTGTCAACGATAAATGAAATGAAGCAAATATGGTTTGCCATTTTCATAAATTGGACCGTACTTATTATTGAGTAGTAATTATTTTTTTTATTGCAACCCCTTATCTTTTCAAATTCTATTTTCTTTTGAATTACATAATGTGACAAAACTTTGTTCAAAGTGATATATATATACCTACATATTTTTTAATTTATTTTTTTTTTTAATTCTTCTCTTTGTATTTGATAGATTTCTTAACTTTCCGAGCAAAGGATTAAGAAAATTTGACGCTTTTTCATCATTTAGCTTAGCACAACAACTTACGGATCAAATTAATGACACGAATATACATTATAAATAAAAAATGACATATAATAGAAAGATGAAGGTTTGGGGAAGATTAAACAATAGTTTCGAACCTCTGGTTAGTACATTGATTAATATCTATTCTGTCCGGTCTTCTGTCATCGTCAAACGTCTGTATTTTTAGAACATTTGCATCAATTATTTATTTATTCTTATAAAACAGAAAGAATGGTTGTTTGGACAGTGGATTGCCATTAACTCACCCATCACTAGACTAGAGCAGCATTAAACATTATTTAATTATGTAAATATATTGAAAAATTCTTCTTGAATTTGTCCCTGAGGCTTTTCCAAGCTCTATCTGTCATTCGCATCTCCATTTCTTCACGATTTTTTGCTTGATTTCTTGATTTATTTCATTGTAAATGGCATCTTTCTACTCGTAACATGGTTGATTTTTGGTACTTAGCAAGTTTCTTGATTTAATTATGGTCAATTTATTTGTGATTATATGAATTTCAACTCTGTTTGAATCAACTTCGTGCACATTCATAATAGCGATAAAATAAAAACTGTTGACATAGCGTCAAATGTCTCCTGATTTTAAAGAGAAGCACCTAATTATTTATGTTTTGATATTTGTCAGGTTAGTTTTACATTTCTTCTTCTTTAGAAACAAGGACATTGATGGGGTTTTTGACGCAATGTCATCAAGCTGTACCTAACTTTTCTTGGGTAAGTAAATGTTCAATATGTCACTTTCCAAGGTTAGGAAAACGCTATTCAACAAAATACCGGTCCAATGCATTGCATTTATATCGGATTTTACATCAAATATTTTAATTGTATTAGTAAATGATGGCGAGGTTAAGTGTCACATAACTGTCATCCACGTAAGTTTTGACAGACTTTTACACTAGCGTTGTATAATTATGACAGTTTGTTCAAATAATGAAGTTACTATTTGAACGAACTGTCATTATTATACATTAGTGTCATTATAATCATTGGCGTGTATCATAATGTGGATTAGTCATAGATACGTATGCAACGACCTTATTATATGTGAGTCGTAGATAATAACATATTAAATGACATTTCCAACCATTAACGGTTTACTTTTTATGAAACTTTCGTAGTTTTCGCATTGATTTTGTTCTATAAACTGCAAGGTGGTCTCAAAGGAAATTTCAAACTTCTTACCTTTTCACTTTTACCTGAAATCCTTGAAAATGTGTTCAGAACTGTGCTAAGTAAGTCACAATTGAATTAATCATAGTTATTAGTCATTAGCAATGATGACAAAGTTGTAATGAATTTATTAAAACTAAAAGCAAGTGTATATTGATCAAATAATTGACATGTCAGAAGAGCACAGTGTGGTAAGACAATAGTTAATTCTACTTCCCTTAAATTGTCAAGATCTTCATATGAACTTCCTATGAGTTTTAAACAATTAATAATTCGATTAATAATTCAAACAACAACATAACACATACAATGTTTAATTCCAACTATATCAACTAACACAAAACATTACTTAATGCATACAATTCCTACAAAAATAATTTCATGACGAACAAGTTGGTTCAGCACAGTCGCGCCACGGGTTCCACGTATACTGGAAATGTTTCGGCTCGGAATCAATAATATTGACGGTAGGATCAAATTGCTCTATCAGTCCTTCCCTGTGCTCAACAATTTTCCTCTTCATCTGCCTCACAAGACTCGGAAACTTATTAACCAAGTTATTTTCCTCACAAGGGTCTTCGTCCAGTTTAAACAAGCATATACCACCATCTAAAATGAAAGCTTAGTCGTATGTAACGATATTATTTTAAGGTTATAATACCTGATAGATCGCAGGGTGTCTTGTTGTCTTTAGTGGAACATCTCAAAGTGGCTGAAAGCCTGATTGTGTCATATTCGAATTCAGTAATCGGGGAATAGATAATTTTGTTGACAGTACGTCCAACTACGCTGCTAAATACTGAGGATGAATTATACGCAACTGGTACAATGTTTTCTTCTCCAGTATCACCAAAATATCCATCGTAGGACCCATTTAAAGTTGTTCCAACTATCAGTTTAAAAGGAGGTAAGATCAACGCAGCATTTCTGTTTTTCTCATCGATATTGAGTAGCGCATTTTCTCTGGACACTCGAAAATAATAAACCAAATTAGACCAGATGTCAGCACCGTCGACGTTATCATAAAAACTCAATTCGCCATTAGCAGCTGACAAAAGACTCGGAAGCCAATCGGTGACATGGATGAGGTCATTCATCACTCTTCCTCGGTTCACAAACAACTGACTATGGATGAAAGCAACGCTCCGCACACTCCCCTCCCAAAGACTCCCTTTAATCCCTTTCAAAGGATAATTCGAGCCCCAATTCCGGAATTCCCCAACAGATGGAGCTCCTCCATCAGCCATGAACAAAATAACCGAATTCTCGAAGATTCCTTTTTGCTCCAAGGCCTCCACAAGAGCTCCTATGCTATCATCGATCTTTGAGACCATCCCAGCATATGTCCTCCTTCCAGAATCAACAATATGCCCAAACTTATCGATGCTTTCTTGCGGTGCCTCTAATGGCTTTGAAGGATTTGCTGCATGTGGTGCTAGATGGCTGATCATCATGAATAATGGCTTGGAGATGTCGTGTTGTTGGATGGTGTCCGCAACGTAGTTTGAAAAGACGTCTGTGGCGTATTGTCCGGACATTTCAAAGGCTGGTTGGTTGTCTCTGCGAAGGTCAAAGCCTGTGTATTCTTTACCATCGACCTGTAAGGTTTTAATTAAGAAATGATGGGGCTTGGTTGGAGGTAGTGATGGTTGCTTACTGTGGTTGTGGTTAGGTAGTCGTAGTAGCTGGTCCAGCCGTTGTAGAAGCCGAAGTGATGGTCAAAACCTCTGCTGGTTGGTGTATCGTTCCATCTGCTGAAGCCGAGGTTCCATTTGCCGACGAGATGGGTGGTGTAACCAAGTTCCTAAATCGTTTTATGATAAATTAATTAAGAACTGAACCAAATACCGATGGTCATAACTTGCTAGCATTAACACTGACCGTAATAGCCTAAAAGTCGTAATAACACGCATAATTTAGTCATAGAATCTGCGAATTTGCTTGTGTGTAAAAAATAATGTCTATCAATTAATATTAATTATTTAATGCCACGTAATGCTAAAAATTCCATTGGCAATTAAAATGTTAAATGCTAGACATGGTATGCTAAGTGACTGTGGGGTTTGACAACAGCACTTTATTGATGATATAATGGACCATAAATATTACATAAACATGCTGAGGGAAAAGGTAAAAATGAACTGTGATGCATGTGGCAAGCTTGCTTCGATAAAAGAGTTCTTATTATGTTTTTTCGACACTAAAGACGAAATGCATTCTCGCGATATAAAATGATTAATATTGTTACGCTAATATTCAATATTTTCCTCGCAAATATGGGATAAATACGTCAATAATTTTAAGTGGGGTCTTTACTACTTTATAAAAAATATGCAAGATATTACGTTATCGTTTATTAATAACAAATATCAAAAATTATTATTATTAAGATGTTAAATCTTTTTAATTTATTAACTATGAAATCTCGTTTATTTTGAACTAATTGTTTATTCGCCTAAACAAAAATATACACAATAGTTTCAGTAATTGTTGGTCAATCTTATACTGGTCAAATCAGATTTAAATTAATATGGTAGAATATAATGGAAATTACTAATACATATATAACTTACGAGTAAAAAGATCATAGTGAGTGTTAGACAATCAATAGTGAAAATAATGTTTTTTTCATCCTTAGTATCAACCAAATACAATCCCTGATATTGTATATATATTGCATATTGTATCTAATATACTACTACAAAAACACGGTATACTGCATAATGAAAAATTTCTTTAATGTTACAAAAAAATATATAATAAACTACAGAAAAAAATCAGTAAAAGTAACTGTTATACTATAAAATGTAATTGCATGCAATAAGTTACCGCAAAAGCGCTGTAAAAGAAGAAGTGGCCATTATTTGCCTGTAAAAAACGCGGCAAATTTGTAAAGCAAATCATAATTGAATTGCAGATATACATATTTTACAATACAACTGCATTTTTACAGCAACGCTATTAGTTATTTGATACCAGCCATATTACTATCTTTTTACAATACGTCCCAGTGATATTGAGAAATTCCTGTAATATTACAGCAATATCACTGTCATTTTACAGGATTCTTATGTAATATCACACAAAATGTACAGTAATTTTACAGTAGACGTGATTTTTTATAATCCAACTGAAAAAAATTTGTTCACAAGCCGTGCCAGCTTTTCAACGATTCAATAGTCGCGAAGTGTTAGAAAAAAAAGTATTACAAATTCTCTGAAACAACTCATCTGTGATCTTTATGGTGATATGGCATACCGTAGCTTCTTTAATGTAAGGTTTACCTATTCAATAGTATAGTTTTGTCCTGTATTATTTGTAAATGTATTCTATTTAAAATTTGAAAATTAGTAGCTATAACATCTCTAGAAAAAGATATTATTTAAAATTAGTTTTGGGTGCTCTAGTAAAGCAGATCAACTATAGGAAAAGCCAGAATTTTTATTTAACCCACAGGCTTGTTGAAAAGACAGAGATTTTTAAATTTGGTATAGAGTAAACTATCATTTTTTAAATATAAATTAAGTATTATGGTTGGAACAAAATCAATATATTTTGTTCATTTATTAACAGAATTCAGGTTTAAAGGTAAAAAATTTAACTTTCAGTCTTATAATAGTTTTTATATTTTTGTCGGTTTTTGCAAAATTACAAAAATTCAGCTAGTTAATAATAATGTTAAACATTCAGGTGCATTGTAGGCATAGTTAGGCCCAACTGTGGACTCACCGTATTATTTTATTTTAAGAATTGCTCGCATATATTAATTAATGTAAACTTATATTTTAATATTCAACTTATTTTTTATTGTTAAAGTATTTTTCGTAGTCACTTATTGTCATGAAATTTTACAACACACGGCCAAACATCAAGTGGTTAGCCCTTGGACTATTCTAAGAATATGTTGTCATTTGATGATTTTTGAGAAGCCGCTTTGTTTCGAAGAAATTGACAATAACAACATTTTATTACAAAAAAATACATGTAAAGTTTCTTAATTTACAAGAACTGTTGAAAATGACCTCCAGATGGAAAAATTAAAATTAATTAATTAAATTAAAAATGGTTTTATTGAAAATTTCTCTCGTCCTGTGTCTTCGAAACGAGCGACATTTCAAAACTCAACAAAGGACAAAATATTCTTAGAATAGTCCAGGGAATAACCTCTTGAATTTTTGCCGTATGTTTAAGAAACACCATAAATATTGCGAAGGCGTATAAATTATAATAATTAATTCATAAATGAAAGTAATAATTTCTTCAAAATAATGCGTTTTCAGCAGAAACCGGTCTTTCTGACAGCAATCGTTCAGTAACTCAATACATAAGACGATTATGATAATTTTATGATTTTCACAGATTTCACTGATTCGCGGTTGTTGAACCGGTCCTACACGATTGGACTATAAACAATTTAGTACCGTCACTATAATAATTTGTTTCTCAAGTTACTATTTTATGTAAAAAAATACATGCCTTTAGGTATTCCGGAAGAATTTTTCCCTGAGGCATCGCAGCTGCTTGACCAGGTTTCAGTGATTCCCCTTGCATGCCTAAGAACAAATCGCATGTTAGTGTAAATATTTACCATAGCTTCAGGCCTAAATCCTTCGATTATTGCTACAATACTATACTATAGGACGTACCCAGTTTTATTGGATATTTTCCTGTCAACAACGCCGCCCTAGTCGCAGATCCTGAGGGCTGCACATAATGACTATTGAAGATGATCCCGTTGTAGGCCAGACAGTCGATGTTCGGCGTCAGAATTTGGTTGCTGCCGTGAAAACTAACATCGTTCCATCCCTAAATGACGCAAACAGTAAATCCTTCACCACATAATAGTATATTATTTGACGAGCACATAATTAAGGATATAAATCGCGAATATGAAGTTTACACGCGAGCCGTAGGCGAGCGTGTAGACATGCGAGCGATTTATATCCGTTATGTGCGAGTGAAATACGACGTTTTATCTACGACTCATAAATTCCATTTTATGCAAAATATTTTAAATGTATTTGTCAATGATGGCGAGGCGAACTGTCAAATAACTGTCATCCACATAGGTTTTGACAGACTGATATTAGCGTTGTATAATAATGACAGTTTGTTCAAATAATGGGGTCATTATTTGAACGAACTGTCATTACTATACAACGTTAGTGTCATTATAATCATTGGCGTGTATAATGATGGGAATTATATAGTCATAGATACGTATGCAATGAACTTATTATTTGTGAGTCCTAGATAAAGAATATTATGAAGAGTGGTCAAACTATTGCCCAAATGGAGAATACGTCAAATAATAAAATTGACAAGTAAACCCTGTCTTGAACTCATCAACCGGAAGTGAACAATTTACTATTTTTAATGTTGTGATTTACAAAAAGCTTCTCATATTTTATGATCCAGGTAAAACAGCAAAATCAGTGCCATCATGTTAAATTATGTTTTAATTCAGAACGTATTCTTTAGACACTGACTTATTAACTGTCAAACAATATTTGTCTTCCCAATACCACTACACACAAATTCTGTGTTTCAGTAATTATAGTTTTTCTCAAATTATATTATAAAATAGAAGCCAGAAAATATTAAGAGGATTTTACAATAAATAAAGAATATCACCAAAGATTAGGAAAGTCAACGTTTTGCTAAATTTTATTTATTTTTACATCAGTTTGTTTCATCTACCAAAAATATCATTATTTTTCATATGTTATCTATTAAAAAGAAGGAAATTAAATAAATTTTACTGAAATTAAACTTATGTAAAAAATTTACGAGAACAAGATTTTTGTTTGTTTATAATATAAATTTAACAGTTGAAATTTTCGAAGTAGACCGAAATAATAGCTTGAATCTTGAACTTCAAATCCACTGTAATGCCTTTCATAGTTTTCATACTTTCCACATGCTTTTTGGCTCTTGGCTTTTATGCTTGAGGTTCATGCTTTAATTTAAAAGTATGTACTTAAACAATTTGTAACATCGGATGTAACAACTCAATTAACAACTAGATTTGACACACTCTTATTTTGTCTGGATCAAAATTGCTCTTTTTAATGTTGGTCAAATTACTTATAGTTGTGCTTTTGTAAGTTAATGTTATTCAATGTTATTAGAATGTTAATTTTTGATTATTATAGCTTTAGTAAGCATTATTTTGTTTTAAAATAATTATAAACTAAATTTAAATTTAGTGTTTTTTATTGTTCCTTACGATACTTGGCATGTGTTGGCACAAGGCTAATTTAAGCCTACTTAATGAATTCGATGACGTCATATTTAAGAACAAAATGTTACAAATTACAATGTCTAAATCCACAGCATACTTTTAATATACTGCAAATAAATCTACAAAAAAAAAAAGATAATTTGTATGTCAATTTGAGTGCATTTTTTGATGTGATAGCAACATTTAATTACGGAACACTTATCAAAATTTCTTTCGTTTTGTTATTACTATTCTTATAATATTGCTATTTATTTCTATTACTCGACCGTCCTAAATTTCTGGATATTGTCATTTGTTCTCTGTAATTTCCGTTTCCAACATTCTGTCTCAATAATTGAGTGAATTACAACAAATATTGGTTTGCTCTAGTTTATTAATTTTGTGTTAAGAATTATATTTCTATTTACTCTTATTTCCACAAATAAAAATTACTACACTGACCGCTTCAATAAAGGAACGCCTAATAGCTATTTTGCTAAAGTTTGATGTTCAATATCTTTTGTAATTTTTAATCAATTTTCATTATTTATTTGTGATATTGTAAATAAATTCGTCACACATCGTATATTACTGAGATAATATCTGAGAGAGAGACATACTATGTCTCAGTGCTCTACTAATAGTGTTTCTACCATACCATTGTAGAAGTTGAAGAACAAAACGTTACATTTGATTTTATCGGCTAAACCGAAGTGATATTTTTGTCTATTTTCAAGATAGCATCTGGAATAAGTAAGGAACTTGGACAAGTTTTAAAGTATGCTGTTACAAAGCTACATTTATTCTCAACAACCTGTTTGGTGATTTTTTTCAAAACTTCTGATATTGGAATGAATTGAAAAACAAAATGTTAAGAATTGATATGGGTTTGTAACTGAACACTTGAAAACCTCCACAAGTTGCTTAATTCCTCACAAGGTGTCTCAAACCGAAAACATCATTTTGGTTATCCTAGTATGATCACCAGTAACGTTTATTTTTTTAAACTTTTAAGGTACCTATATGATAATCTTGATGAATTTCTTTACAAAGTTCAGAAAAAATAATGAAGTCCGACAAAGACTATCAAAGTTATTGATCATCAAAATTAAGGTATTGAAATCAATGTTGAAAGAATCAAATTGTAGAACGTAGGTTTGAAAACTATTACATTAAAAATTGTATTTTATATCTTATAAATTCAGAAGAAGGTACATATTTCCCGTTGATTTTTTGTTTAATGTTGTTGACTTTGTGTTGTTTGTTCATTCGGGTTTTAAATATTCAAAAATATTTACGTGCAGGTAGAGGTACCCATAATTTGCATTTATTATAGAAAAACTATAATAATTATGGCCACCTGCAGATTATTAAAAATCGATTCTTAGAATTAAAAAGCTTATTCACATTAGTTTTACTTTTTGTGCCATTTGCTTTTGCCACTAGTTCTAATTTAAAAATTCACTTAACTTGGTTTTTATTATCGTCTTTCTTCTTATTATGTACTATAAAACTCATAATTAGTAAAATAATGACTAGGATCGTAAGTACGCAAGCAAATAGCATAATTATATCAAACAGCTCGCGGGTTTTTCCCGACAAACACCAATAATTACCTGGAAGCAGTATACACATTAGTTCTATCTGGGTGAATCAAAAGATAGCAAGATTTATAGCACTCAGACAATAAACACCCACTAATGATACTATTAATTTGAATAATTGATTAATCAATGCTACCAAGACCAATGCTAGAGGAATGTTTATCCTACGTCAATCTATCTATCAAATTACTCTGACATTGAATTAATAATATTACCCATGAGCAACAAAAACACAAATTAAATCTTTCCTTGCCTTCGCCTACAGAGAAACAAAGATACAGAAAGTACTGTGATTCTGTGAATCCGTGACAAAGTTATTATGCAAAATCTTATGAAAAAGGACGATGGCATCATTAAGAGTGGCACGAACCAGATCATCAGCAATTATAATGAAGATATGAGGCTCCCCAACAGAATCAACCACAAACACTTTCACCAGAAACACCAACAAACAGTACCACAAAGAAGTTGTGTTAGTCATCGCGTCACTATACGTATTCTTGTGCGTGTTTTTTTCTCGTTGTCGTTGTTTTTCTTGTGTTTTTGTTATCCGCGAAACGGGATGTTACGGCAGGAGTTCTCGCGAAAATCTGAAAACCGACGAACAATGTGTTGTGTATATATATGCGAGCGCGTGCGACTACCTATCTGGTTAATTAATCCGCAAACGAAACACACGGTAACCTTTCTTGTTAGCATGTCTAATTAGGTGTATAAAAACCGCACCGAGCGGATCCACAGATGTATTAAATCACCTAATTTGATGGCTAATTTGAATTTAATCGATTTACTGAATCTATTCTCTTCTGTAATGTAAAGGTTTTCTTTTCGCAGTTTCTGGACGAAGCTGTGTTGTACCTTCATATGGTCCTGGGCAAATTTTAATTTTGGGCCCAACGTAAAGTTACCAGATCTTATATATTTGACAAGAGTCTCATATATTTTAAAATAATAATAAAAAATAAAGTTCAACAGAATATTTGATAATGAGTTGAAAAATTGGCAAACATGAACTGAACAAGTTTATGTTGGAATCTATAAATTAAGTGCTGTTAAAGATCACCCATAAAAGTCATCACATACCTTTTATACATTTTATTAGATTTGCAAAAAATTATAAAATAGTGTTCGAAAAACATAAATCGGCAACAGCCGATTCCTGTAGTTTGGGAATTCCTATAAATGTCCTTGTTAGGGAATAAATTGAGCTTATATACAGGGTTGCCAGAGCAGTCTCTTAAGAATGCCGGAGATGATCGGGGAGGTATAGTCGACAAGATTACAAAAAAAAAATAATTGTTAAAAAAACGATTTATTTTAAAGTAAAAATATTAAAATAATTGAGTATTAATAATCGCCTATGCAGTTTCCATTTCCAAAAGCCACGTTCTACAGGCTTGCAGATATTTTGCGCTTTTTTATTTTGTGTGTTTTTCAATTTTCTTATACTGCTAAGAAAAAACGTGTTTGAATACGTCGATTTTTTACTATAAAAGTACACATTTTGATGGAATGGCAATCCCATATTTGAAAGTTAATTTAATATAACATTTAATTGTCTTAATGGTAGCGGAAGAAAATTTAAGGCTTAAAGACCATAATTGAAATTGCAAGTATTGATGATAACTTTGAGTAGCATGGAGCTTGTAAATGGAATATAAAATGTACTCTGGAACTTTATTTCTCTGAATACGAATGCGAACTCAAAATTACGTAAGACATCCGTAAAAGTGAGGTCAAATGTCAAAAATGTAATTTTAGCAACATTAGTAAATGTATGCCATTGCCCATTTGAATTCAATCTCCCAGAAACCTCAAAATCTGTATAAAATACACAATGTAAAACTAATTTTCAACTATCTTTGTCTAGAAAATTTTCCTATGCTGTTATTAAGCCAATGGTGTCATTTAAAAAAATGTCGATTCCGTCTTAATTCAAAAACCACTGAATGTCGGAAATTTAGTTTACGATAAATATGTGTACATATTTTGCACTTCAAAACCGAGTTTTTTTAAATAACAGACCGATTTGCAGATTTTGTCATGTTTCAATACTTCGTATTCCTATTATTGTTAATGGCACTATACGCAATTTTTTATTGCTTTGAATGTTATAGAACATTTTGCGTGATAAATTGCGTAGTGTAAAATAATTTGAATAACATTGAATATGTAAAATTCGACAAAGATATGTCACTGTGTGCATATCGTCTGGTTAAAAGTAAAAGTAACTAACTAACATTTCGAATAATTACAAAAACCTGACTACAATAGAATACCAATAAATACAATGACATTTTCCAGAGAATTAATGGATTTTAAGAATTTATTGAACTTATTTTAATAACACTTATTGATCGTATTTTCGTTTAGATACGCATTTATCAGCATTTGGCCACAATTAATTCGTGCTTCAATAAAATATAACAAATTGTTAGTTAGTGACTTTTGCCATTTTACCTTTAGCCGACATATTATTTACAATAATGTAAAACTATTTCCTTCATGTTTGATTTTCCCGGAGATGCTTAAATGCCTGCCGGAGACCCGAGATGAGCCTCAAATGCTGCAGACTCCGGCGAAATGCCGGAGACCTGGCAACCCTGCTTAAATAGCTTTTAGTCTATTTCTTCATATAATGAAATAGTCTGAAAACTCCAATTTTTGCCAAAATTGCATATGTGTTACATAAAGCAAATTTATCATGGATTATTATAAGACGTAAAATTATAATAATATGTACATAATTATAATAATTTATGCATCTGGTTGAATATAAATCTAAACCGTTTTTTGTTCAACTATATTTTTTTATTTTGTGTTTAACCCGTTTGAATATTAGGCCGACGCTGTTCTTAGTGGCAGTAGTTAAATTTTATATTTATTTTATGTGTACGTACAGTGAGCGCGTAAAGTATGGAAACACGTGAAAATCTCTTTAACTATCAAAATACACGTTTTTATGTAAAATCGCGATCCACCGCGGTCTGCTCACGCGCGTCGGCCCCGCCTACAAGTGACGTCAATGCGAGAAAGAAACGGAAGTAGCGTTAATATGGCGTTAGTTTCATGGCTGCCTGAGTAGCCAATTGTTGTTGCCACGGTTGTAATGACATTTATGCGTTGACGTCATTGCGAGAAGTAGTGTTCGTTGCGATGGTAGCTAATATGTTGTTGTGACGTTTAAGCCTTTTTGACAATTAAAGCGTTGGCATGATTGTCAACTTGTTAACCTAAATCACCTACAAGAGTCAAAAACTTACGGATGTATTTGGTTGCCTAGGTGTCCTTGTCAACATCCTTCTCGCAGTGACGTCATGCGCAGAAAAGAACGCATTTGAGACAATGAAGTGAGCAGACCGGTATACTGGATCGTGATTAAAAGTCAATTTGGCCATCAGTAAGGACTGGCTTATGACATATCCGACATTTTTTTTAACGACAACCCATTTCTTTGTGATTTTGGTAAATTTTTAAATCATTTAGAGCGATTCTTTATGTAGTGTGTGGGCTCTTCAATAAAAGAAATAACAATGGTGATATGATTTGAATCTTTCATTGGCTTTTCATTCGCAAATAAAAGTTATCAACATTCTCTAATTTTAAACTGTCTTTTTCTCGAAATTCGTCTGGTCATAAACATTGTACTATGGCGAAAAATTTACAGATCTATCATAATCAACAAGAAAAACATGGCGTTTAAAGAAAAAGTTACGATATGTCATAATTAGTCAAACACTATTGAAGGCGGGAAATTAACAAAATATGGAACACAAAAATGAAAATAATATGTTTCAGTGCAACAATGAAACCATGATCAAGTATTAAATTTATAGATTTCATTAAAAATAAAACGGTTGTTGTTACTTTTCAATCAGTTTGTAATCAATAATTGTTTTTCACATAATTTGTAGTAATAAAACTATTTTTTTAATAATAATTATGATAGGTTTATGGGCAATATTGACAAAATAAAAATTGTGTGGGGCGATGGGCAATAGGCGTTTTCAAACTTTAAAATTTTGATTTGTGACCTCTTTGCAATTTGTATTTGAAAATGCTTTCAGCCTGTATACATGTAAAAATATATAAAAATGCATATCTATGTAATAGAAAACGCTTGACTGTGAACTCATATTCAGCGCAAAGGAATTTAAATAAATAACAAATCTTATCAACTAACGTTATGCTATTTGAGCTGAGAATCGCAAATGTTTTCATCGTAATGTGACCGTGTTTATCATTATCAGTGCATAATCTCAAATGTATAATATTGCCTAATTACATTTTTGACATTTCTTTCATATCTAATCGAATTTCTAAACACTAATACATATGCTTTATCACCGTTTTGCTAAATGCAAAACTCCTATTTTATTTAAAACACGTGAATAACGATGAGGAAAAATCCGAGCATGGTAACCCTCGGGAAGTTTCTCGGGAAGAAATTTCTTACAATAGGTTAACGGTGTTTTTATAAACAACCAATATCAACGTGAAAAATTTAATCATTTTATTTCATAATTTGAAAATTATTTACTTCAGCGTTTAGCGCCATTGGCGACAGTTATCGGGACTAAAAACTTATCACCACCAGAGGGCGCCACCGCACGGACACGTTTGACGTCTCAAACGTCTAAAAACAGAAATTGCGCAATTGAGGTTATGTAAAACAAAACAAACATTTACCTAGTGCTAAACGTTGACAATGGAACATGATGATGAGTACCTGCACAATTACTTTACATTCTTATCACAAAACCAATACGACAAAGCAAAGGATCATGTTGTACGTATACAATAAACATAAACAGTCAACATTTTTACAAGCGTGTGTTTCAGGAAAAGCAAAAACACATACGGAAAACAGGACTTTGGTATTTACTTTTGGTACAATTATCACAACTTGTTCTAGCTGAGAAAAGTTACATGGAACTTGGTTTTCTCCAGACAAAAATAAAAGGATTTTTACGGAAAGACGTAAGATTATAATATGTTATCGTAAGAATTTTTTTTGATTAATTTAATGTGTTTTTAGAACTCGCTTAAATCTTTATACGAAACCATGAAAATCGAAATAAAGAAAATTGAGGATTCATGTAGGGCTCATAATCTAGAGACTCGTGTCGTTGATTATTGCCAAAATATTGCTCAACTTTTAGTTGTTCGAGTACAAATGATTGAATTGTAAGCAAACCTATATCTTTTTTCTATTTTTCAACGGTTTATGCATTGATTTTTTAGCTATGAACGTGTATATAACGCAGGCAATCAAAAACATATTAATTATAACGATTTATTAATTTGTATCGACAACATTATAGAACAAAACGTTCTCTCGTTTACTGATATCAGCATGACATCGGTAAAAGCAGTTTTCGGGCTCGAATGCGACATTATTTCGAATTTATTTAAAGCTTTGGTTGAATTAGAAAAACTGCAGTTTTTGCCAAGTTTAGCTTTTATTCACGGGGCTCATTCAAGATTAGCTCTATGGGAAACGAAAATACAAAATAGAGAAGTATGTTGTTTGTTAGAATTGAAAAGAAATATTGATTTTATGTAATTTTAGACATGGAAATTCGGTTTTATTAAAAATGTGCAATGGGCAGCTTTATACCAATGGCTTTTGAAATTCAAAGGGGCCGTTATAAGCAAATTTAGTTTGTATTTTCACCAGATTTTGTCTCAACAGACCACACCTACCGATATGAAACAGTTATGTTCAAAATTGCATTACGATGGATATCAAAAGTTTGTATATTTTTAAAATTGTACAGGGAACAGGAATTAAAAAATAAAAAAATTAAAAAGAGACCTTATTAATTTATAAATTATTACAATTTTAATTGTTATTCTTGTTCCTTATGCTATTTTATGAATATTCTTTCTAATGAAAAAAAGATGATAAGTATATTTTTTTTAGAATCGTAAATTTTCACAAAAAGTATGACGCGTCTGTTCTAATTTTGTCCGACAATCAATACGCATGCCATAGTTTTGACGAATGTTTTCCCATAATAGTTGCCCATCCTCAGGTTTGTACCTACATTACATACAAAACAACTCTTTAATTGCATGTTTATTTTTAGAAAATCTGCTCAAATCTTGATATGATTTTACAAATGATCACAAACACAACCCAAGATCTGTCAATAACAGATAAAGTAATTTATAATTACATATCACAGGTAGGCGTTTTATTTATATAATTATCTACTTCATCCCAATTACCTAGGACCCCTCCAGGAGATAATTGCTAAGAACTTGGTTGAAGTTGTTTGAATTCACCGCCAGATTCAGTTCATTTCATTTCAGAGCTTCCTATTGGCTGAGTCGTCTTCTAAAAGAGAAATGAACTGAATCATGACTGAATCCGACCGAGCTGTCATACTGTCAAAAAGTGCGCTTGCGTGTATTCGCTGTCTATTGTGCGCAAAATCGAACTACTTCTACTTGAATTCGAGAAATGTTGTAAAGATTTGTAAGTAATATTGTGTTTTATTATTCTAGGAACAGTGCACCTATATATTGTGCACAGTAGAGCCAACAATTTACCTAGTGTTGATTTTTGAGAGTAAGAAGACTGAACGGGACGCGTTTATAAACAATTTTATAACAGAGATGTGTGTTAATTTACGCTGTACGAAAGTGTTTCTAAGCTTAAAAGACCCCGTTAAGTAAATTTCATCATAAATTTGTATCTTTATAGGTAATAATGATCTTGGCATCTGTGGAAAAACAATTGATAGATACACATTGAAATATAATTTTCCTGTCAGCCATTTTTATTGTAAACTAAATTCCTTATTTACCCAGCTCTGTGTTGTGTAGTGCGCGAAGATGTTGCATTTACCACGGATTAGTTCTTCGTTGGTGCGGGTGATACTGAGAAATCAATGGTCTGCGGTCCAGTCTACGTCTCCATACCTGATAGGCAATTCTTTTAGCACCGAGGGACCTCGTAATAATTTTTAACCTATGTTTACTGTACCGCAACGGTATAACTGTGACATTTCTAGAGCCTGCCAAAGCAGAGCCACCCCCAGCGTTCGGAGAACCAAGCGAAAAGATCAACGGGGATATTTCAAAAGTTTACGTTAAAGTTGGACAAGTTGACACCATACCGGATACGGTTTTCAAAACCGCTGCTTCGTTCGATGAAGTTCCTGGCCCGGGCCTCCTCAAGGGGCTTTCTCGATTCTGGACGTACGTCCCCATTGTCGGTACGCAAGTTACGGCAAGCACCGTTCAATATCTTCTAAGTGCCGGTAAACTGTTTGGTAAATTAGATTTTTTTTTTTGTTTTTCAAGTCTGGTTTGACGTTGCCGTTGTTGAATTGTACGTTTTGCTTGTTTAGGTAGTCAGTTGAGTTGGGGTAATAACTTGTGGTTATTCAAATGGTTATTGGATGAGTATGGACCTGTCGTCAGACTCCATGGCCCCTTTGGCGGAGACGTCGTGATTATTAGCCGTCCGGAGCATGCGAATATGGTGTTCCAGAATGAAGGCCCTTATCCTGTGCGCTCGACTCTGGACTGCGTGGAGAAGTACCGGCTGCAATATCGTAAATATAAGCACGCAGGACCTTTTCTAATGTAAGAACTATAGCGTAAAAGATTGAGAATAGTTTGAGTTCTTTTGCTGAAGAGCCGAGCAATTTTTGGGATAAGAACTAAAATATTATTTAACTAAAAAATTAAACTAAAACGTGTTATAATTTTTTAAATTTTGTTTTTGACTATTGTCAATGCAAACAGCCCCTTATATCAAATCCTTATTTGAGTTGCATTATTTTTCTTGATTATTGTTGCAGTAGACACACAAAATTATTAACACCAAAACCAATATGTCAAATTTTATTTTTATTTATAATAAACTTATGAGTTGAAACCAAAATTTAATCTATCTTAATTAATAGCTAGAAGCTATAATCATTATATTATTTTTTTAAAAATAAATTTCTTGAAATACTAAAACTTTTGAGCAAACTTGTGTTTATTTATCACATAACAAACATTTTACCCTAGATTATAAAAATTAAACAGTTACAATATAGGCTGTAGGCATGTTTCCGTTAACTATAAAATAAGCCATTACATTTTCTTCACAAATAAACTTCACAAAATTAAGAGATAGACCTTTAAAAGTTGTTCTCTCTGTATTTTTGCAATGGGGCTTCAAAAAAAAACCACTATTATTTCATTTAATCCACTGAATTGCTTGGTTAAACTGTTTGTTTTTTTAAGTGTAATGATTCTCTATTATTGAGAATAATAGAGAATAAATTGCAAAGAAATCTGTTTTGAGTCATTTTTTACTGCATCTATTTTGTACATTATTAGGCAAAATTATTATGTTTCTTATTTCATTCATTTTACTTATTGGTTTTTGGTTTATTTGTTTATTACGTTCAATTCTTGTAATCGATATTTTACCCACTTCCCAATGAGCATTCGAGTTGAAATTTTGCATGTCGACAGATTTCTGATGATAATACATGAATCAATTTTAAAATTTGGGGAAATCTTCCTAAATTTAGAAATTTGTTCAATCGAGTTGAAGTTTTTCATATGGACAGTTTTCCGGCAACAATGCATAAACCAATAAAAAATTTTGAATGTTATTAAAGAATTTTAAAATAGCATTTCTCACTTTAAATTTTAGGAGAAAGGAATTAAAAATGGGCGTTAATCAAATAAGTTTTGTTTTCAAACAACTTTTTCACCAAAAATCATCCCGAATTCCTCAAAATTCCAAATCGATCGCTTCCCGATTTTCAGGTACGGTCCCGAATGGGAGAAGATGCGCAAGACAATCGAACAGCCGCTATCGTGCGCGCTGAACTATCAGTACGACAGGATCGACAAGACCTGCCTGGAGCTGATCGACCGCGTCACGTCGGTGCGGAACAAGCAGCAGGAGGTGCCGAAGGATTTCGCGAACGAGATCCACAAGTGGAGCCTGGAGTGCCTCTTTTCGGTGCTCTTCAACCGCCACATTGGCTTCCTCGACGCTCGAGGCCTGAGCAGCACCTCCGAACCTGCGATCATGCTCGAGAGCATGAACGGCGCCACGCAAGCGATCAAGAAGTGCGAATCGGGTATGTTTTTATTTAGTAATAATAATAATAATAATATTCTTTATTGTATCAAAGAAAACACATACATTCTAAAATTTAAAGAAAATAAAGATTAATTCAAAATATAGAACTCAAGTTTCGTAATGTAAATTATATTTGACTATATCTATATATATTATATTTATATAATATTTTTTCACAACAAAAAGAAGTTTTTTGCCGAACTTCTTATTGATTTAAGATGTTACCCTGAAAATTACATTAATTTTGAAAAATAATTTTGTTTACTTGAAAACACGTTTTCGGGGGATGGAACTGGAAGATGGTCATTATACCTATTGTTTTTTTTTTGTAAAAAATTGTTTCATTCTCAATCAAATATGCAAACAGTTAGTTTACTTGCAGAATGACTGGTTTGCGCTGATTCTGGTTTGCTTTTTTTTTTTCGTAGGTACAGAATCAAAATCTGACATTAATTAAATTGGTGACTCTAGGTTCTAAGGAAACCAAATGCCAAAAAAGAGAGGGTTTATTGCATAGATAATTTAAGATATACGTACCTATTTTATATTAAAAAATATTTCTGCCGTTCTAAGAAAATAATTAAAGAAAAACCAATAAAACTTTTTTAACATCTTTGAAGATTTCAAAAATCATGTTGTATATTCCTAATATCCCCACAGTGCTACCACAAAATATGGCAACCCTATGTTTGCCTAAAAATTCTAATCTCAAAATTGATTTTTAAGATTTTTAATCATTTGTCTATTATTTGATAATTTTCTCTATTGAGAACAATAGTTTTCAGTAACATTGTGTTAATTAATTATATATAGGTTTGCACTTATGGAAATTCTTCGAAACCCCGTCCTGGAAATCCCTGAAGATGCACTGCGACACAATCGATAACATCCTGGCGAAATACGTGAGAAAAGCGCAGGATAACCTCCGCGAGAGCAAAAACCGCGGCGTCGAGTTGCAGCCGGAAGAGATGTCCCTGATGGAGTACATCCTGCTGAAAGAGTCGATCGTTCCCGACGATATGCAGACCATCCTCCTCGACATGATGCTGATTGGGGTAAACGCGACATCGCACGCCATCGCGTTCCTGCTCTACCACTTGGCGCGATTTCCAAGAGCGCAGCAGTATCTTTACGAGGAGATCAAGGATTTGCCACCAAAGGTAGAGTATTAATACTACTATCGGTAGCCCTGTGTTTGAAGGCCCGTAACGCGGAAAGGGCTTGACAAAACAAAATTAAATAAAGTGCGTTATACTCCTGGATCATTTCTACATAACAGGAGTGATTATCAAATTTTTCTGCTCATCGGTTTGGCCACTAGCGCAACAGGAGTAAAAAGCTACCCGATTTTTGCAGTATTATTATTACTATTTTTGGGAATTTTTAAGAGTTAAATGAATGTAATCGATTCTGTGCGCAGGATGGTTCCCCTCGGGGATCGGGGATTACGCGCGGGAAGCGATGCGAGGCTTCGCGCGACTATTTCAAACGATCAATTCTCAATATTTTTATCATTTTGTTGTTCGGTTTTATTTTATAAACTAGCATACGTGATTTTTACTTTATCATATGCAGCAAGACAAAGTATTGTACGTAATCTTGCCGAAAAAAAAAAATTTGATTTTAACGGAAATATGTCCATTTGGCACCCCTGAACATAAATGACCATTTTGACGATTCCGGAGAAACTACTAAAGGTATCGGGACAAAACTTCATATTTAGATGTTTCATGACCAAACTTAGAGCTGAAACGCTTTTGGTTGAAAAGGGTCAAAAGGAACTGGATGTTTCCTCTAAGCCTTCTTCAAAGATTTTGCAAATGAGCTGCCATTTATGTAATTTCGTCAAAATAGGTTAAATAATAATTTATAGTAGAGGAAAATTTGTATAATTTATGTCTGACATTTAGTGGTAAAATTAATAGTTTAGCTGTATGAGGAAATTCTATTTGATCGAGATCGTAGAACTAGGTACATTCTTAGCTAGGATTTGACAATTATTTTCATTCTAATGACAGTACGTGTGTCAAACGTTGTTGACAATACCTACCGTCAATATTATCAAAATATCTGTCAAATCCTGGCTAAGTTTTATTTTATTGTAGACACGATTGACCTCGATCAAATAGAATCTCATGCAGCTAAACTATTAATTTTATATATTGTATGATAAAGTCATGTGCCTGGCCACATCAGTTTTTCTTTATTTGTGGAATTGTATACACATTCTGTTTTGTGATTTATTATTATTTCGCAATATTATTTCTGCCGAAAATCAGTTGATATTATGCAAGAAAATCTCTTTTGATACAATGAGTGCTTCGTTGCATAAATTTAACATGTCTTGAATTTTAAATGTATTGTGGGTTTTTGCAAGTTTATTTTTTGCGTATGCCCAGATTAATTCAATTGCATTAAACTCTAAATGGGCCACAGGTAACCACAATAATTTTACTTCACTGCATCTGATTCTTTTTGCTATAAAATCTAATCTCTCTAAAATACTCATCAACAGAAGGTACCCTCGTACATTCTGTGGATGATTATTTTTGACAGATTCAACAGCTGTGTTACAGTTAATTGGGAAAAAATTACTGACATTGACAATTAATTGATTTACTTCCTTGGAATAATGCTTCAGCATTTTTGCTGAAGACTTGCAAAAGGCGTACGCAAGTAACGCAGTTACTGAAGAAACATTCTTCAAGAAATTAGTAATCAATGGAATATTTATGTAGCTATCTTGAATTTACCCAAACTCGACCTGTTATGCATATTATCGCGGTCTGAAAAACAATATTTTGTTTTGTTATTTTATTTGTTTGCTGCTACCTGATAATATTAAATTTGATTGCTGCTGTTGATTCAAAATGCGTTAAAAACAATAAAAACATGTTTACAGCTCTTCACTATACACTTGCAAACTATTCTTTCACTAAACAAAGAGTCCACCATATCTAACCTGCAACTTGTTGATTGCTTTAATTCTAAGTACGGGCCTGTGGTGCAAGCTGGAAGCCGACCTCAATTACTGAGCCAGCGACTCCGTTTGACAACGTCACGTACTTGCGCGGTATCTCGAAATTATATTGTATATTTTTATCACTTCATAAAATTAGTGAACATCTGAAATATGTTTCTATTTAATACTCTCGTTAAACAAAATTTTGTGATTGTTTTCGTTCCTGCGGCGTTGTCGTGCTAATACTTCTTGCTGAGATATCCGCTTCCATGAAAATCTTGTTTAGAGCCTTTATTGCAAGGAAAATTAGGAAAATTCAAATGCCAATCTGTAGACATTTTGAGTTATAACTGTGTGTATATTTGAGTTTTTTTTGGGCAAGCGGTTTAGGAAAAAAAATGGAAAGACAAGCGTTTATTTAAAACTCTTAAAATCGTGTACTTTTTTACACTTTTCTAGCGCTTCTGTCCAAACCTAGGGGCAGAAAATTATATATTTTGCTTCTGCAGTACAAAAATTATTTAAATTCTAGGTCGACAAGGATACTTTGATGACGTTGCCGTACCTGAAAGCTTGCATAAAGGAGAGCCTGCGTCTCCAGCCTCCTATGCCGATCTTGAGTAGAATCCTGACGAAAGACATCTTGGTCCACGGTTACAAGATACCGAAGGGAACTTATGTCTTGATTGCTACTAAATTGTCCAGTCTGAGGGAAGAGCACTTTGAGGACGCCCTCAAGTTCAAGCCGGAGAGGTGGAGCAACGTCGACGGAAGGGATAAGGACTGTATGGCCAGCATTCCGTATGGGTACGGGGCCAAGGCATGCTTGGCTAAGGAACTGGCCGAAGTCCAAGTCAGCCTACTTGCGTTTAGAGTAAGATTAACTTCACGTTTCTTTTTATTGTCGTAAATGAGACGATAGGTTGTTAATTGCAGAATTTTAGCCAAACCCTTGGAAATATTGAAATGAGAAACATAGAGAACGTGCTTGAAGGATGCTTTAATAACCTTAAAGAGCCACTTTTTCGAAAAACCTAGTAGTTCTCAAATTAATTATTTATTTTCTTTTTATTGTCTTAAATGAGACAGTGTTTAGTTAATTCCAGGATTGTAGCCAAACCCTTTTAAATATTGAAATCAGAAAAATTGAGAATGTGCTAGAAGGATGCTTTAATAACCTAAAAGAGCATTTTTTTTGAAAAACCCTAATAGTTTTAAAATAATAGAATCTAAAACATACTAAAACGTACTAAAATGTAAATTTGTTACTTTAGTTCTTGTTCTCTAGGAAAGAAGAAAAAATTGTTTCTGTCAAATAATCGACAGTTTGACCAAGAACAGCATAGAATCTTGCTAGTGTTATTTTTCCTTTTAGTTTACATTATGTTGTTTTTATTTTGTTTGGAATATATCGAGTAAATATTTCTGTTTTAGCTTATTCGGAAGTTTAGAATGGAATACCATTATGGCGACATTAACAGCAGCAACACCTTAATTGCATCACCGGATCGTCCGCTTAAGTATAGATTTGTTGACCGTACGTAAATTTGTTCGCGTCCGTTTAGTTTATTAAAGTTTATAAATTTCCATTGTTGTATCTATCCGTTGTTTTACTATAGTTATATAGTTCATTATTGTTGATTGTTATTTTTTTCTTGAACTGTAGTAGAATAAATTAATTTGTATTAAATTACCTGGATTTTTCTACTGAATATAAGTTTAGTACGGCTGAAAGAGTGAGCTGTGCTCAGTATTTGTTTTGTGGTGAACCTCAATTTCCGGGCCTCGAGAAGTGTCATCTTAACTAGGGTCAAAGGTTTTGATTCCAGGTAAAATTACAAAGCTGTGAGACCCTTATGAGGTTAGTAGAACATTGGATTTGACTGGACTAAATGCGCAACAAGTGCCGATCACTTTTTTGACATTTTGATTCTCTTTTTTCGAAAACCTGAAGTGAGTGAAAATAGTGATTCTGAATTATTTTCAATTGTTATTCTTGAGAAATGTACTATGTAAAGGCATAAATAATATGCTACTATTAAGGCATGTGATATTTTTCTTGTGCGCGTACAAAATTTTCTGGCACCTAGTTTGTAAAAATTTAGTTGTCAGTTTGCGGCACAATTCAAATTCTTACCTTGCTATCAAACGCCTCTTAAATATAATCTGCAATTTTTGAATTTGCATTTAGAATTGAAATACTACAAGGTGATATAAAAATAGTTTTTTTATTAAATTATGAGACGTCACAAAATAATTTAAAACAAAAAGTTCAGTTAATTTTTATGAGGTTTTATTCCATGCGTAGTTTTAACGTCGGAGTTTGGCTGTTTAAAAAAGCAAGGCTTTGCTAGAAAAACTACCATCAAAATTTTGACAATAAAATTTTTAGAACTTCTTTTTCATAGATTTTTATATTTTTCTAAAACTAAAAATACCAGGTTGGCACCTTGTGATGTCACAATATCCTACATATAATCGAAGTATTTTCTATGCATATAATTAGCAAAATGTTTGTGTGACATTGTCAAATAGTACTTTGATTTTAACTCGCATTATTGTTATTGTCTTTGACAAGATTAGTGGCTTTTTTATATGCTTATTCTAGCTTATTTTACTGCACATAATGCAATAATAATAATAATAAATATAATAGTAACTAGCCGAAATTTCACATAAACACTAGAATTATTATCTTATCACCTGTCAGTGACCGAAATAAAACACCACACGTTTAAGATAACTATATAATGAATAAAATAAGCGATAGGTTACACGTGAATATTACAAAGTTAAAGTAAATATAACCAGGACCGTACAATACGACCGCACCGCACCGGACTGATAACCAGACCATAATTTTATCTATGAACCAGACTGACCGCGCGTGCACCCCACCAGTGTTGCCAGATAGATTTTACGGTCGGTCTCCCCCAATTAACAGTAAAAATTTCCCCAAAAACAACTGTTTCGGCAACAAAATTCCCCCGTTTTTTCTACCTTCTCGGAGAAGCTTACTCGGGCGGAACGTGGAACAGCTGTGAAAACAGTCTGTGGATGGAAATTAGTTATCAATAAAATATAAATTAAAATTAAAAATATAAATTGATAATAAATAACCTCAAAAATCCCCAATATAAAAGTTTGCCCCCAGAAAATCCCCCAGACATTGTATACCCCCAAGCGCTTAAAAATCCCCCACTTTTTGGGGAAAATCCCCCAATCTGGCAACACTGCACCCCACAGTTACGTAGGCAGTGTTGCCAGACAGATTACGGTTTCCACCAATTAACAATGAAAATTCCCCCAAAAACAACCGTTTCGTCAACAAAATCCCCCAATATTCTCTACCTTCTCGAAGAATCTTGTACGGGAGGGGGGGGGGGGGTAGATTGTAGAATGAGTATAAATGTTTTTATATGGTCAAACTTAAAAAAAAAGGGAATGTTAAAAGATAAAAATCCCCAAATTGTCAATGTAGTGTGGCACAGCTGTGGAAACAACCTGTTGATAGAAAATAAATTGATAATAAAATCCCCCCGTCATTATATACCCCCATCGTTTCTTATCTGAGGAGCAGTACTTTGTGACGCTACCTGCTCACGGGTTTATAGAATCGAGCTGCAAAGTTTAACCAACCACAATCCGATGTAGCCAATACCAAGTTAAGGCACTTTCCAATTAGGACTTTATTTATAAAGTATGTAAACTGCAGATTCAAGTCTTACTCATAAGATACAATGTTGTATTTTGTTCTTAGATAAAACTTCGTTCATACATATTATTTTTGGCAAGTTATCGTTTTGCAACGAAAGCTGAGGATTGTTAGATAATGGAAACATTTGTTCGACAAAGGACTTTTTGGAGGGATAAAAGTTACAGGGATTGAAAGGGGGCAGAAGTAGTTTGTGCTTTAATTGGCTAAAATATTCTTGGAACATACGATTATATAACAACTAAAATTCGAGTTTTTGAAACTTCGACTTATTGAAGTTCGACTGTATATCGGAATTTAGGACAGTGTCTGAATTTGGGACGTTTACCTTACGCAGAACTAATTTTACTGCAAACCATTAAATATGTTTAACAGTGATATTAAATACAGTAGTTTGTGTTTTTGAATAATAATATTACATATAAATATTATTATTAACCAATCACAGTCCAATTCTGCCAGAACTTTCAATTATTAATATGAATGTAATCGCTAATTTTCACCTCAAAACCATCGCTTGCCTCCTGGTAAACTATATAGATGCATAATAATGTGTTCTCATGTGTCTCTTAAGGGCCCCTGATTGTGAAGTTGTATGCTCGCATATTTTGCATTTGAACGGCTTGTAACCAGTATGCGTTCTCATATGAAGTGTGAGGTTAACACTTCGTGAACTAGCATAATCACATACGTTGCATTTATACGGCCTTTCACCAGTATGCGTTCTTAAATGTGTCTTAAGGGCTCCTGCATGTATGCTTGCATAGTCACAGATGTTGCATTTGAATGGAAGATCTCCTATATGAATTTTCAAATGTTGTGTAAGATGATGTCGTTGTGCACTAGCATAATCACACACGTCACATTTAAACGGCTTTACTCCTGCATGCAGGTTCATATGACCCCTCAACGTCGCTGCCCGTCTAGTTGAATAGTCACAAACCGAACATTTAAATGGTTTGTGAGCTGTATGTGTATACATATGCTGGACGAGATTACCACGTTGTGCAGTAGCATAGTCACATATGCCGCACTTAAACGGCTTTACTCCAGTATGCGTTCTCATATGATCGCAATATGATCCAGGCTGCATCGTTGAATAGTCACAAAGCTTGCATTTCAAGTGTTCATGTACCGTCTCTGGTTTCATCAATTGTTTCAGTCCGGTATGTGTTTTCATATGCTGAGTGAGATTAAAATGTTTTGCACTAGCATAATCACACACGTTGCATTTAAATGGTTTCGGTCCGGTATGAGTTTTCAAATGCAGCACGAGATTGATACGTTGTGCACTAGAATAGTCACATATGTCGCATTTGAAAGGTCTCTCTCCTGCTTCCGTCTTCAAATACTGTGTGAGATTAGAAAGTTTTGCGCTAACATCGCGTGTTATGAAGCCTTGATGCGACCGCACGTGCTTTGTAAGGAAAGAACGTTGCGCACAAGCATAGTCACACATGGGGCATTTGAATGCCTTTTCTCCGGAATGAGTTTGTAAATGCTGGGTAAGAATATCAGGCGTTGAACAATTATAGTCGCATATGATGCATTTAAATTGCTGCCTTCCAGTATATGGCCTTTCTCCATCAAGTTGTGTTGGTTGCTCTGATAATTCTTTTATCAGAGGTGTAAAAGGTGGTCTAGTTATGGTACAATTGGTATCAGAAATTGTAGTTTCAGTTGGTTCAAATTCTTCCAATTTTATGTTAAATCTGAAAATTAAAAACTAATATGGAGTATACTATAAATAAAAACAGAATCAATATCAAAAGCAACTCAATAGGGTATTTGACTGTATAAAAATATGGCTTGTATTATAGTTATCCTAATAGATTACAGTTTAAGGAATCTATTTGCCATTACTTTTCAAAAAAATATGCTTTATTTCTATTAAAAACGAAAATTAAAACTGAATTTTATTTACGTCCTATCACGTGATTGAAAACGGTCTGTAATTGGCTGTCTCCAGTGACGTCATTCGTTAGTATGCTTATGAATCTCCCGTTTGAATTTATTACGTTAATTTACAAACAATAGAAAACAAGTTTGTTAAAGCGGTTAGTGGTAATCTACCGAAGGTTAACGCTTTGATGGTGGGATCCTTATTTTTACGGTCCGGAACTAATCAACGTGTAAAAAGTGCACTGTAAGCTTAACTTTGTAGGTTAGGTTAGTCCTAATTTTACTTTAAAGCATCTTCAGATGTAATGGGAACTAGTAAACGAGCAATGAGAACTTTGCGCGCAATAGTTTCAATTAATTTGTAGGTTAGGTTTTCTAGATGTGGCATCACTAGTAGTGTTCGATTGCTGGCCGTGCTTAGTTCTGTTCAATCTGATTAGCGATCAGTTGGCTATAGTGCAGTTCGATTGCTCGTTTGCCGTCTGAGCAGAACTGATTCCACCAATAGGAACCAAGTATTTCAAATTTGCGATCAGATTGTGTAAGGGGGGACCTCTCACTTATTATTTATGGCTCTACCTGACCATACTGAAGGCGCCTTCCCGCCTCGGTTTTTAAATATACAAACTTTTACTCGAAATCTAACCTGACTTCACCCTTTACTTACTTTAATTCTTATGGTAGCGTGAATTAAATATCTCTCTTCCGGAGGCTTAAAGACTGTAAGTTCTTTCTCTGAGACTTTGTCAGAGAAAGATGAACCACAAATTACTTAACCCTTTTTATAGAAGCCAAAAATGCTTCTCCACAAAATGGACTCATTTATATTATTCTATCTAATAAAACGCAAATCCAAAACTACACTTAATGTCTATTAACAAATAACATGAACAATGCAGAACCGCTTACAAAGGATATGAACGTTAACCCTAAACAATGATAATATTCTTTTGGCAGAGATGGTCACAATATAACTACAGTAAACTCTTAATAACTTACGCGTTAAAATAGCTGGGAACAAGAAACACAAGACAGCACAATCTTTATAAAACGGGCGCCATATTGGGGCCCTGCGCTTGGGCGCTCGACGCACGTCTTAACTACCTCATGGCTAAAAGCAGAAGGAAGAAGCTCCCTTAATTCAAACTCCCTCAAGTCGACCGTCGCGCCATGCACAAAAACCGTTACTCCGCCAGAGTCCGAACCTAAATTCCCTAACAAGATTTGGCGGGAAATCCCATATATTACAATTGAACAGATTACAACTGAGCGCGGCCAGCAATCGAACATACCTATATTCTTACGTCCAGTTACAAGTGATTTTTACAACGAAGCAGTAACTGCACCCTTACCGTAGCTTTGGTAATGGAGGGAATTAAGTCCCATGATTTAGTATAAACAGGAGTAGAAGAGTATAACAAGACTACAAGAGTTCATAAGAGTTTCTTTTTTACACCTAGTCAATTTAGTCAAATTAAAGAAAAAATAATAAACGAATACGTACGATGAAGAATCAATTGTACCACTGTTGTTGCTGTTCTCACATTTTGTACTGCCTGTAAATAGTGAATTGTAATTAACAGAGAAATATTTTAAGTTCTTAATGAATTAACTTACCATTATATTCACTCTTAACACGAATAACAACATCGGTATCAGAATTGGTTATAAATTCCGACTTGACCCCAACAAACTCGTCCGAATCATGCAAAATATCCGACTTAACTAAAACCTCTTCAACCTCCATGCAAGGTTCATCCTTTATTTTAATAATATTTTTGTCAAGTGTAGAAATGTCCGAGCAAAGCGAATCCAGCATATCTTCTTCCACATGGTGATAAACTGTGTTATTTACTGGTGCTGGATATTCGGAATTCATACTGTATGCTGTATAATACACTGCTAATTTATCAACTCCCAAGAAAATACTACTTGGTCTGAATTTCAAAGTTAATAGAACCACGAATCTGCACGAATCTAAACTTGTATCAAATGTAAGGTTAGGTATCAATGGTCGCTAGTAAGATAACGTCAACGATAGATGGCGCCACAATTGACAAAATTAGGAATAATGGCGCTTTCAGTGACGAGGTTTTACCTCGGTTATGGGTTTTACATATACGTATTTTTCCCGCTTTTTGAAAATTATAAATCAATTAAACTTGACTTAAAACGTTCAGAATTTCCACACTGGTAGGAATATTGTTTGAGCCAAATAAATCATTTTTGTATAGGGCAAAAAATTATTTAATTGCTACAAAAAGATTGTTTTGTTCAGTAAAAACATACTTTGTTCCAAACTTTCAAATAAACATTGTTTGTAAGAATTAAATATATATCTTTTCTTCCAATGAAACCAGGATTTCTTTGAGTTAATCTGTGCAAGATACTTGACGGCAGACTATAATAATTTTGCTAGCATAGTAGTGTCAGTTAACTTATTCCTACTGTGCTTGCTGAAATATGTACGAAACAGCCAGTGAGATATTTTCTTTTCATTTTTAATGACATATTACAGATGTATCAGAGATGTAACTTTCCATAATGATACATTAATTAACAAAATATGTTTTGAACATTTGTTGATTATTTTACTATGTATTTTGTTCAGATGATAAGAAATACCCAACAATATGTTTGAGTTTGTCCAAGGCAGTTCACAGAATAGTATATACTGATCTGCCATAAAACAGTATTTTTTAAATCATGTGATGACGATACCTTTACTTGAAAATTTTATTATTAGTTGGACTATATATTTACAAAGACTGAGAGATATAGTTATCATTTTTGATTGGATACACATTTATTATGGGGGTTTATACAAAGGGGAACGTGTAGGTAGGTAGTTCACACAAAAACACATGATCCCGTAAAAATGCTCTCAGTACATCAAAATTATGCTTGGTGTAGGTGGTATTAGCATTTTGTCTCATGTTGGTTGTGTCGTAAAAAATCGACAATAAGAGGCAGAAACGAAAAGAAGGAAAACTCCTAGACTATTGAAATAAATTAATTTACTTAGTAATTAGCATCTAGATCTCATAGTTTTCTACACTACCTATATCCAAATTTCACTCCAAAGCGTCACTAAAAAGAATTTGTCAAAGCCACACATTTTTGTGGTGTAAGCCTTATGTTCCATAATCTAATTATTTTTTTTCGGGTCAACATAGACACAATGTTGGCAGTTATAACTATTAAAATATAACAAATACTGATAAATTTGCCACACCCAACAGCAGCCTACAACAGACAAGAAAAGTTGGTTACGTTAGTTTAAAACCATAGATAAGATAACAAATAGTATTTTTATAAAAAGGTATACTTCATATATTATAGTTGGACATAATGTGCTTTCTCCCTTAAAAAAGAGCAAATAAATCTAATAAGAAATTGTTCAAATAAAGATACAATTTATTGCTTGAAAAAATTTATTAACTTTTCTGTCAATCATTTCAGAAAACAATTACTTGGCTAACTAAAGACAGAAATGTATTACTATTACATAATTTTTAGTTAATACATCAAACATATGAATAATTAATTATTATATTGTCAGCTGGGTCTAATGAAGCTCCATTGGGAATTGTAATAACCTGGCGTAGTAGGAATAGTATAAGTACTAGTAGGAATAGTATAAGTACCAGTAGGATTAGTATTAGTACTAGTAGCAGTACTGCTCACAGTAGACGTTCTTAGGACTGTCATATTCCCTTCACCTGTTGTTTAGAATTAAAATAAGTTATCTCTACCGATACAAAATAGAATTTAGTTTATACCATATTGTGCTCGTGCATTAATTGGTGGGACAGTTGGTACTTCATATGTTTTATCTTCCTTCTGTGAAGGTCCGGCGAACGTCGGATACACAGGATACGTAGGATGCACCTGGCGATGTTTATAATCTCCACAAGGCATTTGTGCAATTTTTTGGCCTACCAATACCAAAAACATTCTCGAAGTATGGAGGTCCGATGGAATTTCATGTATTTCGATGCCATCTGGAATGACAATATCTTTAGAAGTCAAATAACTCATCATGCCAACTAACAATAATCAAGAAGATATGTAAGATATATATGAACCGGCATGCAGTTTAAAACAACTCAATAAACACTTACCAGCTGTATGTGTATTGTATGATGCATGTCCAGTCGATTCTAATTTATGATGGCAGTTATACCTCGGACGAAATGGTGGAGGAAATTCTGGAGGAGCTGGAGGAAATGGTGGAGGAAAAACTGAACGAAACTGGAAACAAATAGAAACATCCGACGCTAAAAGTAACACCACAACTGTAAGCAACATGTTGAAGTTGTATGAGTATAGTAACTAGTAAATGTATGAATTGTGCGCTTATATAGAAGCTAAAACTGTAATTATTTACACTATTTGTATATTATTCGTAATTTATAAATAAATAAGGATAATGCGCTTATCAATAAACAAATATCTATAAACATGCGTGCAAAAATTCGACTCATCTAATATGTATGTCAACTTTTTAATTATTAAAAAGCTTTTGCGAACTTCATTGTTTAAAATGTATTGCTGACATCCCCACGTCTTTTACAATAAAATAATGCTTTTTTACAAGATTTCTTTCTCCATTAATTAAGTAATGCCATATAGTGTCAATAATTGACGCATTTCATTTCCTACGTTTTTTAACCTGTTCGAGTCATGTCCTTGCTGTTCTTATTGTAGCTTCTTTATTAAAAGAGAAAATAATATTTACATACCTTCGTTAAAATCAAAATGTTTGATTCTAATTGATACAAAAAACTTTCTTAATTTTTGCACGCACGTGATACTTTTGTTTTTAATTTGTAGTAACAGGAAATAAATAGATAGCCATATTTGTCTAACTATTATCTTATTGGTATTTCATGAGTAGTTACAAAACACATATGCTTACTAATAGTTTTCAGAGATAACCCCATTACCCTATACAAATGTAAAGTTAACTTTACATTTGTTCCATATCACTTTAGTATTAATAATTTTGTAAAGAAGTACGTAGGCTTTCACGGCCAGAATCATTTAGAAAATAAACTACTTTCGGGTTATGTCGTGTGTCAAGATTCGTAAATGCTGACGTTTCGCGAACCATGTTGCTCGCTTCTTCAAATCTAATTGAATACTGAATACCTACCAAGAAAATCTCCCTTATATACCTAAATTTACACCTCACTGCGCACATCTGGAGCTACCGCTCCCATGTGCTTTTCCACCTGACCGCGTTAGGATCGATTTCCAGACCCTACTAATGTCAGTACCGTCCGCGCGATTGATGTTGTCAGGATGTTTGTAAATTTCGATGGCTTCTCTAATAAACCTTCGATGATAATTACCCACCCTTGCCAACATCTTCACGTCATCGAAATTAATTGTGTATTCCGACTCGTGGCAGTGTTGAGCAACAGCGGACTGTTGAATCTTGCGTAGCCCGGTGTCTCTACTGTGCTCCTTGACTCGACATTCGATACTTTGTCCTGTCTGTCCTACATTGCATGTTCCACACTCACATGTTATCTTGTATACCCCTTCGTTCTTCAGGAGTGGTGTGATATGCTTTGGGTTAGGCAAAATATCCTTTACCTTTGCTGGTGCTCTGTACCTTACCGTGATACCCGATTTCTTTAGTATTCTACCAATTCTTTCTGATACCCCACTTACATATGGTAAGCAAGCAAACCCCTTTGACTCCTGCTGCTCCTCTGAGAGTTGAAAAAACAAGCAACATGGTTCGCGAACAGAAAATGTTAAAATATACAGGGTGTTCTATTTCAATTTCAAAAGTTTGAGGTTATATCTCAGAAACTGTAAACGTTGATGCAACAACGATAATAACGCCACAGACTTCACATGGTTGCAAAATATGTACTTAATTCAAAAATTTCATTTTCATTTTAAAAGTTGGTCTAGCCGTTCTGGAGATTTTGTCACTTTTATTTCATAACCTTTAATTACTTCTTTCTCGAAAATTTTCTTATGTAAGGCCACGAAAATATTATACTGCCATTAAGACAATTAAAAAATTGCAAATTCACTAAAAAAAAGTCTGACGTCAAAAAAACGCGTTCCATGCAATGAGTGTCGAGAAATTTTATAAAAAATTACTATTAAGTTTAAAATGTAAAATTTTGGACTTATTCTATTCTTCCACTCACTGATTCAATTAAAGAAAATGGGTTTACATGGTTTATCTATTTTTATACGGTTTATAGATTACCACGATCCATAATCACGATCAAATGTCGCACTTATAGTTTATCCCCGCTATGTGTTGTCATGTGTCTCTTTAGGACTGTCGAATGTTTTGCCGAAAAGTCACAAACCGTGCATGTAAATTGTTTCTGTCCTGTATGTTTGTTTCTCATATTATGATAAGCGAGACCACCACTTGATGCACTAACATAGTCACATACATCACATTCAAATGTTCTTTCTCCTGTATGTCTTCTCATGTGTATTTTAAGAGAATGTGAATGCGCAGTTGAAAAGTCACAAACCGTACATTTAAACGGTTTCTGTCCTGTATGTGTTCTCATATGACTTTTGAGACTACAACGTTGTGCACTAACATAGTCACACACTTCGCATTTAAATGGCTTCTGCCCTGTATGTACACTCATGTGAGTTTTAAGGGTTCCTGAATCAATACTTCCATAGTCACAGATGTTGCATTTAAATGGCAGCTCTCCTACATGCATTTTCATATGTTCTACAAGACGATCGTGTTGTGCACTAGAATAATCACATACGTCACATTTAAATTGTTTGTGACCTGTATGAGTTCTTAGATGGTTATCAAGGAATCCTGCCCTTGCAGTTGCATAGTCACAGATGTTGCATTGAAATGGTAGCTCATCTGCATGTATTTTCTTATGTTTTGTAAGACGACTATGTTTTGCACTAACATAGCTACACATACCGCATTTAAATTTTTTTTCTACTGTATGCTTTCTCATATTATGAGATTTAAGCGCCCCTGCAGATATAGATGAGTAGTCACAAACGGAACATTTAAATGGTTTCTGTCCAGTGTGCTTTCGCATATGACGTCTGAGATTAGCACGCTGTGCACTAGCATGGTCGCATAGTTTGCATTTAAAAGGTTTCGGTCCTGCGTGCGATTTTAAATGATATTTGAGGGACTCTAATTGCATAGTTGAATAGTCACAAACTCTGCATTTAAATGGTATCTCTGGTGTATGCTTTCTATTATGCAGGTGGAGAGAGAGAGGCTTGTTAGTAGCATAGTCACATAGGTCGCACTTAAACGGGTTCAACTCTGAATGCGTTTTTATGTGCTGTGTTAGAAAAGATCGTTGTGCAGAAGCATAATCACACATTGAGCATTTAAATGCCTTTTCTCCGGAATGATTTTGTAGATGCTGCGTAAGAATATCTGGTGTTGAACAGTCATAGTCGCAGATAATGCATTTAAATGACTTCCTTCCCGTATATAGTTTCTCTTTGTTAAGTTGTGTCGCTTGCTCTGAGATTTCGGTCATCAGAGGTATAATTGGTGGTCTAGATATTGTACAACTGGAGCCAGAAGTGGGAGTTTCAGTGGATTCCAATTCTTCACATTTTATGTCAACTCTGAAAAATAACATTAAAATGAAACACTACAAGTCCAAAAAATGAGTTCTGAGAAAATTAACAAAATAATTTTTTCGGTGCAACATCTCTTTGTGCCAACAGACAAAATATAAAGTAGTTCACAGAGAATTAAATGTATTACATATTTTATTAATATATGCATTCCAAGCAAAGCTATGACGAAAAGAATCATCATGGACATGTACTGTTTTTGAACTCGACGGAAAAACAGCATACATTTTTAACAATATTTGTTTATTTAAAGCATTTAAATAATATTTTTGTTATGATGTATAGTATTTTTAGCTTTCTGATTCCAAACCCATTGTCATATTTTAATAATTCAAAATGGCGGATTGATGATGGCGGGTAGAAAATTTAGAAAGATGTCGGGTGCATATATAATTTGTAGTAGTAAAACATCTTTAAAAATATATAGGGTGTCATTAATCACACAATTACAATTAAAGAAAAACCTGGTCTCCTATATATGAACCATCATGTACATTTAAAATTATTTAAAAATCTTTTGATTTAGTCGAATCGGTCGGTTTGAAAACAGAAAGATTTCTTTTATTTGCTGTCATATTTGAAGATTCTGGACTCTAAATCCAATGTGCAATTAGCAAAAGTCAAAATGGCGGGATCAATATGGCGACCGAAAATGTCGGATTTGCATTAAACTTATTTCCCGTAATATTTGAAGATTGATAATTAAAAATGTGGCGGATTATACATAGTTAGTCAAAATTGCCGGAGCACCTTAGTAATTCTTTTACCGTAAAGAATGTCAAAGAAACATTTAAACAAAAGGTTTTTGGGTTTAAACAAGCTATCGTCTACATATATTTTCAATATCAACAATGTTCATTTTATTCTGGCAATTTTGTAAACCTTTCTTTTTCTAATAGAAATTTAATTCTAAGATTAATTCTAAGAGTTTTTGTAAGAATCATTTTTTAAAAAAGTATCATCTTTGAGTTATGTGCAATTAATCGATCATTAACATTTACAAAATTTTTAAGATCATGAAAAAATAACTAAACTACGAAATAGAATTAAATTAAATATTCACGCTACCGAATTAAAAGAAATGTGTATGTACGTGGGCAAATATTCTTTATTTGAAGTCCTGGAGGTTTGATTATTTGATTATAACTAAAAAATAATAGTATCTACTGTATTTAAAAAAAAAATATTTCTACAAAAGAATTAATCCTAGAATACAAAATGTATAAATATACAGGAATAAACAATAGTTTGTTTAAACACAGAAATATTTTTTGTTTTTTTTTCATTTGGGGAATTATTTAGGTACTTCGTCTATTTTTGATTAATTGCTCAAACTCAAAAATAAATCATTTCATAAAAAAAACATACAAAAGATTCTTAAGAATTAAAAAATGTCAAATTATACAGGTTGTCGTATTTGAAAAAGGAAAGGTTACATAGAAAAATATGCAGGTATTACATTTTTAAAAAAGAAGTGAATTGCTCTTATTTTATAAGTGTGCCAGTTCTCTATCTTTTCACAAAAAAAGTGTAGTCCATTTCAATTTCCTAATTTTAATTATGTTCAGTCGTTAATGCCCTTTGAAGCCTTCAAAACTGACAATCTTTTTATGTGCATAATTTAAATTGAATTATTAATATAGCACCTGTATTGATAAACACTGCATTTAATTATGGTGTTATGCTGTACTGATTTTGTCACACTTTTTGACATGCTGTTCAAGTGAGCCGCAATGTATAGTTCCAAAAAGTGTATATCGCAAGACGTCTACCTTAAATCCGTAATTTTTTTATAACGAGAATTATTATTTTTTTAATAACAAGCAGGGGAGACACTTTTTACGTCCTTATTGCCTGTTATACTACTATTGTATAAAAATAAATTCCGTTTGACTGTATTTGAAAAAATAAATAATTAGATGAATACGTACAATGAAGAATCAGTTGGGCTAATGTTGTTGCTGTCCTCGCATTTTGAAATATCTGGAAATAGCAAATTAATTTTAAGAACAGGCATCATAAGACAACTTGTAACTCACCATTATATTCACTCTGAATAGGAATAACAACTTCGATATGAGAATCAGTTACAACTTCCGACTTTACCTCAGCAAGGTCAACAAAGTTTTCTGAATCATGAAAAATATCTGACTTAATTAGAACCTCTTCAAACTCCATTGGCGGTTCATCCTTTATTGTAATAATACTTTCCTTAGAAGCAGAATCGTCCGAACAAAGTAAATATGGCATGTCTTCATCCGAACTGTGATCATCTGGCTTATTTACTGGTGCTGGATATTCAGAATTCATACTGTATCACTGTATAATGCACGTCCTAATTTATCAACTAACATGAAAATACAACTTAAGGCTTTTCTAATGCGTGGATTATTATTATTATAAACTGAACAATTTAATATGAATATAAATAGGTTAGGTTGTCACAACCAATGCACGTTAAAGATAGATGGCGCCATTAGCACCACTGCGATTACGGTGCATGCAGCCAGTTCCTGTCAAGGATAGTAGATTCTTACAAGGATTGCTCAATGGCCAATTTCCGCCTACATGACAATGAACGCAGCTGACGTCAGCGTTACTAGGTTACAGGACAACAATTCAAGCGCGAAATGTCAAATACGTAAATTAACCTAACCTTTTTACAAATATATTGAATTCATTACTGAATTGTGGAGAAGTTATTTTAAACAATATAACTTGTTGTTGAATTTAATAGCTCTCATAATAGATTCGCTCGCTTAGCGCCTTCGGAACGTGTTTGGGACGAATTTATCATGTCTGATGATGGTAAGGGAATCATAGCATTTAAGCATTGCTCCAATATAAAAAGATGACTGAACTAGTTCGGGATTTGCTCGGCGAACAGATCTGATGATAAATAATGTCAGTTTTTAGCCTCTTTGTTTTTACAGAACAATTTTTGCAAACCGTACCGGCACATCACCTTCCTGACATTTCTTAAAGGATGATAAAAGCAAACTCCACAGCACACTCCAAGAAATCCACTTTAAGTTTGTGAGATTGCATCATAGTATCGCGTTATAATTGGTGGTTATGAAATACCCGTGTTTTTACGTGTCAAGTGTGACAATTCAAACACCTATCACAATGGGGGCATTCAGCCGTTCCAGCTAAAGATGCTTGCGCTGCCGGCGCCGATACTAAGCGTCCGCGGCGGCTGAACGGTTAGATACAAATACATGTATTTGCGCTTTCTGCTGAGTGAAAACGCTGGAAACTCAGCTCTAAGCGTAAATACATGTATTTGTATCTGGCCGTTCAGCCGCCGCGGCCGCTTAGACTCGGCGCCGGCAGCGCAAGCAGCTTTAGCTGGAACGGCTGAATGCCCCCATTCATTAGCACTGTACTGACTGAGCCGGAGCGGCGAAGCCGCCCGAGAATACTTCGTGTTTGCTCCGACCATTTGACAATGAACGCATGTGACGTCATAGCGCTGTTAACATTGAAAGATAGGGATTGAGCAATCCTTGTAAGAATCTACTATCCTTGAGTTCCTGTAACTGTGAACTGGCAAATGTTACTGATTTTAGAAACAGAAAACAATTTTTAGGTCATGTGGGGTGTCATAAGAATAGCTTTTTTTAAAATAAAATAAGTTTTGTCTGAAATTGTTGTTTATTTAACGTCACTAAACAGAATTTAATGAACCAAACTTATGCAGTGGCTATATAGAAATTTTGCAGTAATCTCATTTTCCAGTACTTTTTTTTATAAAAAAAGCAACTCTTTAGTGTTAGTAATAACTAAATCAAACAACTTTCTTAAAAAATATAGTTTATTTATTAATTTTATTAAGGATTTGTTGTCCCTGACAAAGTTGACCTATATGTAGCTTTGGTGGATATACAGCGTAAAATAACACCATATGCATGACGATAGTAAAACCACACAGCATTTAAGAAATTCATTTTGCTACATGTGTCCTCCTGAGTCTCTCAAGAACTCCTGCTTGTGTTCTAAGGTGTCTCTTCAAGACTCCCGAATATTTAGTTGAATACTCGCAAACCATGCACTGAAATGGTTTATCTACTGTGGATACATTGCCGTGTATTCTCATGTGACTATTAAGACCTTCTGGACTCGTACTCGTATAATCACAAATCTTGCATTTACATTCTTTATGCGTTCTCATATGCTGCCAAAGATGAAAACGATATACGCCAGTATAATCACAAAGGTTACATTTAAATCGTTCCTTTGCTGTATGCTTTCTTTTAATATCTTGTAAAAGTTGATCTTTTACTGTGCATTTAAATGATTCCTCTGCTGTATGTGTTGTCGTGCGACTACTCGGGGCTTCAAACTGCATAGTTGAACAGTCTGAAACAACTATGCACTTTAATTGCTGCTTTAGAAATTTTGCTGCGTGATTCGTTCTCATATGCTGTGTAATATGTCTTCGGAACGCAGACTAGTCACATGTCGCATTTAAGTCAAACCCCACCTTTATGCATTCGTATAACATGCTGTGAAAGATTATTAGGCATCTCACTAGTATAGTCACATTTCTCACATTTGAATGGTTTCGAGCCTATATGTGTTTTACGTATGTGATTTCTGAGGGGTCCCTGTTGCATTGCTGAATACTCACATAAGTGACATTTAAATGGTATCTTTCGTATGTGTTCTTTTCTCATATGCTGTGTGAGATTTCTAAATACTGTAGTAGTATAGTCACAAAAACGGCATTTAAATGTTTTCCCTGCTGAATGCGTTTTTATGTGCTGTGTGAGAAGAGAACGCTGTGCACAAGCGTGATCGCATAGGGAGCATTTGAATGCTTTCTCGCGAGAATGACTTTGTAAATGCTGCGTAAGAAGAGCAGGTGTTGTACAAGCATGGTCGCATATGATGCATTTAAATTGTGGTTTGTTACCAATAAGCCGTGTTGCTTGTTCTGGTATTTCTATCAGAGGTATTGCAGAAGTAGTAGTGTCAGTTGATTCTAATCCTACAACTTTTACGTCAAATCTAAAAATAAAAACTAGTACAGAAAATGAGAACAAAATTTTGAGAAACGATTGAACATTAGTTACTATTGCTGTGATTGCAGTTAGTAGACAGTTCACTGATCATAATAGTAACATGTTTACGATGACCATCTATGCCAGTTTTCATACAAACTAATAAAAATAAAAAATAAAATATTTATCATAATATAACTGTGTTTAAGTATTTTCTTGTCTCCCCGCGGTAGCTCAACTGGTTAAAGCTCCCAGTTGGAAATTTTAGAGGTTCCTAGTTGAAATAGAGGCCAAAGTTATTTTTCAAAAAAAATTTTGTCATCTAGATTAAAAAAGTTATCTTAGCAGACTATCTCCATTTGATATTTCCTAACAGAGATACAAATATAATACAAAAAAGAGATACAAATAAAATACAAAAAACAGATCAACAAATTTTAATTAATTGTCGGTAACTTTAACTTAAATATATTTTTTTTTGTTAAATCGGATGTGCTGATTCTGAATATGGCAATAAAAAAGTTGGCAGTAGTCTCAATTTTCCATAATTTGGAATCTAAATAATTTTGAAGGAAAATAAATCTCGTTGACCACTGGGAGAACCAAAATGGTGTTTTGTTGTGTAAGTTTAAGACTGCATTTAAAATAGAAATGTTAGTTAAAAATTTCTACTAAAATTCAGATACTGGATCAAACAACAAAATGTTATTGCTGATGCCATAAAACGGAAAATAATATTCAACAAATTTTGATCGGGTTTTCTCTGAATTTTTTATATCTAATTATCAGTTGATTTGTGATCACGTGGGATTTAGACATCAATATTGCTTATATTTGTAAAATATTGCGTAAATATGAAGTACTATATACCTAGCGTAAAAGTACACTACTTAAAAATGCATGCAGCCTTGTTCATATGACGTCCTGACCATAAGTAAACAACAATGCAAATAACTTGACTATTTTTAAGTACATGCTGTAGTAAGCATTTGAAATCATAATAATAATGATAACAATAATAATAGGCATACGTACGATAAAGAATTAGTTGAACTAACATAGTCACTCTCACATTTCGTATTACCTGTAAACCATAAATTAAAATTAAAAGAAAAATGTTTATAATAACTCTATTTATTTTATAAAAATATATAACTCACCATTATATTCGCTTTTAACGGGGAAAACGGTTTCGATATCGGGTTCATCAACAAATTCAACTTTAAACTCGACAAACCAATTGTCAATGAACTTCATGCATTCTACATCCAAAACATGGGAAATTTCAGACTTAACTTGTGTCTCTTCGAACTCCAAAGACGGTTCATCCTTTACTTTGATAATACTTTGTTCAAAAGTAGAACTATCCAAACAAAATGATTCTGGCATATTTTCATCTGCACATTCCACACTATCGTGTACTGGCCTACTAACGTTTGCTGAATGTTCGGAATTCATTGTATCAGGTTACCTTTATAATAATAAAATGTAAGGTTATGTTTTCTTTCAAAGCTACTTGCAAGGTTTCGTCAACAATAGATGGCGCCACCGCAGTCTCATTGGTTGGCCTACAATACTACAACCTGGCAGAGCTGGTTTCAATTTTAATTCAAACACAAATACTTAAAACAAAGTTATTTATTCAACATTTTCTACACTATCAATATTTACATCAGCTTTATGTTTATCATCATCATTCTTCATCATTTTCCTTTTCTTCTTTTTCTTTAAACCTTTCTTCAGCAACTTCCTCTCTTCTTCGTCAGGATCAAGTCCTTCCAAAATCCACTTCTTTCTTTTATTAATCATTCTCCTTTCAAAGAAATCCGTCTCGTCCAGAGTAATATGTGCTTCACTCTTGGCAACTGCAATCTGCGTAAAAATTTTCCCCACCTCCTTATCTAAAAGACAAAACAAAAAATAAACTAAACATTTTCTTTATTTTTTTAAAAATTATTTTACCGTCAATTTTAAACTCCGTGAGTTTCGTATTGATAAACTCTTCGATCTTCTGTAAATGTGGAATATCGTATTGGCTTATTAAAGATATTGCTTGACCTTTTCGACCGGCTCTCGCAGTTCTGCCAACACGATGGACGTATTCTTTTGGTTCCTTCGGTATGGTATGGTTTATTACTAATTGTACAGTGGGTATGTCTAAGCCTCGAGAAGCTACGTCTGTTGCAAGTAATATTTTAACAGTGTTTGATTTAAATTTTGCTAAAGCGGCTAAACGTTGCGTTTGTGGGATCATTGCATGTAGGGCGACGTTTTCAAAACCAACGTCGTTCAACATCATAGATAAAACTTGACATTTCCTGTAAAAAGAAAACGGATTTTCATTTCGATTTATTGATTATTATTAACAATGTACATGAGTACTACAAAATAATTTTAAAAAGTGCTCCTGTAACTTTAGTATTTTAAACTTCCGTATCACTATAAATTATTTAAATTTTTTATTAAAAATGCTATGAGGAAACTTATTGACTGATTGAATGATAATTAAAGCAAATTAAAACAAAAACTATTTGCTAAAAACTAATGAACTGAAATTTCTGGTAAGCCAAATCTCCAAAATTTAGTAAATAAAATGTAGAACTAGAGCTATAAAAAATTTATTTTTTAAGCCTACATTGATTTGTTATGAAACCCCTTTCTAGAAAATCGAAATTTAAGTATATTAAATCTTGTTTCTATGAACCCACAACACCAAAAACAAATTTGGCCCAAGTAAAAAAAGTATGGCCCAATTAAAAAAGTAGGTCTTCGGGAAAAAGAAAAACTGATTGTTTGTAATAAAGTGTGAAGCTATTTTATTTGTTCAAGTTGAAAAACTTTAATAATACAGTGTGAAATAAAAATAAAAATTATATACTCTTGCAAAGTTAGGTCTCCGCGTAATTTAAACAATTTTTGGTTTTTAGACAATTTTCATATTTTTGTCAGCAAATTACACCTAGAAAGAATTCCCAGTTTTGACACAGGGTGTATCCAAATATTTTAACCGAAATAAAGAACAACACTTAATTTTTTTATTGGTGTTTCTGTTTTGTTTGATTGTTTGTTTTGCCTATTAACTTAGATCATGTTTATAAACCACGTATATTGATTCAGAAAAATGCTTTTTGGCTCACTGTATAATAGAGGTGCAAATCGTTTCTGTTTTTGAATTGATAGTGTGAATATTTTTGATTAGCTTTTTCAGATATGTGGCTATGGCAACAAACTTTTACTAACAGTTTTTACTGGCAAAAGAAAATTATTAAATTTAAATTAAATTTTCTTCAGTATCTACAAACAGAAACATTGTTTTTTGGATTGTGCCACATTTTATCAGATGTTTAAGGTTTTAAGTTGTGTTTTTAAAGGCAAAGTGAATCATAAAATCAAAATTAAATACTTACAGCCGTATTCTTGCCACAACACTATTATTTAAACTCCTGTTTAAGTAATAATTAAAAAAGTGTTAGTGATTATAACTGTTTATTTTATATGTATATAAAACTGCTCTATAAAAATTTAAGAAATTTCATATCCGGAATTTATTATTTAGAGAAACATCCTGTAGACATTATCTTTTCGTTTCTAGACAGGTTATATGTATAATCAAGATAACTATTTTAGATATTTAAGACGAAAAAGTGTCATGTAGATACAAAAGATTTCCAGAAATATTTTTTAATGAGTAGAATTGTAACTCTAACTCTTATGTACATTAAACTCAATCAAGTGCATGAAATTCCAAGACTAGTAGTTTTAAATAATATTTTAAATAAACAAATAACAAATATTGTATTGTATTACTTTATCATACGCAGTATAATAAAGTATTGTAATCATGCCAAAAAAAAAAATTGAGTTTTTAGCGGAAATAGGTCTTTTTGGGTCCCCTGAACATTTTTGACCAAGGTACAAAAAAATGTCTGTGTGTGTGTGTGTGTGTGTCTGTGTGTGTGTGTGTGTGTGTGTGTGTTTAAACGATTTTTGTGACGACAATTCCGGAGAAACTACTAAAGGTATCGGGACGAAAGTTCATATTTAGAAGTTTCATGACCTAACTTAGAGCTGAAAAGCTTTTGGTTAAAAAGGTTCCAAAGGAACTGGTAGTTTATTCTAAGCCTTTTTCAAGGATTTTGCAAATGAGCCGCCATTTCTGTAATTTCGTCAAAATAGTTAAATAATAAATTAAAGTAGAGGAAATTTTGAATAATTTATGCCTATGACATTTTTTGGTAAATTGAAAAGTTTAGCTGCAAGAGCAAATTCTATTCGATCGAGATCGGTCGCATCTGCACTGATATGAAAATAAATAGTAGCCAGATTTTTGACAAATATTTGTTTGTACTGTCACCACAGAAATGTCTATGGATGTCACACTCGAAAACAGCTGATTTCATCAGAGGTTGGAGAACCGCTATGGAACGTTGCCGCTCTAGTGCGGCAAAGCACAAAATACAAAATTCAAATAAAATAAGACCACCAATTTGATTGTTTGTTGATAAGATATATCAACCCGTTGTTATATCTAATTGTAAAAACGATAAATTGAGAAAGTAAATAATGTATAGCGATGAGAGTAGTTATATTTTAGTATGTTGGTACGGATGTGACATCTACAGTGTCATGAATGAATACAAATCTGTCAAAATTTGAATTAACTTTTTAAACTTGACGTTTCGTAGAAGTGGTATAAACCTAACATTTCCTATTCAGAAAAATAACCATTTTTGGTTTTTTTTAAATACCTATTTCTCAAAAAGCAACACAAAAAACGTTGATGTCACTCCTGCCGAAAACTACATAGCTTGACCCGCTCACATGCGACGGCGACGCTCCGCTATCGGTGACGCGCCGCATCACCGCTCGTCGCGCTATTCCGTACTTTGGGCACTTGTGAGATAAACAACTATTATTCTGATGACAGTAGGTAGTTTCAAATGGTGATGCTTTGACAACAGCCTTCTATTGATACTATTGACTATCAAAATATCTGTCAAATCCTGGGTAACTAGTTTAATTTTAATGCAGACACGATTTATCTCAGTCAAATAGATTCTCGTGCGGCTAAACTGTTAATTTTATATTTTGTATGATAAAGTCATGTGCCTGGCCACATCAGATTTTTTTTGTGTTAGAGGAACAAAAATCCAAACATACAGCATAATACTTGTTATATGATTATTTAATAATAGTAAATATTCTACATTATTATAACATAAAACCCATTACGCTTAAAACTTACTTGCATGAATCCACAAAAACCATAACACTCCCACTTGCATCATTCCCCCTAAAAGTCCTTATCGTCTCTACGAAATAACCATCCCTAATATCCTTGGGGCACAAAACGTAATGCTGCTCCAACTCCTCAACGGTCGCAACTTCAGCAGGCGTCTCATACAAAAACACATCCGTCTTAGCGATCTCTTTAAAAATCATCAACGTATCCGTAATCGTAGCCGAGAAAAACAAATTCTGCCTCTGCTTAGGCAAAGCCCCAAATATTGTTTTAATCTGCGCGTCAAAATCCCCACCCAATAATCTATCAGCCTCATCCACAACGAGGTACTTAATCTTCGATAACGTAAACGTTTTGCAGCTTTCTATGTGGTCTGCCAGTCTCCCAGGTGTCGAAACGACAATATGAGGTCTCTTCGATAATTCTTGACCCTGCGCCACCATATCCATTCCGCCAACTATAACGCTGCATCGTAAATTCATCGGTTTGCCAAGAACGTTGAATTGATCGGCGATTTGGAAGGCTAGTTCGCGTACTGGGGTTAAAATGAGGGCAAATATTCCGTATGGGTCCTCCGCGAGGTCTTGGAGTATCGGTAGGGCAAACGCTAGGGTTTTTCCGCTACCTGTTTTGGCTGCGCCGATGCAGTCTCGTCCTTTTAGAATTTCCGGGATGCAGTTCTCTTGGATTGGTGTTGGGTTCTGGACACCTTTTAAAGAAATAAATGGTGAATGAAGATGTTTTTAGAATGGGAAATTGTTGACAATACTTGTGTGTACAAGTAGTTGTTTCAAGAGCAATAACCAAAGTGTGGATAAATTAAAGTTTAACTCTAAAGTGATATAATATACAGAAAAAAATATATCAATTAATATAAGTTAGTAATAATATATTTATTTACACCAAAATGCAATATAAACAAAACATGGATTCAAAAAGCATTTCAAAGGACTTAATAAAACATTTTTTAAAGCCAGGCAAAGTTAACGACTAATCTAGTAAATATGAAAAGTATAAATGCTCTACTAACAATGATAGTATTTATAAAAGTTTATAAAAGTTGCTGCTTCCTTCGAGATAAAAAAGCCAATAATCAACTCTTAAATTTTGAGTTATTTTTAAATTACTATAAATGAGGGATAATTCAGAAAATATGTATTTGGGATAAGAGTAAAGTGCATTTGTTTTAATTACTTATAACCTAGAAAGTTAGTTTTGAAGGAAAAATTAATTAATTAGGAATCATTAAAAAGGAATCATTTAAAATTTTGATAATCTGGTTACATTTTTTTGATTCTGTATTCAAGATATTTCCCACCTGTTACAGGGTTTTTCATAACACGACGCAAAAAATTAAACAATTAATATAACATAAAATTCTAAGTAAAACATCCGAGATAAATACGAGATTGTTCAATAGTGTTTTGTTTTCGAAATAATGCACTTGAAAGTGTTTTGTCTTATGGGTAAATACAGTAAGAAAGGTAGAATGTAGATTTTTCTGTTTCGCAATAATTATTATTATTAACATTACATAAATGTGAATACCAAAAATATTAGCTATTAACCACAATTATATGATAAAATAATAAGTAATTTGTTCCATTTAAAACATTCCTTTTGTTTATTAATTTACTGCGATCAGAAAACATTAAAATCAAATAACTCAAAAACAAGGGCCAATTGGAAAAAAAATCGCATTTTTTACTTCTGGTTCCTAATTTAGTTATCACAAGTCACATAAGAAATAAAATAAAATTAAAAAAAATAGATTAGAAACAATTTAATTTGAACTTATAGAAGTAACCTTTCCAAAAATTAAAATATTTTACCTTCTTTTCAACAATATGTAATAAAACTTTTTTAATAACCATTAATCTGAAATTATCATACATAGAAGTACCAAATTAGACTCTTTTCTTTGATAGAAATGACAATAGAATACTAATAGTACATAAATTGGCCAAACTGCGATTTATGCACTATTAGTATTCTAGTTCTAATTAATATACCGAAAAAATAACGAATTTTGGTTAGTTTTTTAAATTTCCTTTGTTAATAATAAATTTAAAAAATATATAATTTTGTTTAAAAATATAATAATACTTTCTTAGCAAGTTAAGTATGCATTTGCGTACAGACGTACACGTTATTTGACATGCACAATGCAGACTATCAGGTGCATGAAGTTTTAGAACTATTTAAAATTTATTATATTTCAAAATGATGAAAAAATTCTGTAATATTTTTCAGATCATATATTCTTCAAAAAAGTTAACACAACAATGGTTTGTACTAAAGAAAAGACAACCAAATGACTGTATAATCCATTTTTTGATATCGGCAACGTAAAAGACAAACCATTCTTAAGCTCAACATTTTATAAACGATAAAGGCCCTGTAGAGTTAAGGTTGAACCACAATGGTACGCAGTTTGGTCATTATTACATATCTCAGACAACGTAACTGCACAGCTCTTACGGTTCAACTATATTTTACATGTCTTCAATATTGCAAGAGACTTAAATTGCAAATACCAAATAAAATTACCATAACACCTTCGTATCGGTTGTAACGTCAGGAATATTATTTAAATGTATTATTACTAATTCTTACCTATAGTATTGCATTGTCGCACAAGCCAAGAGTCGATTTTTAATTCTCCAAACGATTTCGGCATTTTTATCTTGTAACAATTGTCAGTTAATCATAAACAGATTAAAATGCATGCCATCATAACATTACAACGTGACATAACCTAGAATAAACTTGGGAAAAATAATGTCAGTAATTCCGAGTAGGAGTAACTTTTGCTTTTTATAGTTGGCCAGATGCACAATACAAATAACGGTTATTCTATAAATTTGTATGTAATTTGTTAATTTTAATAAATATGTATGATGTATAATAGATAAATATTTGATAAATATCATAATTTGTAAAACGGGTAGTAAGTTGTAAACTGTAGATTTGCTGTTTTGGATTATTTTTTTTAAATTTACCGCCGGTTCGGAGGTATGTTGGTAGCGGTGGTTTCCTCTACGCCGACACGACTGCGCGTTCCTTCTTTTCCGCTTGGAAGTACCAAGAGTGACAGGTTAGTGCGTTTTTCTCCTAATGTACATCAATATTTTACTTAATTTAACTGATAAACTCAATATATTTGCACCGTAAAATTAATTATTAACATCCTTACGCTGTGAGTAGTCCTTTTGATTATATCGCGCATTGTTTGCGTATAAATATACACGCTTGTGATTATCGATCGCATTCACGTGTTGGCATGTTTTGTTAACTTCGTTTCTTTTACCGTTACAGAAAATGCCGTCGGTTACATTAAAGGACGTTGACCAACACAAGTTCGTCAAGGCTTTTGCCCAATTCCTCAAGAAGTAAGTCAATTTTGATGCTTAAATTCCAACATAACCTCTAAACCTTTTTTAATCGTTACAGGTCTGGAAAACTGAAGGTACCAGAATGGGTTGATTTAGTTAAGACCTCCAGGGCTAAGGAGCTGGCGCCTTATGACCCCGACTGGTACTACGTTCGTTGTTCTGCCGTAATTCGCCACATTTATATCAGATCTCCCGTTGGTGTTGGATCGGTAACAAAGATCTTCGGTTCCCGTAAACGTAACGGAACCTTGCCGTCGCACTTCTGCAGGTCTGCCGGAAGCATCGCCCGCAGATCCCTTCAGAGTTTGGAGGCCCTGAAGTTGATCGAGAAAACACCGGAAGGTGGCAGGAAAATTACGAATCAGGGCAGACGTGATTTAGATCGTATTGCCGCGCAAGTTAAGGCCAAGGAACGCAAGGCCCTTAAAGCTGGCATTATTGTATTATAAATTGACTCTTTTTTAATAAAGTAAGACTTTAAAAAATTGATTGTTGAGTGTTTTTGTGATGCGATTGTGTTGGTTTGGTAAAAGATTTATAAGAACCGAGATTTTGGTAATAATTTGTCCAAGTGTCAATATATAATACAGGTGACCTACTCTTTAAACTTTTTTTAGAAAACAAGAATTGTTGAACCAAAATAACTAATCAGATCAGTGAAAAAAAAGAAGTTCTCAAAGTAACTTTCTTGGCATAAAATTCAGTAAGAAGTTTTATATTAACTTATTTTTATTATTTGTAATTTTGTTACTTGGGTGGTTGTTTAAAATTATAACGTTAATTAAAATATTTTTGGAAATTTTCTCATTTTAATGTAGCGCTAAAATGGAGATAGGCAACCAACTATAATTCTTAAATTTAATCAGATTTACTCCGGCATTTTCAGTCAAATTAGTTAAACTGCACCTACTGTAACCCCCCGGAAATGAGAAAAAAACACGGCTATCGGAAAATGCCAAAATTCAACATGGCGCCCATAAAAAAAACAATAGTTGGCCATGGTTACACCGCCATCTTTGATGTTATTTCAAATTAAAAAATTACACTGCATTCCTTGTTAAAAAGTAGCTGTAGAATGTTTATGTTTCAAATGTCTAGCTACTCTTGGTTTTAAATAAAAAATTAAAAACGCTATCTTAACATTTGTTTTTTGCGGATATCTTCAAAATGAAAAATGATAGCTTCAATTTCTTTTCAGATAATTGATCAACACAAAAATACGATACTTTGCAAAATTTAAACATAGGCTCTATCTCCACTAATAAGCGAGATCTCCATGGTGAGCCTCGAAATGGAATCATCCGGTATAGCAAGTAATGGTTGCCTACTCTAATTGTAGGCCCATCTTAACTACACTACATTTTCTTTACTACTAAAAAAAACTACCTAAAACATTTGTTAGCTTCTAAAGTATGGGAAAAATTATCTATCATATTGTGGGCATATATTATGGTGCACACTGCACAACCTTATAAAAAGACACTCGTTTTTGTCATGGATTTCATGGAAAAAAACTACTTTTAATATAACCGAGCATACGCATAAGGGGAGAAGGGTGTGTACCATAAATGATGTATAAATATTACCCTTGGATCTTCAAGCAAATACAGAATGAAAATTAAATTAATTTTGGATTTTCTTTAATTTTTGGTATCTATTTTATGTCATTTTATACACATATCAACAATTAACTTCCGATTACTATCCATGCAGTAAGATTATTAAAAATGAGGCAATTCAGAATGTATAAAGTAACAAGAGAATTTTTGTAATTAACCAGTTCAAACACTTACTTTAATTGTTTAATTTGCTTAGTAAGTTTATATAAATTATTTCATTGTTAAATACAATAAAACATTTACAACAAATTGCATATGGGAGATTTCGCTGTACTTAAATATAGAAGGAAAACAAAAATGCAATACTAGTCTGGTAAAAAACAGCCAGTAAACATTTGAATGTAAGATGTATGCATAAAAACAACGGCAGATTTAGAATTACCCAATTTGTCGAAAAGATAAGAATGGAATACAATTTTTACAATATTATGCAAATTATGAATAGAAATTTGCTTAATTTTAGTTATTCCTCTAAAATACCAAGTGAATTAATACGGTCACATATTCAAAGTGTGAGTGTACCGAGAAAATATATCACACAAAATTTTACGATTATAAATAGGGACAAACAATGGTAATCACAAAATTCCCGATTTCTGAAATTTGTGTCACGTTTTGTAACAACATAGGGAAAAGGCCGATAATTTCCTACAAAGAAGAAAACAACAATATTTGTGGTATACTTTTAATGATATAATAGGTAAGTACAAAGGCAAGTAGGTTTTTATACAAAGCAAAATAACTGTACTCTCTATACTTGGAATAAATCATTCCTCAAAATAAATATTCATTCAAAAATAGTTGATATAAATTATCCGTAGAATGAGATATAAAAATAACTCTTCGTTCAATTAACTAATACTGATATCAATCACAAATTAAAAATAAATATTTGGAAGTGCAAATGACTAGAATAAGTTGACTTAGGTACTAGAAAATGAAGATATAATTTAACAATCTTTTTTTTGTGGCACATGATTTCAAATATATTATTTTAATTATTAATATTTTTTTAAGATGTCTTCCAACAGTTAGTTTGCATAACACTTTATTATTAAGAAGCTTCAGTCCTTTTTTTCTATTTAATCATCTTATTTTAAAACTACACATTTTCACCTATATTGACTGTTAGTTATAATTTTAGTGGAAATTGTGAATTTTAGGTTGCGTGAAATTATAATAAAAAAAATGTGACAAAGAAGTGAATTCTTAATCAAACTCTGCTGAAATACTAGATCCGGACATATATAAAACCGATCATAAAATTTTATAGAATATATTTGAAGTTATAACACAATCTTAGAAACGTTAGTTTTTTGTAAGTAATCGCATAAAAGGTACTACGAAAGCGTCAGGGCTGATCAATAAAATCTCACTTTGAACCAACCATTTGATTTTTTCTTAGTTTAGAAGGTAAATTTTAAACTTTCTGATCCCCCTGTGAATTCACACCGTAAAAGATATTACATCTAAATCTCAGACTTATTAGTTTTCCTCTTTAATAATTAGAATTGTTTATATCATTCTCTAATTAATTAGATAGTTTATATATTTTTTCAACGAAGATAATGGTGCTCGAAATCGAACGTAGCCAGCAGCTGTCAAACGAACATAACCTTACAACTTTTGACAGTTGCGAGTTACCTTTCTATATACAGTGCGATTGAGGTTTGAGCATCAACATAGGTTCTTGTTTAGCATATTTAAATTAGGTACGTTGTTATCGTTTGTTACGCTGACAAATTAAAATTAATAAAACTTTTTTATTTCAACAAAGAATTAAAATTGTCTTGTTTTACGAGGAATCCTATCAGATTACACTATTGTGCATGAAATTTCAGTATGGCTACTACAAACAAAACAAAAGGTAACTATAGTTTCTCCATCTTCATCAGTTATCCAACAATATTAGTATTACTTAAAGTAGGCTAAATTATGGAAAAAGAATAATTAAAAACATGATTTACAGAGAGAAAAATAAACAGTACAAAATTCCGCAATAGATTTAGTTTTTTGTTGATATCTTTTAAACCACAAAAGACAGGTAAATTTCCTTTTAGATAAATAAACAGCATGAATATGTACAGATTTTAACATACGTTCCATCTATGCTTAACAAACAACATCCCCAGTTAACCCTCAAATTTGAATCACCTTGTATAGAAAAGACTTTTTTTGACACCATTTACATATAAATACACCTTAACCTCTACAGCAAAAAGATGATATATCCCCAGAATTAAATCATGGACAAAATTACTACGAAATAACAATTCAAAAATTCAGTTCCATTTTGATAATCTTTCGCTCTAAGAAGTATAGGCAAGAGTAGTTAGTTTAGAGGGTTGCTTGCGGAGTATTGCTATCATTTGCGGAGTCCATGCCAGCCTGTCGCAGCCAGTGGCGAAGGTTTCTCGTCCGTTCCACCAGGGTTGTTGTAGCTCCTTGCGTTGCGTGAGTCACAACGGTGCTCTGAGCGTTGGACAGAGCGACGTGCTGCCTGTAGTTGTGCAGCCTGTCGGCGAGAGTTGGTATGGAGGGGGGAGCGGGCACCGGGGGCGCAGCTCCTGCCAAAACGGGCCATCCCATGTCCGGGTAGATTAACGGTAGTGGTGGTATTACTGAATGGAATCGAAACAAGAAATGTGATAAAGAGCGATTTTAGGGGTCCTATCCAGCATTTTTTCTTTCCGTAGTAAAAAAGGGACAATTTAATTCTGATAATGATGTTGAAATGTTTTATTTTAATGATATTAACTTTATTTTTATTAATTCAGTTTAAGTTCACTTTAAGTTAGCAGTCTGTATTTTTACATAATAAATTAAAAGTCGTTTGTAATCATTTTACATTTTTACTAATTAATTAATTTATAATGAAATGAGATAGAAATGTCTTATTATAGAGTGAGCACGTAAAACCTAGAAACATGACAGTTTGTGTTTTGTGTTAGCTGTAGCCAGTGAACTGTACATACTACGTATAACTGGAACGGACCCGCGCTTTATATTGGCTGGCGAGAAGTGTTGCAGGCGCAAGCAAAAGAGACAGAGCAATAGCGTGGGCAATGTGTCACTGTCTGACAACCGTAGGTAGATAGCGGAAAGCAGTAGTGTTTCGCTTTTTTATTTTATTCCAGCTGAACCCATTGTCCTAGAAACCTCAAAATGGTCTCATAGTAAAGCTAAAACCTAAAAAAAATTTCCCAAATGTTTTTTACGCTTTTACAGCGATTTTTAACAGAGACGCGGACGGCTTGATGTAAATATGTATATTTTGATAATAAAAATTGACGAAATTTTTCAAATAAGAAACCGTTTCAGACATTGTGTCATGTTTCCTTACTTTACGCGCTCAATGTATATATATTTCGAATGAATAAAATTTTAAACGTGAAAAATAATTTATAAGTATTAATATTATCGAATAAATATAATAATCAGCATCATGTGGACTACTTTTAATGTCAGAATGCGTTTTCTTAATTCAATAATACAAAGAGCATTTAGTTGTTAAACTGCAAATGTTTTAAATTAACGAATAACTACTAATATATTATTTGAGAGTACCATCGCGAGCATAAAAAATGGGTGACAGCAAAGTGAAATTGGGCACTTATATTCTCAAAAATTTTAGTTTTGTAACACTTATTTTGACTGTATTTGTTAACCTATGATGTCTAAACTCTGACAGTATTTGTCAACCTACAATTTTGTTCCGGTTCCATCAATTTTATTCTTCGCGGTATTCTTGCCGACACTTAATTCAATAACAATTTCTCGAATGCTGATTTTATCATGTAGTCGACTTTTAATTTGCCTTCTAAAATTCATTTAATTGCGAAATTTTTATTTATGTCGTAAAAATTCAAGATGACATTAATGTGACATGACAAGCGTACTGACATTGCATTACGAAGCCCAGTTTAATCAGTGCAAATCAGAGTGTCCCCGTTTTTTATGCTTGCGATAGTACCTAGTCTGTAAATTTTAATTAGGCGGAATATATGAACAAAATATAACTTTTATTAAAGCTGCGATTATTATCTCATGTATTTAAGTCTCTGCAAGAGTTAAGGGTTGATTAATTTGTTCCAATTAAATTGAAAAAGATATTACAAATAAAAAAGTTAAATTCAAACCGCATACGGTGATAGTACAGTATGAGATAGAAAGAGATAGCTCAACCACTGCACTGCGGTTTGCATACCAAATGCATTTGGTATTGACCATTAGGGGTCCTTTCCAGTTATATGTAGTATGTACAGTTCACTGGCTGTAGCTAACCACCAAAAATTGCCTCCATATTGAAGGTATTTTTATTAATGAAGAACATTGGTGTTTCTTTTAACAATTTGAAATTTGCAACAATTACATCAGTAGAAGTAAGAAGGAGCATTTCCATTCATAAAAATTTATGACTTCCTATATTTTTTTCTTAATAAAAATAAATAGTAAAGAAGATTTTGAGTGACGTTTTTTTTTTGTATGATTTTTTAAACTTAAAAAATAAAACAGAAAAACACAAAAGTGCGTGTTTTTTCTATTCTAATTCAGTTTAAGTTCACTTTAAGTTAGCAGTCTGTATTTTTACATAATAAATTAAAAGTCGTTTGTAATCATTTTGCCTTTTTTATTTATTAATTAACTTATAATGAAATGAGACAGAAATGTCTTATTATACAGTGAGTACGTAAAACATAGAAACATGATCGTTTGTGTTTTTTGTTAGCAGTAGAAATAAAACAGTTTGTTTAAAAAAAAAACACTTCGGTTTTTACATAAACTCATTTTTACATAAAATTGTATATAAAATATATAAAATTGTGTAAAATATGTGCATTATAATTAAAAATCAACTTGTCTGAGAATTTTTTAAAATAACAAACTTTGTCAGAGTTTTTTCATGTCTTTACTCCACGCGCACACTGTTTATTATATGAAAGGAATGCAATCACCTGAATAAAAAAATCTTTCTGCGGAAAACGTAATGTGCAAAAAGGAAAAATACTCTAGTTTTCGGCTTCCTATCGAAATAAAAGCTGCTGGGGTAGAGTTCAATACCGTACTGATTTGTCAGTGAATTGAATAACAATAATTAATAACAACACTACTTGTTTTAATCAATATAATTTCAGCACACAATCATAAAATAGGATATTTGATATGAAAAATGATGAAATTGATATTTTAACCAATAAAATTAGAAAAATATAAAAAAATAGCTTACCGTACTTACTCGGGTTAATATTACCGGCCTGCTGTTGCTTGTGCAGCACCTCCCATATCTCCCTGATCTCCGAATTCAAATTCTCGAGGCTCTGGATGATCTCCGACGATTCCTGGAAATTCTCGCTTTTAAGTAACGATCGCGTCGCGGCGGCGTCGGCCATCGCGAACTCGGTCGAACTTATCCCGGAGCTGGCGCTGTGCGATGACACGTCGCTCAACGTCGTGTCTTCCAGCTTGCCGTGGTCGTCCGAGACGGAGGCCCTCTGCAGCGATTGCTCCAGATGCCTTAACCTTATAATTTTCTCACCTAGTAGGCTTCTCGTACGATGCAACGATACCTCCATGTCGGTCAGTTCTTTTTCCTCCTGAAATTAAAACGGTAGCAAAAATTACTTCTTGGTTAAACAAATTAATGTCTAAAGATAACTTTTAAAATTAGTAACACTGTGATTAAGCTGGGCTTCGAAATGAGTAGGCAACCAAATATACTTTATAATATAATTCAGCGTAATTCAGCGAAATGATTAGGTATTTCCATTCAAATTATACGTTAAACTGAACTTGATACCTTTGGCTATAATACAAAAAATATCCGGCTCAATTCTGTCAAGTGTAGGTGAAGAATTTTGTGAATATCGGCATTTATCTGTTGATCGCAAGAAGACTACGACATAGCTACTAATAATCCTAAAATTCTAAAATCATATGGTTTTCCGAAAACGTAGGGTCAAAATGTAAAAAGTGTGATTTTGGCAATTATTATAATTTTATTTATTTTACCTGTAGCCCATTACCCTAGAAACCTGAAAAGCGTCTCATTGGAAACATTAAACTTTGTACTTAACTTTATGTATGCTTAAGGTAACGCATCAGTGACATTTAAAAATATAGTTGATTAAATGGCCCACAAAGTAAATATTACCTACAAAGCGTAATTAACTATTTTTTTTTTATTTTGTAGAAGCAACCAACATCTTAAAAATGGCAGGGCATTAATGTAGTTAATTAAATTACTCTTTATAAAGGTATAAAAGCTGATTGTCACTAATATTGTTTTTACAAATAAACATGCCAACGCTGCTGGAAAAGTTCGCAGAGATATCCTGCGAGGAGGTGGCAAGGGTCATTGCCGGACTAAGAAATAAGACATCTGTCGATGTTTTGGGGATCAACATTCGGATGCTGAAAGAGGTGGTGGATTCACTGGTGCCATTTATCACCTACATGTTCAACACCTGTCTGCGGAGGGGTGTCTTTCCGGACTGAAGATTGCCGTGGTACCTCCAATCTACAAGAAGGGAGCCGGGGACGACTGCTCCAGCTACAGGCCAGTCTCGGTACTGCCAATAGCTTCAAAAATCTTGGAAAAAATTTTGCTGACAAGACTTACAAAATATTTCGACGACCATGGATATTTTACAGTAAGTCAGCACGGATTTCGAAAACAACGTAGCATAACCACAGCATGGCACTCCTACATGACAGACATCTGTGAAGCAGTGGATCGTGGTGAAGTATGCTCCTCTTACATGTGTGATCTCACAAAAGCCTTCGATACTATATCCCATGAAGTGCTAATACATAAGCTCTCGAAATACGGCATTAGAGGAAAAGCATTGGAGATACTAAAGAATTATCTGCACAACAGGTGTCAGTCGGTAATCCTAAATGGAGTGAAGAGTGCTCCGGTAACCATCAAATATGGCGTCCCGCAAGGTTCCATTCCTGGACCGACTATTTTTTACATTTATATAAATGACCTCCCAGAACATATGTGTTGCAAGACCATACTGTATGCAGATGATACAACCCTGGTCTCCAGGAGTAAGACTCAGATGCTGCTACAACAGCAGCTGGAGGGGGAGCTGCTGAAGGCAGAGAACTGGTTCAGGAAAAATGGTCTGGTGCTGAACAGAGCAAAGACACAAAAAATTACGTTTGTGATGGATGCCTGCGGGTGACCCCGTGTAGCTGCTTGGTGTCTGGATAGATCCTAGACTTACATTCAAAACACATGTAAATAACCTGTGCAGCAAATTGTCAAAATCAATTTTTGCAATAAAGTGTATGTTCAAGACCATTGGCTCGGAGGCAGGTCTCATTGCATAGCATGCCATATTCCACTTTCAGATGGTCTATGCTATAGAAGTCTAGGGCGATATGCTACATTTCAAGATGGCACTGATAGAGCAAAAGAAGGCAGTTCGCAGTATAGAGGGCATGAATAACTTAGAACATTGCAAACCTCTCTTTTTAAAGCACAGAATATTAACGGGTCCAGCTGAGTATATCTACCGAGTCCTGTCAGATCTCCATGCTCATCGTTGCTTTCAGCTACAGCATAGTGGAGACTCCCATAATTACAACACGAGAACTGGGTCACACCTGATGCCCCCACAGATCAGACTACATCTGCGGAGTACCTGAGACGAGGAGCTTTGTTGTACAACGAGTGTCCACAATCATGGAAGGAGGAATCGCTGCAAAAGTTCAAACAGCTTTTGAAGGAGCATCTGTTGGCTTTGTCACCATACACAATGGAACAAGTTGTGCTGTAAACAAGTTGCTGTTCTTGAAGACATTGGTGTGTGTATTATGTATTTGTAAATGAAATGAAATGTTCTTGACGTTAACTGTACAGTTATTAAAGCCTATTTGATTTGATTTGATGAAATGTTAAATATTTAGATATTCGTTTTGCCCAATACATTCTCCCAAGAATAATTTTATTAAAAAACATTACTTATTCTATTATTGACACCATCTTAGACAAATATTTACTATAGTTATTACAATGCAATGAATTTTATGAGTTTTACTATTGTTAAACATGTAATGTTAAGTTTGATGAAATTATTGTTAAAAAGTTGAAAGTCTTATGATCAGTTGCAGAAAGGCTCATCAACTCTGAACGTTATCCAAATTTTTAAATTCTTTTTGACAAAAATTAAAAATAGGCCGTTAGTTAATATGTGCAATTATAAAAATTAAGAAAAGAAAAAATTACCGGTACTCCAGCACAATCTTCATACACTACCTGACACAGCTGCTGCAAGGTGTGCCTGGCCATCGTCCCGTGCTTCAACTTCAAATCCTTCTGCCTCTGCTGGAACACATTCTTCTGCGACCTCAGTCCCTCCTTGGCCCGCTTGATCGAATCCCGCTCCAGGTGAATCCTGTGCCTAAAAAACTCCAACTCGGTGCTACCTTCAAATTTCTGATCATCGGTAAAAGGGTATCTCAAATGGTACGTGTCGGTACCGGTATTTTGCGGGAACTGGTCCTCCAAGTCCTCCAGCTTCTGCAACTGCCTCCGGAGATTCTCGACCGGCGAACAAGACCTCTGCGTTTTCCTCGACTTTCCCACGCTGGAAGCTCGTGTCGCCGAAGAACTTTTCAGACGCGAGAAGAGTTTCCTGCGGCTCCTCCCCGGGTTCGTGTTGCTGTCCGAAGAATCCTCGTTGTTCTTCGTGAATTGTTCTTCGTCGTGCCTGTTGTAGCTGTGGTCGCTCATCGACGTGTCCATGTCTTGAATAATGAGTTGACGGGTGACCTTGTTCTCGGGTTTCGGTTTCTCGTGACGAGTGTGCTTCGGCGTTGGCGGTTTGTCGGAATTTCTGCGGGCTGATGATGGCGAGTGGAGGGGTGATCTGAAATGTTTGTGTAACGAGATGTTTAGTATTAATTTTGGTGCTTTTAACTTGTGAAACTGTTGATTAGTTTATATGACAGATGTTTTGCTAGACTAATTTGTGAAATTGAAACCTATAGGTATCCAATTACCTCTAGTTTTTTTAGGAAAAACTGGTGAGTGCAAAAAAGTGCCAAAAAACGTTTATAATTATAGTGTTGCAGACAACAGGGCAACCGAAAATATGCTCTAAAAGCTGTTTAAGCGTCTATTCAGTTCAAAAATAAAATATGCTCTGTAAGAAAATATTGTCTAATCACCAAGCATTGTTTGTAGCTTTTAGTGGTCAAAACTAGCTTAAAAATATATTGTTATTTTATACCTACTAAATTTGCTTACCACTATCATTTATTTAATACAAAAATAATCAGTAATTTTTTTACTGTGACAAGGAAGGGCCGTTCTAATTGTTTAATTTGTAAAAAGTATATAAAAATATCAATCATTGCTTTACAGTTGGCAAAAAAAATTTTTCCATATAAACCCATACAAATTCTATAGATTAGATTAGTAAAAAATTATTGTTAAAATGTCTACACCAGTGCGAAAAACAGAAAACATGATAAGAAACATAACTTTATTAACCCTATTATAGGTTAATGTTAGTTAAACCATTATTAGTTTTTGAAAATAATATTTGATGATAACACGCAATCTTCTATTTATTTGGTTAATTAAAAAAAATTCAATACAAAAATTCACCTTTTAAATTTGTAGGATTTTTATAAGCATTTCTTATTTATTTATGATAAAATACTTGGATCTTATATTCTTAACATCATACAAGTTAAAACTGTTAAAGTTAAAAGATAATTCTACGTTAGTTGCTTTCTTTTGCTTTGTTTTGTTCTTTTTCAGTTTTTCAATCTTGAAACATCACGTTCAGCACACCCTCAAAACTGTGCTTAATACAGTCGTAGTAAAGAAAAAGATACGCCATACAGTTTTTGTGAAAATATAACTTAAAAATTACCCAACAAATTTAGAATTGTTTTCTTTCTTTATTATTTCCTGGAATACAAGGAATTTATGTGTGAATTTTCGATAAAAATTCATTTTGTTGTTTTTGAGTTATATCACCCCAAATAAAATTTAGGAATCAATTTTTTTTGGTAAACAGCTTTAAGATTTGTTGAAATTTGTCCTATCACAAGCATAATAAGGTATGACTGTACTAGAATTAGTTGTTATTTATCTGTTATTTTTTTGTTCATAGTCATTTCTACTTCATACTCAATTACTTGTAAAAAGTTTGTTTATTTTTTCTATAAGTTAATAATTGTGGAATTCAAATGAATGAATGAAATTATTTTTAATAATTTATTTAAAATATGTAGTTAATTTTAATTAAGTTTACTACTGTACACACACAATCTCTACAATATTATTTAAAAATAACACAAAAAAATGTTTTTCAAATCAAAAGACATTTTGACAAGGCATTCTTTACGAGTAATTTAATTAATTGTTAAATTAAGTAGAATAAATTAGATTAAAAAAAGTGGACTGGGAGAAAGAAAATTGGATAAACCTTAGTCACTTATTGTTTTCTTCATAGAAGCCTAAAGATATTCGATTTTGATGTCAAATGAATGTAGCTTATTTCTGATTCTTTTTTGAATAGAGATTTGTAGTTTTTTTTTCTTGTTTTGCATGTATCTTTACAATGTAATGTAATTTTATATTTACAGTGTAAACTTTTCATGAAATTTTTCTTGTGGACGTTTTGCTAAGTTTGAAGACCAATAAATATTACATATACAATTTTCTTTTAATTAAAATCAGTTTAGGTTGCAGAGTACTAAACTTTGAAATATAAACAGTACATTCAAGAATATCAAAATCAATTATGTAATAAAAACAAATTTTAGTTTCTTAATAAGGTGCGAACATTAAAATCAAGAAAAGAAAAAAAGATTTTTATGCCTAAATGGTTGACATAAACATTACCCTTATTTAACCTTTTTTCTATCTCATAAAATAACACATACTCGCAAAAAATGCACATTATTAAGACAAAATTAAAGAATTAAATAAAATTACCTGAAGATAAAACAAATAGAAAAAAACAAACAAAAGAAGCAACAATGATGCCAAGCAAAAACCAAGAACAAGATTTCCAACCTATGTTTTTTGTTGTGATGATGTAGGTAAATCCATTATTTGTTAGAGGAAGAAGAATTATCTGACTGGTGACTTCCCAGGCTAATGAAAACTACTAAAGGACTCAATCAATCAATCCAATCAAGAAACTCTTAATTAACAAAAACAACTAACAACCAACCTTTCTTTGTTCAGCGAGTTGCTTCTTTCAGTCTCCGATCCTGTTGTCGTAATACTTTGCTCACGTCGACGATTTCTCTTTTCGAGTGACAGCTTAACGTCCGCTTTCAGCCTGTAGTACTTCTCCTTCAAGCACCGGTATTTATCTTCGAGCAGTCTCTTCTCACAGCGCATCTTCTCGTACAGTTTCTCGTCGCCGTTCTTCGATTTAATTGACTCATTTTCGACATCCGCTGTCACCTTCCTACGTATCTCTGCCAGTTGGGCTTGGTGCTCTTTTCTAATTGTTGCTTCCTGCAATTTTATAACATAAATTAATGGTAGTAATAATAATAATAATAATAATGTCCTTTATTAAGTATAAATTAAAGTTAAAAATTATAATGTTCACATTTTTCTATATGTAATTAAGTAAATAAACAACCCTTGCAGTGTGACAGTTTCAATAGACATGCATGTACCCAATATTTATCGAACGATAGATCGGGCTGATATATATATCGGCCGAAAGTTAGGTTACATTTCTTTTTAAGATAATTGATAAGCACAAATATGGGGAATTCATGGCACAATGTAAGAGATCTTTGAATAAGCGAGATTCCCATCCCTCATTAAAAAAAAACATAATGTTCCTTTGCATAAAAATGTTCCTTGCTTATATATCTTAATCATATAAAACTTAATACCTCACAAAAAAATATTTACTCACCTCAACCTTAAACTCCTTCTTCAATTCCTCCACAACATTATCATGCTTCCGCCTGATCTCGTGCAGAATCGCGTTATGCGAAACCGTCAACTCATCCGTATGCTTCTCCAACAAATTCTTCAACTCCCTTTCAGCCAATTCCATCTTCTCACCCATATTACCCTCCAATTGTGCTTTCCTCTCACTAAGTTCCCTTTCCATTTTCCCCTGCAATTCCCCCTCATCCCTTTTAAACTTATTCTCCAAATCAATCACCAACACCTTCAACTTCTCGTCGTATTTACTCTGCTCAGCGTTCAGAACCTCCGTCTGTTTATTTTCCATCTCCTTCCGCAGCTTATCAAGCTCGTCTTTTATGATTTGTTCTTGGACGAGTCGTTCGGAATTTAAGATTCGATCGAATTCGGTTTTGTGGGATTGCTCGATTTGGTGCTTGTATTTGTTTAGTTCCTCGTTTTTTTCGTTCCACAACTTTTTGCGGTATTCCTCGATTTGATTTTCGATGCTCTTTTCGACCTCGCGTTTCTCTTTCGTGATGTTCATGGTGGTGCCTTTGTTTAATTCCGTGTTGTCGAATGATTTATTATCGTTTTTGTCTGCGGAGTTTGTAGTCGAGTCTTCGTCCGTATCAGAATTTCCGCTTTTGAGAGAGACTTTGATGAAATCTTTCGGGTGTGGTTTGATAAGTTTTAGATTATTCTCTTTCTTAGTTTCTTCCGCGTGCAATTTTAATATATCGTGAACCGGAGAGACGGTAAATCGAGATTTCGGTTTTGTAATTACGTTAATTACTGGATTAGTTTCGTTAATCATATCCTTAATTTCGTTATCGCTACTATCGGAGAAATCAAACGTTATATCCGGCGTTTGTTCTAAGTTAAACCGAACGCTTTTTCGGTCATCGTCGTCTTTATCAGACTTATCGCTCTTCGGGAATTCCATACTCCGCGAATTTTCTAACCCCCGTTCCCGTAAAATACCTCTCGGGTAATTACAGGAATCCGGAGACAACGTATCTTTAATAATCGGAACATCCAACTGTTTCGTGTTACACTTCAAAAACATGCTCCCGCCTCCAGAAATTTTCAGCTCGTTTTTATTATCCCCGCAATCAAAACTATTAAAACGATGCATCACGCCTTTCGGTAAACTAAACGCAGACGAAACCTTATCTTCCGATTTCTGTTTCTGCAACTTGGGATATAACGGATCGTTTAGTTTCCCGAGTGGGCTTAGTTTAGTTAACGGTAATAACTTGACGTCTTTCTTTCTTACGCCTAGTATTTCTAATGATTTCGGGGGCTCCTCGTAACTCGGGAGGTCGTCTCTCGTGTAAGTTGCGTCTTCGTTCGGCTCTCCTAAACTTAACGATTGACTTTCTGCGCGCTTTTTCACGACTATCCCGCGATAGATTTCGTCTAGCGGGTGCTCCCATTGCGTCTTACCCGTTAGGTTGTTGTAGTAATAGTAACCTTTCTTCTTTTCGTCGTAACTAGAAAAGAAATTTGATTGTAAATATTTGTAAATATTGTATTGTAAAGATTTGGATTGTAAAGATTTGTAAATAAAAAGGATTGTTTAGTGTTAGTGCTAAGATTATATCAAAAATGTATGATGTTTGGTGGTGTAAATTTAGGACACCTGTAGAGTAATTAAGAAATTTGGTCAGGTTTTCTTGTACTCCGGTATAAAGCCCTGTTATGTTCTTAATATTTTGTTTTTTTGATTCTTCCCAACATGTGAATTTTTGTAAAAGGTACGAAGGTTCAGATAAATCTTCGCAATACTTTACACTGTTACTACTTTACTGTTAAACTTGCTAATAAATGATAATTTATAAATAATTGAGAGGGTTATTAATAGTCAAATTGCAATACGATAATACAATACAATCACAAATGAAGACCTGCTACAAAAAGGGGACAATAGCATCAAAAAATTACTTTTTGAATAGACATAAAAAACTTTTCACTATTTCAATTTCACACTTATCCAGATTCTAATTTGTTGCAATTATTTGGCATTATTTTATAAGGGATTTGATATTAAAAATTCATCATATTTAACATTAAAATAAAATCAAATTCCATGTGATCTCCCTTATTGCACCAAAAAGGAATTTAAGTTGTTCTATGTTTTTTTAAATTTTATTATTTATAGTTTATGGTGTCTATTTTTGTATGGTGGCCACTTGTATTAAGCCATCCACTTCTGGTTTAATCCAAAAATTGATAACATTGGTACCATTTTCAGAAACAACACAGGTCTATACCCTGGTCAATTGAGGTATCGTAGGATGGCTCTTTTAATAGCAAATAGGTTTGGTCTAAAACTATTTCATATATTAAATCGTCACAGATGGAGTTACCAGATTAAAAAAATAATAAGGACAATCAAGCTAAAAAAAATGAGGACAATCAAGCTCTAATGAAGAGAAAGAAAATTCCTTAAAAATAATAAAAAATCTGATGTGGCCAGGCACATGACTTTATCATACTATATATAAAATTAATAGTTTACTGTATGAGAATCTATTTAATCGAGATCAGTCGTGTTTGCATTAAAATAAAACTAGTAAATATCTGTTAAAGCCTGGCTAACTAGTTTGATATCGATGCAGACACGACCTATCTCGATCAAATAGAATTTGCTCATGCAGCTAAACTATTAATTTTACCAAAAAATTTCATAGACATAAGTTATACAGAATTTCGTCTACTTTAATTTAATATGAAGCAATTTTTTTGTCCTTGGTCATAAATGTTCGGGGGACCCAAAAACACATATTTCCGAAAAATCTCAATTTTCTTTTGCCACGATTACAATGCTTTTTCATACTACGTATGATAAAGTAAAAAATAATGTTTAATGAATGCACTAATTTATATCAACACGTTATATAGGCACATTATAAATGATGGTAGTCGAACTAGGCCATGCTCATGTTAGAACATTTTTTCAACTGCCAAACTTGCAATAGGTTATGTAACCAATTTAACAATTCGTGTAGAACACAGAAATCTCTACTTTTGTTATCATGGCATACCTCGACTACTATCATTTATAATGCCTTTATAAGAGAACAAGGGCATATTCTACGACAAAAAAAACTCTCTTAAAAAAAACTCTTTATATTTAAACAAAAACTCTTAAAAATAAAAAATAAAACTAGCAAATATATCTGATTTACCAATTTTTAACGACAGGATCTTTGGTTTTAAGAAGATAATTATAAAAATCCCTGCACTGCATTGCTGTAAAATTGTATTGACTAATGCCTTCACTGACTCCGCAATAAGTTTATTTTACTCTTTCGTCCAAAATCGTTAACCGTTAAATTCGTCGAAAATCCCTTTCGACATTTGCGTTGTGAGAAGAAATAGGAAAATAAAATTGGTACATTTTAATCAGTTCCGAAAAGCAACAACATGGTATAAAAAAAGTCCTGCTCATTCTGCCTATTCTTTTGGAAAAAATAATTGCCGTCCTCATCCACTAAAAGGATTTAAATTCATCTAATGGACGTATCCATTTAACGAAAAATTGCAAGCATTGCGAAGATGTTTTGTAGACTTGTTGAAAATCATCGTAAGTAATTAGTGTTTCTTCGTTTGAACCATTTGCTTCACAAAAACTGCTATCAACGAGTATGTAAAACATAAATATGCTATCGTACACGGATAAAAAAAAAACACTTTCAACGTGAAGACAAAAGAAGAAAAATGTAAAAATTTGATCAGTCTCTTTACTGCTAAGAACAAACTTAACCAACTCGTTTTGGTATGATTAAATAAAGGTTGAAACTAAAAATTGAAAAGATGACAATCTGTGTTCTTTAAGTGTTTGCAATAAATGGTTATGTCGATGTCGCTTCATTTGCCACACATCCCAGACAATCTTAGCACATATTTCTCGATGCTGAGATTTTTAAAATAAGTAAACTTTTAAAGAAATTTTTAACTAGAAAAGGATAACAAGGTCTTCTTTTGGATACCATATGGTGTCCCTATAAGTCACAGAAGAAAGTTAGAGAGAACAAAAAGTTGGCAATGTATTGTGCCACCTTTAGAACCAGCACAGAGAGCAAGTTAGTCATGTAGGGTATCATAGAATAGATCTTCAAAAAACAAATACATATGTCGTGTTGTATTAAACTCTTTTCTTAATTAAATACCATTGAAGTGATATAAGAGAATCTGGATTTCTATACGGAGATAATCAGGAAAAGAGATAATCAAGAAAAAACCCTTGTATATTGTCTGTGTGTGAAAAAACAACAGAAAAACACCAACCCATGACCACCACAACCCTGTAAATGAACCTTTAAAAAGTCGATTGTCAAAGTGACAGCTGTCAATGTGACAGCTGTCAATGTGACAGCTGTCAATGTGACAGGTGCCAAGTTTGACAACTGCATAAATTTCTAGGTTAGTTTAAACATCACTCAAGCTATTTTATAACGATTCATGCATATTAAATTATAAATTAATCAATTAACCAGCTTACCATGGCTTCCAACCAGGAGGGAGTGCTTTCATGAGACCTTCAACGGCCACTGGCAGCAATTGCGGTTCATTCTCAGTATCAATACCAAGTTTGCTAGCATATTCGATGATTTCTATAAATAATAATCACCGGGTCAAATCAATACATACATATATTTTACTACCGCAAAGAAAAAAAAAACATCGCTAAATACGCAAGGCACGTACCATCAACAGAAGGGTGACTTGTCTCGTCGAAAATCTCCTCGCAAACTATAGGCTGATTACTGCCTGACATCGCAGGCGAACAAATTAAAAACTGCTGCCTATCAGCAGCAGCATTTAAACAACGTCGCAATCAGTCAGCTGTACCTTATTTTGACGTTTTAGTAGAACGGCGCCCAGGCGCAAAGGGGGTTGAAAACCGGAGGGCCGACGAGTGCTGCCATCTGGACGTTCTATTCGAGCTAATTTATCGAATGGCGACGGCGGCTTCTAGGTGGATGACGCTACTTGCATATTTTAAAGTCTAAAAATAAGAGGAAGAGGAATGTGGAAGTTGCGAGATGAGCTCTCTGGAATTAGTGCTGGTTGTCTATGTTTATTTGTTTTTAACTGGAGAGCGGAGTGCGTTGTGGAATAATGGTGATGAAATGTGAAGCGGACCGTAACTGGATGCGGGGTCGGGGTGTTTTTAAATTAGACACTGCGGAAATACAAACAGAGATAAATTAAAAGTATGCGTATTGTGTGTTGATAAGTACGGTTGGGTTTGCGGGAGAATTGGAAGGGGTGAATTAATGATTATTTTTTGTCATTTGAAATGTGTAGTTCAGATAACTTTGTATTAAAAAGGAAAAAATGTAATACCGTCATATTTCATATCTTCATATTTTAATAATTAAGCTATCCTTTTTTTATTGTCTGGATTGTGCAATTGTAGTACAAAAGCTACTTGTAGCCTTACGAAAAATAATTCCTTTTTAATTTTTTTTTTTAATAAATTGACACATTTCGTACTAGACATAAGTTTTAAATATGAAATGGATTTTATCGCAATATTTTCATACCAAAGAAATAAATCGAGTCGGGGAAGCTTTAAAAATGATATGGCTAACTGATTCGTAACTCAAGAAGCAATAGGCTAAAGTATTTAAAAAAAAACAAAACATTTTTCCCATAAAGTTATTTTACGTGGCCGACGCGCAAACTACAAATCATCGACAAATATTAAAAATACTGAACTGACAATTGTTCTAAAAAGCAAACATGTCCTCTTCTTGCTTCAAAACAATGGGTGGTTTTCAGCACGGAAAATAGAGTAGATCAAGAGGCCTTAACTAGGGTATGGCAGGCATGGCACGTGCCATGGGCGCCAACTAAAGGGGGCACGAAAAAGCGCCTAAAATATGTCTATTAAACGACTGAGTATGGAAAAGAAAAATCCAAACGTACAAGGAATAGTGTATAGTCTATAGGTGTGATTTTGTACTAAAAAAATCATAGACAAAGTCAGAAGTGGTGTGATTTCTTGAAAAGACTGTCTTTGTGAGGCCACAGAGAGTCCTACAGTCAGATTTTAATACAGGAAATTCTTGGTTTGTTTAAACTTATTTCTAATTTTCACTCTGTCATAAAATACCATATATGATTTGCGGAGAACCGTCATCGACCCACTTCAACGCATTCACAAAAAAATACAGAACGACTTTATTCACATCATGGCATCCACTGTTCGTCATAGTTTGCTAGAAAGAATACATAAAGCAAAGTATTACGGACTAATGTTTAACTCTTGATCTCTGAACTCCTGATCAAGTTAATCGTCAACAAATGTCTGACGTAGTAAGATATGTAAATTTTGAGAAAAAACTGTTCAGATTAGAGAATCATTTCTCGGTTTTATACAAATAAGCGATAAAGACGGTGCAAGCTTGGTTTAAGAAATATTGAAGCGGTTAGAGAAAGACAACATGAATTTACAAGATTGCAGGCCCAAGTACTATAATAGCACTCTGATAATGCTGCTGTTTTGCCTGGACACAAGCCATTCGTATTGACCGCGTTCAAAAGAGGTTGCAGGATCCTAAAATGAACTTACATGCAGCTTTAGATTTAAAAGCTCATAATGAAAGTGTTAGTTAGTGACTCAACGAAAGAACGAATTCAAATATGCAATGAACCTGGCATTCAATTTGAAAGACGTCAAAGAAAAATGAAAATGGATGGCAAAACATCAAATTATGCTTGTTTATCAGCTAAAGAAGATTTGAAAGGCACTGTCCACCGTCTATGCAAATAGTAGAAGTGTTCGTTTACAAGAAACAGATGAAAACTATTGGATTTTTTTATATGGAAGGGTTGTTTTGAAGCCGAAACGAGTTACTTTAAAAAACTTTTCGTAACATTTAGAGAAGCCCACAGTTGTGACGTGGATGGCAAGAATTATATGAAGAAATTCTGGATTTTAGAACGCTGTTAACAAGCCGTGCAAGCCGTCATATTGCTGACGATCGCAGTTTCTATTGGCAGTTGCGAAAGTTTATTTAGAAAGTAAAATTGATACTTACTCATATTTGAGAGCCTCGATGGACCAAAGTCGATTATGTGATCTTCCATAGAATGAAAAATGACCGAAGAAATAGACTTTGGTAATCTGCACAATTAAACAACTTGTGTCAGCTAAAGTAAAAATTATAAATAAATTTGTAATAAAGTGTTAATAGATTTATATTGTGTGGTTTTTTACCCAATTTTAAAGTACTTTTTTAGAAATAAAACGTAAGTAATCTATCGTCGGAGAGGGGCGCAAATCGGTGGTGTGCCATAGGCGCCATTTACTCTAGGTATGCCACTGGAGTAGATATAGAATAATGAAAAAGAACATACAAGAAGAGAGTGATTAACAGAAGGACGTACATTTTTCATGTGTAGAGCACAAAATCAGCTTACTTTCAAAAACGTTTTTTTTTGAGATTTTCTTAAGTATACTATGACTGGAAAGATACGTACTAATTGATGTTTTTAATGCTAAGATTATTGAAAATCAAAACAACACGAGAGAATCGTTTCGATAGTATTGACTCCAGGGTTCGCGAGAATGGGCCCGAATTGGGTAGAGTAATATTAAGAAAAAAGAGAAAATATTTATTTTTTCAAAGTAGATGGTTCTGACTTCATATTTGAATATAATTTTTACTACTAAACAACATTTCCAAATAAAGTTTATCGATAATAATGAAAATAAAGGTATATTCTGAATATTCTGAATCGCTCGCTATATATGTCACCGAAATTTACATATTTGACTGTGCCGTTTTGGTTTCATACGAGCCGCCAACTTTCATAAAAAATATTTTTTTGAGAAATACACAATAAAAAAGTTTTCCATATGGTGCGGACTTGCACCAACTGCTTTTTCGACCTGAAAACGGTTTGGGTTGTTGTTTTGGTTTTGTCCAACAGACGTTTTGGTTATCTTGGTTATACACTTACTAAAACGATTTCAATTCTAGTTTTGACTGTGATCTCGAATACATTAATTTTTCCCATTTACGTGTAACATAAAATAAGTACCTACTCTCCAATTTTCAATAGAACCGTTTCGGTTTTACCAAGGTTTTGAATATTTTAGCAAAGGTTGAGATTTCAGTTTCAGTACTTTATACTTGTTTTGGTTTGGTTACGGTTACGAGTTTTAAAACATAAAAAAATCAGTTACGGTCTGTAACTATTACTATTGCACCCACTTTAACCCGAAAAAAAAAAACGAAAAAAACCGACTTGGGCACAGTGGGTTGGGTTTAAAAAGAAACGGGTTTTTGAAACCCTGTAATATACATACTTAACTTTAAAGATGGCGGAGAACACATAGTCAACCATTGCTTTCTTTTTGGGCACCATCTTCGAATTTGATGAAGCTGGGATATCGGCGTACTTCGTTCGATTCTTGACTGTAACAAAAAAAACTGCATTGTTTTTTAGTAAGAAAGGCTTCGTCCCTATCTTGCCTCCAGTCAAGTTATCTTTTATGATTTTGATTTCAAATATTTGGGTGTTGTACTACTTCTCAAGGCATACTATTTTGAACCACAAATTGGATGGCAAGCGTACCAGTTCCGTGTTTCCGCAAAAAATCATCTCACACGTAAGGTAAACGCCCCAAATTCAGAGACAGTCCTAACTCCTAAGTTCCGACATATTTCTGTTTAGATGGACAAAATAAGAATTCTACAACATTGAACTTTATTTTAGGACACCCGGTTCGTTGACTTGACATTACACTTATCAACCCACAATCACTTCTTATTCTACCACTGTTCTAACGGTCATAACATAACCTAAAAGTTTGACTGATCTTGATAATTAAGTGTTATGCTAAAAGTTAATTTTTCCTTATAAGGTAACGGCAACTTGACTTCTTTTTACATCGCTACAGTGTCGGTATTATGGATATCAATAATCCCTAATTATTACACTAGCAGCAGAGACTAGCGATTTTGGCATTATTATATCATGCTTGGAGAGAAGATTTGTTAATAAAAAAGAAGTAAGAACAAAAGCGAATCATTCTAGAGAAATAAGAAAGGAAAGGAAAAAGGAACAGAATAAAAAGCTGCGCCAAGAAACGCACTAAAAATTTCAGATGCAAGAAATACAGATGAGGGAGGGAGGGCAGACTGAAGAAGACTAATGTTATACTGTGTGGTATTAAAAATGGTAAAACATAAATGTTTAACAATTCTTAATAAGAAATCTTATTTAACAGTATTTAAAACACTTAATATTTACGTGAATGTTTATATTCCTTAACCTGTCTGAATTTGGGGATGTTTACTTTATTTAGCGTCGGTTTTTGTAAAGTGTTTAAAGAATTGCGACTTGAAACGGTTCAAAAATTTCGGGTACATTTCGACATTGTGGCCGGCGTAAGTCTTTATTAGCAACCTTAAACAAAGGCGTTCACATTGTTTTCTTGGTCAAAATGTTGCATTTGCGATGCTACAAGAATTGAATACATTGATATTGGTCCAGTCCTCATAGTAGAAAACGGGTGGTCAACCTTTTTCCGGTGAATACATTATCAACTACCAATACTACACATTTTGACAGTCTGTTCTGTGAAATCTTATGTCTCGCTATTTTCTGTGGACATATTGCAAGAACTCTACATGGGAGAGCTGGATGAATGGCACTACCTAGCCGGCAAACTTTGAGTGCGTTCTTGGGATGTGTATTTGAACACGAAAAAAGACAATTTAAGAAGAAGTTGAGTACCTATTGCCAAAAACTGAGGAAGCAAAAGCTTGCACACACTCAACCATGCAATAAGTAAGGAAGGAAGGGTACTTAATAGAACCTCTCATAGAACCTCTCCAAAGAAGTCCAAAACGTCTCTTAAACATCAACAAATATTCAAACGTAGTTCGCGCATGGTATCGCAGTAGCGCGTACGCAAGGGGTTTGTTGCCAATGCGTACTCCCACCACGGGCATGTTACAGCTGAGGGATGCTGTGCGACCCTTATTGATCTCGCGCCGTTCGCATCAGGCGCGTTCAGTACTCTCCACACCCGTTTCGGTTAGTACGTTGCTCGTACCGGGTCATGGCGCCTTCGAGAATCGCTGAATTTTCTCAGGTGGACGCAGACAGTCATCGTCAGCCGTCATCAGCGGCCCGCGTCGCGATTCCAACGATGTAGTGTCCGTTATGGCCACGAGCAGTGATGGTGCTTCCACACCAGACCATCATCATCGTTTTCCCAAAATGGGAACGAGAAAACGGAGACTCTTAGTGTACGAAAACCTGAAGAACCGCTGCTGCAAGACACAAGCCAACAACTGTACCTGAAACGTTCTAAAAGCAGATATAAAAGCAAGCTAAACGAATAAATATCTATAATAAGCATTATATCGAGATAACAGATACACTATTTCCCTCAAAGGAAACTTAAAGAACACCAGTTTCTTCCGGAAGAAAACGGAGAGACACACACACAGGAGCGCACAAATTAAAAACCTCTCAAGGGGCAGCCTCACGTTTGTTAAACGAATAAACGCACTGTTAAACTTATTGTGATATTGGAAGGAATGTATCCGAATACAAGCCCGAAGTACGTATGATTTTCGAGTTCATAGGTGGTCACGTTCGTCATCTAACTCATTGTGTATTTAGGTTCACGGTTGAGGAGAAAAAATGTCATCATGAAGACATAGCTTTGACCCATTTACGCCATTATGGATTTTGTTTCCTAACCTTCAAAATCTCGCTCTATGGCCTCTTTGGAGATTGGCTAGTTGCACCGTCGACACAGATGACGATGCAACTGTCTAATTCCTCAGTATGTTCAATTGTTCGCAATTGTTGAGGAGGGGGTATAGCTTTTCGTTTGAATTTTGTACATACTGACGTTTCTAGATGGTATAACCAACTGAAACAGAGCATTTTGAAACCCATCATGTAACTAACTATAAAGTTCATCCAAAATATTTCGAATACGTCAACACATAAAAATAAAATTTTGTTTGTTTATCTTTGAGCACTAACCATTTCTTGGTAATAACATACTTTCAAAACTGACCAGATTTTTGCTTATCACTTATGGCTTATGGGATAGATATTATTTGAATTCTCTTTTATTACCACTAAAATTAAGTAAGTAATAAACTTTTGTTAAATTACTGTCAAAAGCAATCCACTCTATAAAGCAATCCACTCTAAGACCAATTCCATTATTATTAAAAAAATTGATGTGGCTCATGACTTTATCATACTATATATAAAATTAACAGTTTAGCTACATGAGATTATATTTGATCGAGATCGGTCGTGTCTGCATTAAAATTATACAAGTTAGCCAGGATTTGACAGATATTTTGATAATATTGACAGTAGGTATTGTCAAAAATTCAGCGTTTGACACTACCTACTGTCATTAGAATGAAAATATCTGTCAAATCCTGACTAACTAGTTTTATATTAATGCGGACACGACCAATCTCGCTCAAATAGAATTTGCTAGTGCAGCTAAACTATTAATTTAACTAATAATGTCGTAAACATAAATTATTCACAATTTCCTCTACTTTAATATTATTATTATTAATATGTATATTATAATATATTATATTTAATATTAAATTTTAAATTACTGAAATGAAGGCTCATTTGTAAAAAATACAAAATTGTGTAAAATTGTTTACTTTTTCTTTATCGTGTTTAGTAGTGATGATACTAACTTATAGATCACAACATACATTGTGACACACTTTAGATAGACACCTCAGTATTTAGTATTTTTGGAGGAAATATGCCTTTTTGGGTCCCCTGAGTATGTGTGCGTGTATACGTTTTTTGTGGCGACGATGCCGGAGAAACTACTCAAGGTAGATGAAACTTCATATTTAGCAGTTTTATGACCAAACTTAGAGCTAAAAGGTTTTTGTTCAAAAAGGTCCAAAGGAACTGTATGTTTACTCTAATCATTTTTCAAGGATTTTGCAAATGAGCCGCCATTTCTCCAAATTTCGTCAAAATAGTTAAATAATAAATTAAAGTAGAGGACATTCTGTATAATTTATGTCTATGACATTTTTTGGTAAAATTAATAGTTCAGCGGCATGAGCAAATTCTATTTGATCGAGATCGCTCGTGTCTGCATTAATATAAAACTAGTTATCCACAATTTGACAGATATTTTCATTCTAATGACAGTAGATAGTGTCAAACGCTGATGTTTTGACAATACCTACTGTCAATAGTACCAATATATTTGCCAAATCAGGCTTACATCAATCCAGCGGTAATAGTTTTATTTTAATGCAGCACGACCGATCTAGACAAATAGAATCTCATGCAGCTAAACTATTAAGTTTATAAATTGTATGATAAAGTCATGTGTCTGGCCACATCAGATTTTTTTATCTTTGAGCACTTTTACCTTTCTTTGCGATAACATACTTTCAAAACTGAACACTTTATTGTACCAATATCAACATATCAAGCAGTATTTTTCAGTAAAAAACAAATTAATAAAGTTTATTTTTAAAAAAATTTAAACTTGAGGTTAATTTGGTAATTATACAAATAAATGAACAATATTCTATGCAATGTCTTAACCTTTTTTAGCCAAAGCTTAATAACAAGAAAACTACATCAAATAAAATTCATGCTACTTTAACTTGCTTTAACTTTCTAGTTTATATGAAAAGTTTACTAAGGAAATATAACTTATTTAGCGTCTACTCCTTCTACCAAACTCCATCGTACGAAGACTAACGCCATAGTTCTGTATATTTTTTACAATTTAGTGAAATACAGTAGACTGTCGATAATCCGAACGCACAAAAAACAAATAATAAAAATAAAGCACTGCATTTTTATTCATTCCTGTTTACAGAAATATATTGCGTTTGTTTTATATCTTGTATCCAATACTCGTTTTCTAGTATTTAACTGCAATATTTGTGGATAATCCGAACTATTTAATAATCCGAACAAATTGGGACCGAAGGTGGTTCGGACGCTCTACTGTAGTTACTAATAGTTCTACCCTAATTCTAACAGTTTTTGAGATATTGACTTAGTTGTATAAAAAAACACAGTTTAAGAAACAAATTAAATTTTAACTACTAGAAATTTGTTTAAAGTGTTTTTTATTCTGTTTAGAATGTCTGTTTATCAATTTCAAGACACAGGAGAAGTACTTTGCATACAGCACGTTCTTTTTGGACTACATCTATCAAACAATTTCCGCTCCGAGCATGTTTATTTCCAAACATTCCTAAAATTATTTAAAGAATGCAAATATACAGAAAGCTTGGCCATTCCATTAAAAAACTGATGTTGACCACGTTTTCACTAAGTCTACGACTCAGTAATAAATTCCACTTCATCCATGAAAAGTTTTGTGAAGTTTCTCTTTTACTGGTTGAGCTATTTTCAAGATCATCAAATGTTAATATTAACCATAGGATAAGTCTTTACTGGAAACCTGAAAAAAACACCTGTTTACTTAGCTTTCCTTAAAAAATAGATTATGTTAACTGAATGTGTAGTATGAGATCTCTCTCTAAAATATATGAAATATGAACGACGCTGGGCGAATATAATATGCATATGGTCAAATTGTCGGCCACATAGACAAGACTTAAAGTAAAGTCTGAATAATTATTACGTTTTTCCCTTGTTAGTATCGAAAAGTTTGAACAATTTCCAAAATTTTTTAGGAAGCTTACTTGTTTTTACAAAATTGTTTAAAACTGTGTACTTTTTTCTTCATGTAACACAAAAGTGTTACTAATTCCTCGTTTTTGCATAAAATTTATATTTCTGTATACGACATAAAAACCCCGATAGGCCACAATATATAGTGTGACACACTTTACATGAACACAGCTCGGTATTTAGCTTATTTTTAGGTACCTATATAGATTTCAGTTTTGCTACAGAGGTAGGAGCGAATGACCTGCATTTCATAGAGTACTTGAGTTTAATGTAAAATTTAAAGTTCTTTTTATGTAAACCCAGCCTGCTACGAATTTACGAAAAAGGCCAAATCCAGATATTTTGCAATGGATTAGAGAAGTCGAAAAAGTTATAAAGAAAAAGTAGAAAAAGTTTCAAACAAATTCATATTTAAATTATTTGCGGTTTTTACTGGAAAATTTGTGAGAGAATAAGGCAGGAGAATTCCGAAAGAATAGAGAATTCATTCGATAATAATCTTAAATTTCACTTATTTATTTCAAAACAGTTTTTTTAGTTTCCTTGGTGAATTGGGTCGAATGAAAATGTATTGCGACTTTTTATTTTATACATACTGGCAATTTTCATCGTTTACATGACTGTCTAGTGAAAAATTCGTACGAAATGCAGATTCTAAATGTCTTCCTCTACTCTAAAATTCGTACCTCTACCTATTAAAATAAATGAAATACAGTGGTTTGTGCATCAAAAGTGTATCACACTGTGTTTAGGGAAAGATCTTGTTCAAAATAAATCTAGAATTACTGTATGGCAGTTAAAATCTTCATAAATTGCACTTCGACCTATTTTACAATCATAACAATAAACATGTCCGTCTTTATGTTCTTTACTTTATGTTCCGCCACTTTTGTGAGAACAGTTCGTCACTTAATAAACAATAAAAGTACGCTAGTTACTATTTTTATTGGTTTTATGCACTTTCCTAAATTGCATACTGTAAAAAGTTTAAAACCAGAACATCATGTTACAGAACAGTAAAAAATAAGTATGATCCACAATCTTGGAATCGGAAGAAAAAACTATAAATTTGAAAATGCCCAAATTAAAAATATTACAAATTTAATAAGCGTTATCAATGCAGAAATATTTTTTACGGAAAATTGTAATAGTTTCAAAATGGATTAGAGTTCGTCGTTTATGTGTAGACTGATGGTCAAAGTATAAATCAATCATATGTTTCTACAGAAATAGTTTTCCTTAGCACAAGATCTTATTCTTCAATTTCATAAAAAAATACTTGTGAATATGACCAAATATCTTAGTTCTAAAATGGCCAAACATCAACATTGCAAAAAAAATATTTATAATTATTGTTGAAAGAAGTATGACTGGCCCTGTTAGAACCACTGCTAGATATAAATACCTTACAGTAGTATCAACATTGTTAGGTATGGATTTTAATATGAATTTTCTAATTGTTTTAGAGACTCATTGCAAAACATGGTCGATCTGGGCGGTTATGTAATAATTTTAGCCGAAACAAAAGATAAGAAAATTAAGCTTTACGGTAAGTATTATTTTTAATAACTTTTTAACCATTGAGTCATTTCTACATAGTTTATTTATAATCAATCATAATATATTTTCTAGACCTTAAAGCCATTTTCTATCAAAATTCAAAAGGCCTGAGAACCTGAGAAGAACTTAGATGTCACCATTTTTGGATTTATGCGAACTGACATGTTTGTTTCTCTTGTTGTAGGTTCACCGGCAGATAAAGATAATCTGGAAATTGCTGATGAAATCTTAGAGGTAAACGGGAGAACATTGGATGATGCCACACATACGGAAGTAATCAATCATATTCACCAGGTATGATTATTGTTATTCCAATTTGACCAATTTTGCTTACCGGTTGTTTTGGTTTACAGTGTATCAGATCGAGGACAATATGTCTTCGAGTGAAAAGAAAGAGTGGTGGCATCAAGCGTAAGTTTTTACAATTTTATTTATTATTTTATTTAACTAATAACTAATAGGAATTGTTAAGGGTTCTTTCGAAGATATTGGGATCGGCGTTTTGTGCTATCGACATAAGCGGTCTATATAATAGACCAAACAGATAAAGGGAAACTCACATGCCTTATCTTATCAGAGTTCAGCACAGCTTTCAATACAATTAATCATTATCTTTTACTAGCAATACTAACTTTGATAGGATTTTCGCAAAGTGCAACGTTCTTAATTCAAAATTTCCTTTTAAATAGGAACCAGGTTGTCCGGTATAATAAAGAGGACTCTCGAGTCCTCTCTCTTGTGAGACTAGGGGTCCCACAAGGATCAATTTTAAGCCATTTGTTCTTTTCTATATATACTAGCAAACTAGCAAGGTTAGGTCTGAATTCAAATCTATATCTTTACGCGGATGATACTCAAGTGTATCAGTCATACAAAATAGAGGACATCCATGCCACCTCCAACATTATAAATACAGACTTGGAACTTAGAAGTCAGTTTGCTAAGAAATACTTGCTGTAATTGAACCCTAATAAGTCGTATGCAATCATATTTGGGTCAGAAAAGAACGTAAATATCAAAAGGGTTTCGTTTTTAACATCGATGGTGTCGCCATTCCAATTTGCGGTGAAGTAAAAAAATCTGGGTTTAGTCATGGACAATTCCCTTAGATTCGAGAAACATATTAAAAAATGTATCAAAAATGCTTGTATCGGTCTAAAATGGGTTTATCCACATAGAAGTTTGTTTAATACTAAAATCAAGAAAATGCTCTGTGATACTTTAATTTTAAGTTTCTTTATTTATGTCAATGAAGTATACGGGCCTTGCTTAAAATCCGATAGTTCGAGAAGAATACAACGATAAAGCTCATGTCTTCGCTTTATTTACGGTATTAGAAAATTTGATAGAATTTCTCACAAACTTAAAGATGCAAGCTGGCTATCCATGGAGAATAGAAGAACGCTTCAAATGGGATGTCTAATACACAAAATCGTTCTTACTAAAACGCCTTTATATCAGTAAAAGAAAATCAAATTTCGAAGCGACATGCACAACATTAATATTAGGAATAAAAACTATGTAACTATCCCAAGTCACAAGTCAGCCTTGTTTCAGGGATACTTCACTTTTACGGCACACAGAAATTATAATAACATACCACAATTTATTAAGGGAAAAAACGACAAAATGTTCAGGAAACTTTTAAGAGAGCATCTAATTAATGCGCAAAACGCAAGCTAAAGTATGTCATAGAATTTAATAGCTTTTTTATTTATTTTTCTTCATGGTTAAGCTGAAAAGCAACTTTATTTTGAGCCTTCGCCATCATTTATTTTTTCTCTAGTCTTGTTTTACGCTGTTAATGTTACGTTTCCTTAAAACTCATACTGTTTATTTGTTTTTACTGTATTGAAGTTTATTTTGGAGCAAATCAAGACGATTTATTATTATATTTTAATGTAAAACATTAAGGGAATAACTTCTCAGTATTTTTGACTAACTATCTGCATTTTTGGTTTTAAATTTTTCTCTCGACAATTGAGCTAATTCCAACTAATATTGTCGCCGTTCTATACCACGCATTTATCTGTACATTTTTGATTTTAAGCTTTCTCTCTTTTTCTCTAAATAACTACTAATACTGTCGGTTTTCTATTGTTTATTAACGTCCCAAATGTTTAGTGTTTATCGAGTCAATATCGATGAACGCTCAAATTCTCGATTTTGTCACTTCTTTCTCTAGTTTAGCTATATGTGTTATTATCTTCATTAGATTGACCATATGTCCCACATTGTGAAGGATTTTCCCTTATTCTAGTACCTTGTTCCGCAATTTTTATCTTTGTGTCGCATGTTGAAATTTGATCATTGATCTAATTGTGAGAAATATACTTTTAAAAAAGTAAAACCGGGCAAGTTTTCTTATTATATATTTTCTTATTAAGTACTAATTAATTAGGAATTAAAAAATATGCCAGAGATATGAAACTCTGGAATCAGGAATAAGACTTAAAATACTTTTAAGGCTATCCCATACAAATTGTTTTTAATCACAATTTTTTGTATGAAAAGAATTTTGAAATTACTTCTATAATATGGTACTTATAATAGTTATTTTATTTTATTTTTTTCATCAAAGGTGTTCGATTTTACTTTTTAACTAATTTTTTACTATTTTTCTATTTGATCGAGATCGCTCCTATCTGCATTACAACTAGTTTTCCAGAGTTTGACAGATATTTTGATTCTATTGACAGGATTTTTATATCAGTCTGGCCACAACAGATTTTTTACAATTACCATAGTTTTTTTTTATAATTTTGATCCTTTTTACAATTAAAAAAAAAAATAATGAAAGTCATTCAAAGATTACAAAAGTTATTGAACATAAACGTTTAGGAAAACACGTATCAGGCGTTCCTTTAGTTGTGCCGTTCAGTGTATTTATTCTAACTCAGTCAAATTAAAAGGGTTCGCATGATATGTGACTTTACAGGAAAAGATATATTTTTTGTGACATCTGTTAGTATGTATTTTGATTCTAAATCCTGATTCCAAAATTGCAGAATTTGCTTTAGAGTCTTCTCCTGTATATCGTTATTAAAAAGGTCAGTTGCATACAAACTGTTAAATATAGATGTACCTCCTTTGTCATTGAAAAGGAAAAATGTTCAAACCTTTGAAATCCCCACTAGAGGAAGCATTCAATGTTCCATAACGCTACTGTTTGTATTTATACTATTATTATTTTTATGTAAATGTCACACTGAGAAATGTTTCCAATGAACTTATTTGTTTCCTATATTCCTGAAAAAGTTACAGCTCTTTGAAATAATCACAAAACTACATTTTAAACGGCTCCAACTTCCTTACGAATTGAAAAATTCAATAGGTCGACATGATACTTTTTACTTAAAGTGACATTTACTTGTAGAGAAACAATTATCTAAAAAGTTTCATATGTATTTATTTCTTCCTGCATTTATTTAATTAATTTACTTTTCATTTTTAAAATTTTTAGTGTACTTTGTACTTTCATTATTTTCCTTTATGTTAATAAAATTATAAACCCCTAACCACAACAAGTATTTTAGAACCTAAATACGTATTTCAGCAACTATGTTGCCATCTTCAGTGAAACCTAAAAAGAGGAAAAGAGAGATTAGCACTTCATAGTATCTTTACTGGATATTGTCCAAGCAAATCACTAGTGGAAGTGACGTCCATGTTAAAAATTACCCTATATATACCCATTTGTTGTTCACACCTCAGTGAATTTTGATCATTGAAGAGTAAAAAACAAGTTTTAATTAAAGCAGGTCAAACAATGGCGAACTAGGTATAGGACCCCTGTCTGAATTTATTAATTTATCTCTATTCAAGTGAATAAAGATACTTTCCAAGCTGTTTAGTTCCCTATTATTTGACACAGCTTTTACAAGTTTTAAGTCATCTACAACTACTTTATGACCTGTGTCTAAAATATGTTGAGCCACACTAGATTTTTCAAATCGATTATATTTAAAATGAGCTACATGTTATTTGAACCTAGTTAAAATTGTTCTTCTAGTCTGGCCTACGTATTCTTTTTCACAGTCATGACATTTGATACAATATATACCAGATTTATCAAGTACATCTACCTTATCCTTTGGGTTTCCAAGAAGGTTTTTTATGCTATTATGAGTCGAATATGCTATACAGAGATTTTGTGATGTAAAAATACTTCTCAAACCACTTGTATATGCACAATCGAACGGTATTTTAACATATTTCTTCTTTTCTACAGACAAAGTATTTAAAGTAGATATTTGATTTACATACATTTTTTGATTCTGCTTCTTAATCATTCTATCAACTATTTTCTCAGGGTACCCATTATGTATGCCAACATTCTTAATAAACAATAATTCTTGCTGATATCTATCTGCGGACAATGGAAATTTCAATAACCTATTTACTAAACAACTAATAAAAGACAATTTTTGTTGAAAAGGATGCTGCGAATCATTAGGGATAAACCTGATTGTGTTAGTATCTTTCCGATACACGTCAATTTCTATTATATTTTTGCTATTCCTGACTACCAGAGTATCTAAAAATGGAAGTTGGCCGTTAACTTCTTGTTCTACAGTAAAGTTAATGGTGTTGAATTTAGAATTCAAAACTAGAAGAAAATCTTGAATACTGCACTTCTTGGTGTCAAAAATGGCAAAAATATCGTCGACATACCTAACCCAAGTCTTAGGGAAATATGGTGCTATAGACTTTACATTGGTTTCAAATCTGCTCATAAACAAGTTGGCAATAAAACGTGAGAGACAGTTACCCATTGCAGTACCCTCAAGTTGTTCAAAAAACTTACCGTTTATTTGAAAACAATTTTGAGACATACAAAGGGCAGTCAATCTTACATATTCATCTATTTCTGACGGGTCAAAGTTGTTATTGCTCAATAATTCCCTAAGAAACTCCAAAGTTTCCGGAATAGGCACACTAGGAAACAGTGAAGCAACATCAAATGAAATCAACAATTCGCCATCCTCTAATTTTACATTGTTAACCTTATTGATAAACTCCAATGAGTTATTAACAGAGAAGCTTGGTTGAGGAACAGGTAAATTGTTGAACTCATTCGATAACCATTTCGCTAACTGGTAAGTAGGTGAGTTAATACCTGATACAATAGGTCTCACTGATTTACCAGGTTTGTGAATTTTGGGAAGAACATATAATCTAGGTACAGTAGGATTGGAAACTTTGAGCTTAAATCTAGTTTGGCGGGTTTGGTCTAGTTTGGTTCTACTGAAGATGGCAACATAGTTGCTGAAATACGTATTTAGGTTCTAAAATACTTGTTGTGGTTAGGGGTTTATAATTTTATTATTAAGTTCGCCACAGTCTCCAAAATATTGTCATTCCTTTATGTTGTTAATATTTGAAATTAATTTTTGCCGGGAAAACTTTCGGTTAAATAATCGTAAAGAGGTCACATATGGCATATAATCGGCATTTGATCTTTTACGACTACCCCATTTTCCTGTAGACAACAAACAGCGCCGCTGTGTGTCATTGAATGCAATATATTTTACAACGAGCATCTCTAACTTCCTCTATGTAATGAAGCTAAGAACAACACAAATGTGCTTGTTCAGCAAGCCTGTTTGGTGTTTTGATAACTTTGTATACCTCTTATGGTCATGATTTTGCAGTTACTGAAAGTTCTTTTGAATTCCGAAAAAAAATCTAAAGAAAACTTCGTGTGGAGATCCAACACTGTAGGCAATGTGAACAGTACAAAGACAACTTAAAAACAACACTTTTCAATCAAAGAATGCCTGAACAACTGTGACTATCATTAGTACACAACAATCGTATATGTACGAAACACACAATTGCTAATAGTACTAACCAGCAACTAGCACAATTCAATAATCCAATCGATTCTTCGAAATTGCGTTCAGCATAGTGTACAGTTACGAAAATGGAACAGTAAACAATACCAAGGCGCTCATTTGCCCAACAATTGAGTGTTTTTATCAGGCCCACTACCATTTGAACCGCGGCGTTGTTGTGGTCATTTCGTCGAAACTCGTGGCCAGTCGCGGTTACACGTCATACAGGTAACCTCTCTACCTGTACGGTACGCCAGCAGTAGTAAGCAACCGCAAACTAAACGTAGGCTACGTTCTAAAACGCCGAACGAGTTAGATGTGATCGCGACCTTAAATTCAGCGCATCGTTTTGCTTATCAAAACCGCGAAAACGCGCGATTTTCGGGTGTTTTCCATACAGGGTGGTCAGTTTCAGTGCCATATAGTGTTACCGTAACTCATGCAGTTCTGGATACGTGTTAAATATTCTGTATAATTGGATTTTCGCTCGCATATTGGATTTAAAACGCTCTTCTTGCTGGTATGACTTGCTTGTTTATTTATGTACCACATTTTCAACTTCTCAACAGGAATTATTTTTGATATTTAGAGAGGATTAGTTGTATTTTATTTAGTGTTTTGAAAGTTGTGTGCTTTCTTGAATTAACATTGTTTTATATGAACTGAATTGGATTACTCTATAGAAAGTTTAATGAAATGCATGGTACATTATGAAATCCGTGCCACATTCAACAAATTCACTCGCTATTTAACTTTTAATTGTTTAATTTAAAGCAGAAAATCGTTTCTGTGTCTCTTAAATACTACCACGAAACGCAATGCAATTAGGTACTTACCCAGAAATATAATTAGTTTACTAATCAAATTATGCATCTACTTAAATATTCTTTACTATCAATTACGCTAATTAATGCCACAGAATTAAATGTCACAACGCAATGGTGGGCGTTATATTTCTCTTCTAAAGTTACCATAATAGGATGCGTTCTCTAAATATGGCTATAATTTAGTCTCGACTTTGTCGTTATCACAAAAGCTGGTCGTGTTACAATAACATGTTGTCTATGGTGCGTTTTCTCTGGTTGAAATATGGGTATTTTGTTATTCGATGGGAGACGATGTGAGGTGAAATCACATCGGCGATGTTCTTTTCTGTGAGAGGCATAGTAAGAGCCATGGTTGAACTCCCAACAGCTTGGAGTCAAGGCTAACTGGATGTAGTGTGGAAGCGAATGTCTGCATCCGACATGTTGAAGAATTTTTCGTACCCCATCGTCACTTGACCATGGGTATTCTTTCGAATCTGGCGTTAAAATCATTGAAATTTTGTTGAATATAGGCTTTTGACTGATAAATATGTATATATATATATATATACGGATCTTAGTAGCCCAGTGTGTAAACTTAATGGACCGAGAGTTGCTGAAGAGATAGTACAAGGAAGATTATAACAAACATAGATCACTGTAGCCTGCAGACCACATATATCGTTAGGGTATACTCTTTAATCTTCTCGGAAAAGTCTGGACTATTCTATACAGAGTGTAAGAGAAAAAATGTCTTCGTAGTAGGACTGTTATTCATAGTAACAAATAATGACAAATGTAGCCTAAAAATGAGGTTCGTTATCTGTTATCACTGATCTGGCTGATCAGTGCTTTCTGGGTCTTTCACATACCTACCCATTTAAGCCCATCTGGTGTGTGGCCAAGCTTTGTCAAAAGTGTTATATGCTAATTCTGAACATACTTCATACTTGAACACAACAAGTTCGAAAAAAAAGTAATTTTTTACCGTGATGATAAATAGTTGACCTTAAAATAAGAAACGACGTTAGTAGTATTTAATATAAATCTAATATTTGTGGATTCTTTATGATTGCTTGAGTGGAAAAACTATTGTTTAAAATTATTTATTAAAGCAGTGGGTTGCAAAAGTTTCGTTTTCATTCATGTTTCCTGTTTTTTGCACACTTTTGTACTGGCGTCTGGTGATCTTCAAGAATCCATTTCTTTTCTATTTTGCAATTCATGTTTACTGGAAAGATTTATTTCGAAGTCCATATGGTGGCGCAAATTGTCTACAACGCTATTTATACAGTGAGCGCGCAAAGTATGGAAACAAGAAAATAGCTGAATATATCATCTGAGACGGTTTAATAGTTTTTATGATGAATTCAATTTCCAACCGTCATTTGTAACTGGCTTGTGACGTCATCTTTTTAATGACAACCCCATATTTGTCTAAAATTTTGCGGAACCATTATATGGAATTAAATAAGCCTTGAAGACTGGCTCAATTTTTCCAAATTTATACAAATTTTCCAAAGTTTTAATACAGTCGAAAGGGTCTCATAGTAATTTTTAATCTTTGTAGTTTTACCTGAAACCTTGAAAGTATGTTACTCAAATGGTTTTGAACAATTTACAAATAAAGTATAGATACCCGCACAGACAAGCCACTGGCTTTGTGCACATGGCAACATCCCCAAAAAAAAAAAAAAAAAAAAAAAAAAAGTAATCTTATATATGTATATTATAATCTTAAAATATTATTTTTTTATATATTATAATCTTAAGCGAAATTTTGGGGGTTGCTACTGGAGTCAAAGTTGAGAAAAAAAATTAAATTTCCTTTAAAAACAAACAAAAAAAACTTTGTCGAAATGTCAAGTTTAAAGGTGCGTTCCAATTGGTGGTAATGGTAGGTAATGGCGGTGGTAGAATACAAAATTATAGTATTTCTTACATATCGTGATAGTGACACATATTAGTTTGCATGTACATAAACATGAGTCACTAGCAATTTTCTATTGGAAATACTATAACGGCGTCGGCTACCACTGCCATTAGCACTAATGAGAACGCACCTTAAAAAGCTAATTCAAATTCTGACAGATTTATATTTGTTCATGACTCATCGTTATACTTTATTTACAATTTTCTCAATTGATCGTTTTTAGAATTAGATATAAAGACGGGTTGATATTTCTTATCAACAAACAATCAAATTGGTGATCTTATTTTCTTTGAAATTTGTATTTTGTAAATTGCCGCACTAGAGCGGCAACGTTCCATAGCGGTTTTACAACCATTTTCCAACCTCTCATGAAATCAGCTGTTTTCGAGTGTGACAGCACCAAAAAATACTTGTCAAAATTCTGGTTACTATGTAGTTTCATATCAATGCAGATGCGATCGATCTCGTAAAATAGAATTTGCTATAGAATTTGCAAATAGAATTTGCAGCTATAATTTGCAAGTAGTAATTTTACCAAAAAATGTCATAGGCATAAATTATTCAAAATTTCCTCTACTTTAATTTATTATTTAACTATTTTGACGAAATTACAGAAATGGCGACTCACTTGCAAGATCCTTGAAAAAGGCTTGGAATAAACTACCAGTTCCTTTAGACCCATTTGAACCAAAAGCTTTTCAGCTCTAAGTTAGGTCATGAAACTTTAAAATGTGAACTTTCGTCCCGATACCTTCAGTAGTTTCCCTGAAATCGTCGCCACAAAAATACCTTGGTCAAAAATGTCCGGGGACCCAAAAAGACCTATTTCCGCTAAAATCTCATTTTTTTTCCGGCATGATTACAATACTTTAGCATACTGCGTACGATAAAGTAAAAATAAACGATAAACGGTTGAATAAATATCAGAGCATTTCACAGATTCCCCATTACTTAATTTGTCAAAAATACAATAATCGAAATTAAATAACTATCCTAGCCAAAATCGAACAAGGTTCAACCGCTTTCAACTGCAAATTTTGAATTTTGTCTTGTTTTTAAAGAAGAACTGCTATTTTTTAGTTTCTGCGTTTCCTTTTGGCACTGATTTTCTCTAAAAATTAACTCAATTTTGCAGTTTCTGTCTTTAAACGACGCAAAATATTTTTTTCTTTTCATTTGTCACCAATAAAAACATACTGTCAGTTTTCACGAACTTGCAGTGTCGAAGCATCGATCGTTTGCGCTTATTAGATGCAATATGTTATAGGTAAAACCACGAGAGCTGAAAGTCATCGAGAGTCATCTGAGACTCATCGCTTAAAGTCATAAGAACAGGCACATGAAAAAGCACGCTGTGTCTTTCTAACACACGGGAATGGTCTGTAACGTAGCAGCAAAATAACAGCTGAAATCGATGACTCATTTTCAGCTCTCGTGGTTTTACATATTATTTTCAAAATGCGGGACAAAATCCCCGCCTAATTCGGGATAGTTGGTCACTGTATTGCAAGGCCATACAATTTGCATGTTACCATTACGACAGTTAAGAGTTTATCAAGATCATTACTTAAAATAAGAAGGTGCCATTAAAAAAATGTTGATGACGTCATAAGTGAAAAACGTAAATTAAATTTTACATAAATATGTGTATTTCGACAGTATTCAAAATCAGAGTCTCAGATTTTTTAATTATGTACAAACAGTTTATAGCAGAGATTTTGTCAGGTTTCCGCTTTTATTTATTTAACATTTACATACTTCCTCTTCTGGAAGTGTGATTGTTATTATGAACTTAAAAACTGCATAATATGTATTAACTTCTTTGCTTAACAACCATCTACTATTCTACTTTTGTTTGTTCCGCTGTCGTTCATATGCTGTTAAAATGTAAATTATCAGCACTTCCTCCAGTCTCTTTTGTCAAACACCTCTATTATTTTAAGTTAACGATAATGTTACAAAAGAAACGTTGGCCGTTGTCGATATATGTTCTATATGTTCGATATATAAATACCTACCTATCGTGGATTCTTGAATACTATTATCCTTTACTAGCGTAGATTTGAGAAAATAATTACACTAGTTTTGGTGCATTTTGTTAAAAAGAAACATAATGGGCATTACATCGAAAAGGTGCATGTTTTAACTGCATGTTTTTGTTTTTCTTATTATAAAATATGATGCTCAATCATGTTTCCAAATACTTGGGACGCGGAATTTATCACTTAGCACATGCATAATAGACCAGGGTCGATAATTTTTGAAAAAAAATAAAAGTAGAATGATACCCGTTGGAGAAGGAAGAGAATATAACAAAAATGAAAGGAAAAATAATTTACGGGAGATCTGAGGTCAGGAAGTGGGAGAGGGTGAGCTTTTAAGGGTAAGAAACGGGTTTTCTCGATTTCCGGCAAAACTACAAGTCCTATGGAAAAAAATTAAATGGCAAAGTTGTAGGTAATAAAAAGATCTACAACTTTTGTATTTACAATTTCTTCACATAACCTCAAAATGTATGTGAAAAATTCAAATAACCAAGTTTTTGGTTTTTTATTTTTATCTCTTACAAAGAAAAATGTTCTTTCACGAAATTTGGTGAAAACTTGCCTTGTTATGTCCCAAACACACTGTAATTTTTTTTAATTTAAAATTTTATTTTTTCATCTTATTTTGACTTAATATCGAAAAAGCAGCCTAATTTTCATTCGAAAATTCTCACGTCAAAATATATCCTTTTTTAATAAAGTCAGTGGGCTTTTTGTTCGCTGAAATCTCTACTTTCTGATGGCGACAAAAAAAGTATACATTACTATGGTAAATTTTCTCAAAAAATGCAAAGAAATGGAAAAAATTAGAGTCTGAATTTATTTAATCGTTGTGTATAATTTTGAGATATTTATTAAAATTTATAGTTTAATTACTCGAAAAACGTAAGATTCCATGTTACATTGATAAACAGAAAAATTACAAATCCATAACACACGAAGATTGCAAAAAATATCCGAAAATAGTTGTTCTAAATATAATTAGAGCTAGGATTTAAAGGGTACTTCATCTAAAAAATGTGACTGCTGCTCTTTTTTATCAGTAAAAAAGTTAGTTGATTAAATTCTATTTACATTTGTTAGTATCCATTACTTTTTGTCTCTTCTTTAATGGCATGTCTTCATCGTTAGATTCGAGTAGATCTTCGAAGTCTTCAAGACCATCACCGTCTTCGTCTCCAATATTAGTTCCAGTCTGCGTTGGTTCTTCATCCAGAATTTCATCTGAATCACTAAGTTCTTCGTAGCTTTTTTCTTCTACATTGGAGCATTTTTCAAAGCAATGACTATTTAAGCATAAATTTGTGCATTTGAAACCATTTTTTCGGCAGCCACATTTTAAACGTCTACATCCAGTTGCACAGCTGCAGCAAATCGTTTTAAGCAATAGTTCCGGAATTAGTTCCTTTTCTGTAAATTTAGGCATAATGCCACGTTGATGTTGCTTCCAGCCCCAATCCGTTGCTGTCAGTTCGTTACCCAACCAAGTTTGAAGCTGATAATATGCCCTGTAACAATATTGTTCTGCTGCACCTTCTGTGGGTGGGAGATTTGCCAATATGAAAGATGATTTAATTTTTGCCAATTGATATTTTCGAAATCTGAATTGATTCAGTGTTATATTATCATTTTTACATTTATAAATAGATTTGATTAAAAAAACACAACGATTAAAAAGAATCGGATTCGAATTCTTTCCATTTCTTTGCCTTTTTTGAGAACATTTACCATACTACTGTATAAATTTTTTTACACTATCAGAAAGTAGAGATTTCAACGAACAAAAAGCCCACCGACTTTATTAAAAAAGGAGATATTTTGACGTGAGAATTTTCGATTGAAAATTAGGCTGCTTTTTCGATATTAAGTCAAAATAAGACGAAAAAAGAAATATTTTAAATCAAAAAAATACAGTATGTTTGGGACATAAAAAGGCAAGTTTTCACCAAATTTCGTGAAAGAATTTTTTTTTTTGTGAGAGGTAAGGATAAAAAACCAAAAACTTGGTTATTTGAATTTTTCACATAAATTTTGAGGTTATGTGAAAAAAGTGTAAATACAAAAGTTGTAGATCTTTTTATTACCTACAACTTTGCCATTTAAGTTTTTTCCATAGGACTTGTAGTTTTGCCGGAAATCGAGATAAACCGTTTTTTACCCTTAAAAACTCGCCCTCTCCCACTTCCCGACCCCAGATCGCCCGTAAATTATTTTCCTTTCATTTTTGTTATATTCTCTTCCTTTTCCAATGGGTTTTATTCTACTTTTCTTTTATTTAATTTTTTTAAATTTTCAAGGGCATCAGCACTGGTCTATAAGTTGTTATTACTCTGATGTGCTTTTGACATATTTTCAGACCTATCGTGATATCAATAATTATCTTGGTCAAGGGTTGCCATGGAATGTAAAACGGATGTCTTAGCTTAAGTCATCCTTTTGAAATAATTCTGTCTGACAAGCTACACTGACATCATCAATAACTTAAAAAAGTGTTACCTACTTAGTTCAGCTGTAAAATAGTAATGAACTTCAAATGATGAAATACTAATAACGTTTTTGTTTTTGTTTTTGTTCAATGCACAAGTTTACGCGCCTCCTCATGCTGTGAAAGGCATTTTGCAGGATTTCTAGCGTTATGGTTGCACATTGCTGAATAATTCTTTGTTGCAGTACTTGCAAATTATGTACCGGAGTTGCGAAAATCTTACTTTTTAAATAAGGGTAAACAAAATCGTCCATAATTGTCAAACAAGGTGATCTCGGAGGAAACTGATCAGCGGGTCTCAAAAAAACTCGCGAAGAAAAGCAAAATTTTGTCGTGTAGTATGTGCTGTTGCACCGTCTTGCCGGAATATAGAATTTGCATCCACAATTAACATCAAAATGACAATTCCATGTCCCTAAAAAAAAACTTGCAAATTCCATCTCATCAACGATTCGTAATTTTGCCCGCATTAATTGCTCCGTGGCACAGTTGTTGAACAACTCGTTCGGGAAAGCGCATTCTCTGACCCATTGTACGAGATAGAGCAAACCATCGCCATCGGAAGGCTTGACTTTTCACAATGGGGGATATGGATGGGTGTACAGTCCGCGTAGCCCCGATGATAGTGTTGTGTATGGAACAGTTAGACCTCTCTGGGTGGGTCAGCGAACTCTCGGATACTCTGGTTTCACAACAACCATTAACCGGAATGCCCGCAAAATCAAACGCAACGCCACGCTGTCCGGCGTATTCTCCAACGGAAAAACGACGAAAAAGCGGCACCCACGGGCAATAGCAATTGACTGGGAGATAATTTGCTAGCGGTTGGAGCTCTTCTTCGATTACATAAAGCATAAGCGCGAGAGCTGAACTAGTTTTAGAATGTTGTTCGTGATGGTTGTGGTTGCGTATATATGTATGTATAGGCGGACTAAGCGGAAGAGTGAGTTTTATAATTGCAACTACCGCCGAAAACAAAAATTCTTGACCAGTCTCATGGTATTTGCATCTGTTGTTATTAAATGAAATGTCAACATGCCCAAATCTTTGTAGGTGTTGTTGTTCTATTTCTTTGTCATAACAACAACATCAATACAGACTCATTTTTTACTGGTTTCTTTTTGTGGATGTTCTCGTAAGTACATTTCTCTGGGTCTTCATTCCATGACCTTTAATATTAATGTTGCTTTGGCAATTTAAAAAAAGAAACGAATGAATATGATTTCAGTTCTTCACATTCCTGCCAGTTAATTTTCGCTTGAGTATGAGCTGTCAATTTAAATAATTTTATTATGTCACCTATTTTGTAACGCCGGCCAGGCTGTTCACGAAATAATCCAAACTAACCCAAGTTTTTATAAAATGAGGTATTTCACTATGATGTATGTATTATTTGACAGTGTTCGATATAAGCTTTAATGCGAAAAATAATAGAATAAATACTGTACTAAGAATTCTGAATTATCGCCAATTTTCTTCCATCCCCAATCGTTTGGATCTGTCTGTTATGCATCACGTTGAAGTATTGTACTTTTAAGCCGATTTAATAAAACCTCACAAATAGGCGGAATGTTCTTAATGGACCTGTTAAATTGACAAAGTTAGATTCGCCTTGCTTCGTTTACTGTTTCAGCTGAACTTGATAAACGATACATAAGCAGCACGAAACGTTGAAGAAGCATGAAAGCATGCTCGTTTTGTGATAGAGACTGCGTGTGACGCATATTTCAAAATTCACCAAAAGCTTAGTCTATTTTTCTAAATGCCATCCACGTTTTCCATGTAGTGGTTTTGCCGATACCTCCAAAACTTGAAACAGTGTCTGTCCCAGTAAAAGCATGAAAGAAAGGAAGCAGGTTTGATACCCCAGGTGAAAGTTTTTTCTGCATTTGGTTAACTGGAAGATTTGCAGATGTTTTCCTGTTCGATATTCAATCCATAATTCCTCTACGTTATCTAACTTAGAACAAGCGTACATCGCAATGACAACTACATCGCTGTCCACTGTTTTAATAGTAATTGTGGTATGTCCTTCAAACGTGCTGGCATACCACACTTGAAGCAATAGACGGGCATCTGCTTCTTCATGAAAAATTGGAGATATATGGTGGTAGACTTCCTTGTTAATGGACCCAACCACACGGTTCTCGCATACATGTAAACTATTTGTTTTCCAATAAGCAGATCCATCTTTACTAAGTTTTTTTACCAAAAATCCAAACAAAATATTTTTGGTTACCAGAAAAGTACAGTTTTCACGTGACCAAAAATGAAAGTAGAAATGTTTTTGTAAAATCCTGAAAACAACTGAATATTGTTTGTTATAATTACTGCCATACTAGGCAACTAATGTAAAAATATTTCCGTACGGAAATATTTTTTTACCTCAGTTGCTTAGAATAGCAGTAATTTTATATATAATGAAATTTAGAGGGTTGTGCAAAAACCACCCTTCATGCACAAAAATTGAATAAAACATTTTTTAAAGAGCGTTACTTGAGCCTTAAAATGATATCTTAAAATTCCAAATTGGTTAAAAATGTACGAAGATACATGCGGTAACATTATACTTAAATCCGCTATTTTGATGTCGTCATCAAGGGATGATCTTGACCACCAGAGAGTGTCTCCAGGTGGTTTTTTAAACCTTAATATATGTACAAGATGTGTGCAAAATTTGGTGCTGGTATCCGGTACTGAAATATTTTTACACTAACGCCATCGACTATCAATACAGACTCTTTTTTACTGGTTTCATTTCGTGGATGTTCTCCTAAGTACATTCCTCTGGGTCTTCATTCCATGGCTTTTACTTTTAATCTTCCATTCGCAATTAAAAAAAAACGAATGAATATGATTTCAGTTCTTAACATTCCTGCCAGTTAATTTGCACTTGAGTATCCATGAGCTAAGCCAATTTAAATAATTTTATTAAGTCACCTACTTTTTAAATCTCCAATTGAAGTAATGATTATAAATTAGTTATTGTTGAACACAGGTACAAAAGACTTTTCTTTTAAGGAACATACACAGGGCGTATAAAAAAATGTGGAACAAGCCGTAATGTAGTTTTAGAATCATCCTTTTTTCTATCGTCGGGCAAGATAATCATTTAGGTTCAATTATTGTATGTTTAACAAATTATTTAAATATTTAAAACGCGTTGATGTCTACGCTAAATATTTATTTATAACTTTTTTGATTAAGTTCAAATTTAGTGTTTTTATTACTGATGGACCAGTGATGTTACGATCAAGAACTCAATGATGAGCGCTGACACGTCTGGTCCAGCACATGCTATCGTCCCTGAACGGCATCTTCTGTGTGTGTTAAAACAGACCAAATACTATTATTTAGGGGGATTAGATATGTTTAGTTGACGAGACTGATGCACAATCACTTACCAGTCGCAAAACATCGCCGAAAACGTCATCCTGGCGTATTTTACTGAACAGATCAAAACTAAGAAAGCCCCAACCCCTTGGCAATACTATAGCATGTATAAATATGTATAGAATATAGATATTTCGCAGTTTATGTGATTGCGAGCGATCTAAAAAGGCAGTTTGTGGTTATGTGTGGTTACTTTTGACATATATGACATTTCATATCAATGTGACCAATCTTAGAAATAAGTTACTAAAAACGGTGTTACAATTTGTCAATTCTAATCCCGAACGTTACAATGAGTGCATTGTGAATGCAAAGTAGAAAAAGGCATTTCAACATACCCTTTAACACCCACGGCTACACACGTTTATATTTTATTATTGTTTGGTTAAATTAAAATACCTTCAAGTTGAGTACAACTTCCGGTCTACCAATCTACTAATTTTCAAACTGTCAAAATATTTTTTCTTAGAAAGTAGAATTTTCTCGGGGAACTATGCTAAGACAGAATAAGTCGCAGTTTTTATGCACAGATCATGAATCGTAAGACAATGATAATTTTTTCACAATTTCTACACACGGTATACATAATAAACTACGTTTTACTGTTGTAGCGTGTCAATGAATTTCCACTTCCCTTGAGATGTGGAGAGAATCCAGCATAATTTATACAATAAATACTTGACTTGATTACGACTTTCTATATAACATGCCACACATAGCAATTTAATAAATTCGCTACACTTAAGACTATTACTTCCTTGGACTGGTGTGTATTTCTCTTTAAGAAATGTACAGAATACATTATATAGGATCGCTGTATGGCTTCTAAGCCTAAAATAAGAATATTTTTCAAACATAATCTTTAGAAGAACTCGTCCATTATGTATATTTTTTTTTGTATAACAAACTTATGACTAAAACAGAATACATGAGAACCGAAATTAATCCATTTTCCCGCAATTTCGAAACATTATACGATAGTCCCTTATGTCGATAGCACAACCACGTATTTTGTGAGTCTTCCGTAACAGAAACCGAGGAGTGTCGGATTGCATGGTATTGATTACTTTAGGAGAACCCTTCTTGCTATTAATATGAAGAAGTGTTAAAGAGAGTACATAGATTCACTAGGATGGTACAATAAGATGGTTAATTTTCTTTTGCAGCGGTGGATGTCGACTTATGCTCGAGCAATGTACAAGATGCCTTCGTTATTGCTGTGGAACAGCAGGCGAGAGAACGTCTCGAACGCCTGTCTGCCCTCAAACGCGTCAAGCCTGTCGATATGACAACACTATCGCACCAGGTACCGTTCGTCGTTGTTTTGGTGTTGTCATGTCTTTGTTGTATAAAGAATAGTAGATGCATGTTTAGTTTAGTCGATGTTGTGTTTACTTTGTCTTTTGTCCAACTGTTACAACAAAAATAGATGGAACTAAAATGGGAAGAAGTTGCTCAAAACATACTGGATTTGATAGTGGTTAGGTCGAAAATAAAAATAAAGAGAATATTAAGTATCGTTATACATTTTGGGAGAACTATTTCGCGATAGTATGGTTAAGGTTTTCATTTGGAAATACTGTAAGCTTGTAAATTTTCAAAATACGTATTTTTTTTACTGATTCTGGTAGATTTCTTAATTTTTAATGACAGCATACACACTTTAGGGCGCTTCTTATTTTATCAAACATTATTTTCTATTTTTATATCTCTACCGACTGTCAAAATTATGAAAAATTAAGTAAATTGGTATAAAAAAAAATTAAAAAGAGTTTTATTTTTGTTTCAAATAATGGATGAACTCTTGAGTTTAGATATCGGAGCACTTCACAGATTTCCAACCGATTCTGGTACGCTTTTTTCTGGAGATTATAAATTTGAAGTCAGAAATTTTTAATTGAGTCTAGTTTTTGAGGAAAAGAAAGAGTATTTTTGCATTTTCTGTATATTTTTGGCACCGATTTTCTCAAAAATTAGACTCAATTCACAATTTCTGTTTTTAAATCCACATTCTACGAAAAATAGGACATCAGAATCAGTCGTCACCTGTTCGATTTCCATAATTGTTACCCAGGATAATCATTTTTTTTTTTTTTTTTTTTTTTTTTGGGGATGTTGCCATGTGCACAAAGCCAGTGGCTTGTCTGTGCGGCAGTCGGGGAGACGGAGTATTTGAAAAATCCCCTGCCTAACCTGGGCTTGAACCCTGGACTTCTGAGTGGAAGGCATTCGCCTTATCCACTCGGCCACCTCCGCTCCCAGTTTCAATTATTCTGTCGCGTTAAGCATAAAGGTCGTATCTACGTTTGTAAAATGTTGGAAAATGTTGACTTTAAGAATATACTGTTCCTGTTACTTCTCAGTTGTAATATGTGACTTGGGGGCTGCAATGGAAAAATCGCTCCAGTGAAAAAATGATTTTGAGAGTTTGATGGAATCAGACAACTCTTTCGATTAGCTGCCTGATCCCGTGTAAATCTCAAAGTCATTTTATTGTCACAATGGGCAGCTTCTTCGTTCCAGGTTGCATATGCATTCCTTCTTTTTTTTTAAAATTGTCATGTTCTTATAGCTTGTATCTTAATGTTGCTCGTATTGTATATTAATATATTATTAAAATAATATTAAAATTGTACAGTATTGTACTTTTGACAGTAATTGACTGTAATTGAACATCTGTGAAATGTGCTGATATAATTTTATTTTAGAAAAATAATTTTGTGTGCTTAACGACATACTTTGTCAAAGTAATATTATAGGTTAATAATATGGTGACATACAGACGGGATGAAAACTTTAAATAAATGAACAATTACAGCCACAACCTGGATTTGAACCAGGGACCTTTGAGTTTCTAGCACAATGCTCTACCACCTGAGCTACTGAAGCCTGTGACATGTGTTAGATATAATTGTCATTGGAGAGCATTGTGCTAGAAACGCAAGGTCTCTGGTTCAAATCCAGGTTGTGGCTGTAGTTCTTGACTTATTTAAAATTTACATCACGCCTGTATAAAGTTTTAGAAATTGGCTTAAGCTTTAAATACGAAATAGAACCTACTCTTGAATATACAGGCTGATTCATTTGAAAGGAGCAGGACCAAAGGCACTTTTTTTAAGCGGAACGCGAAGTATATTTTTAAATTCAAGAGAAAATGGTTATTACGTAAACTCGTCAGGAATGTAGAATCAACTAAAGAAGCGAATGATAATTAATCCAGGTGGAGGTGTTTTTTTCCAAAAATTATCCTCACCTGGATTAATTATCAGTCCTTTCTTTAGTTTTCTTTTTTATTTTTGATACACTATTAACTTTTAAATTGATCTGTGAACCCCCATTCTAAGGTTATTCGTTATAGAAAGTTATAGGGCGAAAAGGCAAGAAAGTAAAAAGAGAGTAGTTAAACTTTTCGTTTTGGGTTTTTATTTTGTATTTATTTTTAATTGCTTTTTTTCTGCCAGTGACTTTCAAACTAATACGTAAGTCTATGTTATTCCACAAGTCATTTCCTAAAATGTTTATTTGAACTATGTTTATTGTAAAGACGAGATATTGACACTACGTGACGTTTTATTATGTTCATTTTATGCTTGTACCGTTAAAAAATCTTATATGTGAATGGAAAGTAAATGAGCATTGCATACCACGACAGCTTTTTGATACTTTGTAAGTTCACTAGTAATAAAATGTTCAGAAATCTTTTGAAGTACAAAGTTTAAGGTTAACTATAAGACTCTTTTGAAGTTTCTGGAGATAGGATGCAGCCGGAATAAATTTTCAAAAAAATATAAATTTTGTATGTTTTTACGTTTCTACCTATTCTTTTTTAGCCTGGATTCGTTTTTTAATGCAAAGAATTCTATTCAAAGCAGAAATTCATATTCCACATGAAAATTATTAAAAGATCCATCAAAACCAGTAAACAAATAATAAGATTTGAATCAATAACAATCAATTTTTCGTTCATCATACGTAGACAAAGTATTGTAATCTAATTTGATTGAGATCGATCATTGCTGCATTAATATAAAACTAGTTAGCCAAGATTTGACAGATATTTTCATTCGAATGACAGTAGGTAGTGTCAAACGCTGATGTTTTGACAATATGTACCTACCGTCAATAGAATCAAAATATCTGTCAAATCCTGGCTAATTCGTTTTATTTTAATGCAGACACGACCGATCTCAATCAAAGACAATTTTTTATAAACTAAATGGGATTTGTATACTGTTACTGATTACTGCAAAAAATGCATTAATCAAAACGAAATTTATTATTCCACATGAAGACAATATTGAAAGATCTATAAAACCAGAAAAAAAAACGACGTAGGTCTTTAAAAAATTCGAATTAAGTTTAACATCATCTCAAACAATAAACATTTTGTTTTATTGCGCAAACTGTTAAATGTAAATAAACAGTTACTAGTTTAATTCCCTCAATGTAAGACACATACCAAAAGCAAATAATAAAACATCAACGTAATTCCCAAGTCCCATTACCCTACTAACAACAACGCAGATTCTCGTCAAACTGAAACACCTGTTTCATGGACAAACATAACAGCTAACTTCTATTACTTCACCCAACACCGTTACACTTGCATTGCTCGACTCGTTATTACTTGCCTCTTCATCGTTTATGTCCACACTTGACTGGAACGAGTAGGGAAAACGTCAATTATTTCGGTCCCATGCTATAGGAGACCGCAAGACCTATAGACGCCATAAACTACGTCGCAGTCATTTGTTCGATGGTAGAGCAATTTCCGCCCTGACAGAGACAATGTTCAGGTCTGGCGCCTATATAAACACGCACACATACACAGGCAGTCGCACGTACACGTACAGTCATCGGGTCGTTCAAATGAGGCTTGTAAACATGGGGAACCTGACCTATCTATACGCTGATGCCATTGGGGCGTATAGTTGTTGGGAAGAAAGGAATGCGTTGTGTGCAGTGGCGTAGTGTTTGTAAATCCAAGGGTATGTGACATAAGGTAAACGTCGCAAATTGAGACAGTCCTAAACTCCGACTTATTTCTGTTTAGTTGAATAAAAAAATCTGATGTGGCCAGCACATGACTTTATCATATAAAATTAATAGTTTAGCTGCATGAGAATCTATTTGATTGAGATCAGTCGTGACTGCATTAAAATAAACCTGATTAGCCAGGATTTGACAGAAAAATAAATAAATAATTCCTTTATTAACATAAAACAATATTAAATGCAACAAAATAATATTTATATTTAGGGCGGAGATCAGCACACTTGTTTCCAAATTGCCTTGCTCTTCCACTCAACCCCTTACGCAAACTAGAACTAAGACATAATTGTACCAATAATATAACAATAATTCCGAGAACTTATCAAAACAAAAATTACTCTAGAGTCTAATTACACGTAATTGCAGCAAATCCAACTCAACAAAACATCGCACATGCCCATAAAAAATAAAAATTAAAACAGCCTCCGATGTGCGTTGAGCAAACAGACAACACTTCACCTTTCCCCCAAAACTGTTTTACGATAATTTTTTCATATCTTCCCTGAGACCATTGTATATGTGACTAACCTGGTAAGAGAATGACCGTTTATACAGCTCAGTGCGATGTGCAGGTGGAGCAAACAAACCCCTGAATCTTAAATTAAGGTTATGGATATCCGTTCTACAGCGTATCTTCCGCATGAGGTATTGTGGGATCCTCTTGGATAGCAACTTATGATATAATATTGATGCATGCAACACCCTAGTGTTATCCATGTTCAACCACCCCAAGTTGCCCAGCCCATTCGATACATGGTCATACTTCCTCAAATCAAAAACAAACAGAACACATGCATTTTGGACACGCTGAACACGCTGCCTATCCGACGCCGTCAGGCAAGGACCGTACACGGTATCACAATATGAGATATTTTTACTATTGACAGTAGATATAGTGAGATATTGTCAAAACATCAGCATTTGACACTGTCATTAGACTGAAAATATTCCGAAAATCCTGGCTCACTATATAGTATTATATCAATGCAGATGCGACCGATCTCGATCAAATAGAATTTGCTCTAGCAGCTAAACTATTAATTTTACCAAAAAATTTTGCAGACATAAATTATTCAGAAATTCCTCTACGCTCATTTGAAAAATCATTGAAAAATGCTTAGAGGAAACGTCCAGTTCCTGTGGACCCTTTTGAACCAAACGGTTTTCAGCTTTAAGTTAGTCATCAAACTTCTAATTATGAAGTTTCGTCCCGATACCTTCAGTAGTTTCTCCGGAATCGTCTCCACAAAAATCGAGTACACACATACACACTAGAGTGTATCGAAAAAACGCCTTTTCCAAAATTCAAAATTTCAAGTTGGTAAAAAGTTGTCCCTGTGGAACATTATATATCACACAAAAAATTGTCCCAATTGAATAATATTTAGGTCTCCCGCTGAAGGCTTCTTAAAGTTAATGATTTCATTATAAAATCATTATTCTGGCCTGACACCCAAATTAAGTAAAAAGAAACTGCTTTTCTGTAACCTTATTATCTAATGCTTGTAGAGAAAATTTGTTATTAAAAAAGAAGAAAGCACAAAAGAAAATAATTCTAGAGAAATAAGAAAGGAAGCGAAAAATGAACAGAACAAAATGCTGCGCCAAGAAAAACACTAAAAATTCCAGATGCAAGAAACATTAAGAATACAGATGAGGGAGAGTAGGCAGGCTGAAGAAAACTTACCTTATTTACCTTATATTTGGATAAAATCTAATTGTTTTTGATAAAATATGGACACCGTGCGTCCGGCATTTTGCAGGATGTGAGTTTTCCTGTTTTGGTTTTTATGAATCTGTCAAGCGAAAAATATCTACATGTGCAGGAAGGTGTGATTAAATAGAAAGTATTTTTTTTGTGATCGTCCTATAAATTTGTTTTGTAGGTTTGATTTTTTGGGTTATTTTAATTTAGTTTTTTGGGTAATTTTAATTAGGTATGTGGTTAGTCACTTAGGTAATCGTGTGAATGGAACATTCGTTTTTAGTTTGCAGAAAAGAACAAACTTATGAAGAAATACATGTTCCTAAATGAAACGTTTAAAGAGGGGTTATGAGAGGTTATCTAATTTTGATACAAATTTTAGCTAATGTTAAATAATAAGAAAATCAAATAAACTTAGCTGGTTAAAAAAAGGTACGTATAAATTGGTAAAAAGATTTATTTTAATTGGAATTAGTTAATTAGGTAATACATACAATCATGTGGTTGTACTTCTGTGCAGTTATACTTTATGTGTAGTTGTACTTGTTTGTTATTATTTTGATATAATTATCAACAATTAAGAAACAACGCATTATCGCATGAAGAAAAACTTTTAGTGTTTTTCTATCATCCTTCAGATTCAAACTGTCAAAAATGATACCAGAATCAGTCAGTTGTTCGATTTTGTTGTTGTTTGTCAGATCAGTCATTTAGCTTAGAGTAGGTTTATTTGGTAACGAATGAAATAATTGAAAATCTATAAAATGTTCTAAAATACATACAAGTTTTCTTTATTATTAACTACCAGTTCATTCGTTTCTCTTATAGCTTAGTGACAATAATTGGCCGTTTTCTTTTTTTTTTAAACCCGGTTTATTGTGACATTAGAAAACCGGGTTGATATTAACAAAGCCGGTTTTAGATACTAGTTTACAATTATAATCCATCATTTTCGCGCTCGACCCCCAGGAAAACTAATGAGAGAAGAAATATGTCGTGTCAGGTTTGACAGAAAAAGACAGCGCTAAAAGAGATATGAAGGATATCACGCGCTTTCTTTTTCTGTCAAACGTGGCATGGTATCTTTCGTCTCTCTTAAGTTTAGCTGGGGGGTCGAGCGTAGAAATGATAGATTAGTGCGTACAAATAGTGAGGTATTTGACGACAAAATTACATTTTATCTTAGTAGAAAGTATATATTATTCAGTCAAATTCTTTAAAAATTGCAGTTATGCTGCACATGTGACATAATGTGAAAATGTTTACTGTTACAACAGTGAAAAATAAAAATAAAACTATTAAAAAAATAAAAGAAATAAACGAATGAAAATAATAATAAATAATCAATCCTACTTTTTGACTTCGCAATTTCCTTAAGTACTTAATTAAGTAATCTGAAAAAACTGGGAGAAAAGTGGGACATCCTATATAAATAATAAGTCATATGATCTGGTAGACGTAGACTACTCTGTATTCAATAACTAATGTTATTTTGACACGCTTTTACCGTTTTTAAGTCGTATTTTATCTCTTTACTCTTTACTCTGTTGACATGCAGGTGACATATATAACACCACTATATTTATACCTCCATTAAATGCTTGTTAGAAAGCAAATAATTTCCAAATGTTTCTGGTATAAAATTTACCTAATGTTAATTGCAGCACTATTATAGAACCAGATATATGATAATTGAAAAGCTAGAATTATCAGAGAAACAATGATGATTATTATTGATCAAAAATGAGTGAAAATCAAAAGTAATGGACAAATTATAGGGTATTTTAAGAATCTGGAGAAATAATAGTTTGTTTAGTGTTTGCGACAACCAATAAAAGACCAAATGAAGGTTAAAAGCGTCTGAGTACAATAAAAAACCCAAGTTGATCTTGGAGATCTTTTCTTATTTATTATGTTATTGAGTTTATTTTGTATGTAGAATTGGACAAATTATGAGTAAGGTAAACGCCCCAAAATCAGACAGGAGCTTTTTAGAATCTAGAATGATTTTCTTTTCTGCTTTCTTCTTTTGTATAACAAAATGTTCTCTCCAAGCATTAGCTAATAATGTTACAGAAGAACAGATTCCTTTTACTTTATTTGGGTGTTTCAGGCCAGAATAATGATTTTTTATTTCCAAAGATGGTGTATTAATTCCAAAATCGCTACTCTCTGCTGCTAGTGCAATAGTCGGAGTTTGGAGAAAATCCGTACAATTAATTGTAATATGTATATCAAACGATGTAAAATATGTTATTTTCTTGTGTAAAGACAGCAATAAAACCATATGTATTACTTCTACCCACGTACACAATTCCGCCACACATGTCTGATTTAAGGACCTGCTATATTTACATGTACCTATTATTAATTATCAAAATCAGTCAAACTTTTCGGATACATTCTGGCTGTTAGAACATTGGTAGAATAAGAAACACTTGTGGGTTGATAAGTGTAACGTCAAATCAACAAATCGGATGTCCTAAAATAAAGTTCAATAAACAATATTTTATTCAACTAACCAAAAATATGTAGAAATTTAGGACCGTGTCTGAATTTGGAACGTTTATCTTAATCATTCACAGAACATCTTATTCTTTTTTATTATATTAACTACTAATTTTATTAAATCGCCTGCGAATCATCGTTTTTTAAACTAGTGTTTAAACCGGGCTTTTTGGATAATTTGGAATTCGAAAAACTGTTATTTCAAAAGTCAGTTTTATAAATATGTTTTTTTAAATTAAACCAAAACTGTTTTTTTTTCTTATCATATAGCAGTCAAAATGTGTCAAAATGGATGTCAAGTGAGCATATTGTTTAAAACAATAAATAAAGCTGCAATCCAAAATTATATAAAGATAGGTTACTTGTTATTTTTGTATGATTGGGCTACTGTTTAGCTGCACTTGATTCCTGTGGTTGTGTATGGTACAAACCACAGAATGTTACAAACTACGATCATAAAACTTTTTTCATTCCTACACCTTATATGTGCTCAAAATTAGAATTTGAATAAAAATTACCACAGTATAGTTACTTAAGAATCAACCTACAACTGAACAAAAAAATTATAGTGACAGATTATTTTTTAATGTGCGCAAAGACAATTTTGTATTCTCGCCTTGCATCGATATTTCTCATTATCAACCGTATAACGACGAAACAGTTATTCCTACACAAAATTTGTAAAGGACGTTCGTTTCTGGTAGAAAATAAAAATATTTACAAATTTTAGTATGGCCTTCGTTGTTGTCCGACTGATAGAAATCAAAATATTGTCAAAAAAACAAATATCACCCATTTTAAAACCAAACTCATGCAGCACAAGTAGAAGTAGAATTGATATTTAATTTAATTCTAAGTAAATTTCGTTTTGAAACGCTATTATCAAGTATTTCCTATAGTATCGATTTTATGGTTACGAAGTAAAAATTCATGTTACGCCACTGGTATCCTGCACTGGTTTATGTCGAGCGGGGATCCAAGTCGGCATCCGTACCTGTTCCATTTCGTATTCATGACGTACGACCACTTGATCCCGTAGGTTTTTAGCCCGCACTCGAACCACTTGACAGAAGATATACATTTCATCACTTGAGCCTAAAAAATGGGTACGTCGGCCGTGATAAGGACCTCACGTTAAAGGAGATTTGCCTTTTAGCCCTCGCTTCAAAAGCCAAGAGTGGGAAACCATTTAAAATATGAATATTAAACGACTGATAAAATCATCCCTTTAAGGCCTAACTCTGTTTTATGTGGGATATTAGGGTGAAATTTTCTAGTAGACAATGTTTCAGTAATGAAGCGCCGATCAGTAAATAAAAAAAAAATATTTTTTGGAAGGCTGTAGCTCAAAAATTACACTAATTTGTATATAGATAAATTGTGCTCATTCGTCTTAAAATTTCCTAAATATTGAGGAAATAGAAAAAAACTTTCATCGTAGCAATTTTACTCGTTAGATTTCAACGATGGACTAGACAACAAACCGTGCTCAAATCTTTAAAATTCTCCCTAAACAGCTTAGGAATTTATTTTTAACTTATTTTACCTCATTTCTGTTATTAATTAATAATAAAAACTAGAAAACGTAAGAGAATTAACAATAAAATCAACTGAAACATGTAATAGGTTAATACCACTACGTATACTACTACAGTCAGTAAATTATAGTCCATTAAACTATTGATGTGGCCAGAAACTAATCCAATAAGACGAAGCAGCAATAATTTTCTAAGAATTCTAATAGGAATTCTAATAAGCTGCCGGTATTAGTTACGTAATCTACGTAAGTATTAACAGGAACATAGTGTCCGCAGCTGTTTGGCGATGAAGCAATGTGGAAAGCGCCTATAATTCTTTATCTCACATCGACTTAACATTCTTTTGTTGAGTATATTTTACCGTATATAGTAAGAGACGTAACTCAGATAGTACATACCAGATAAGCTAGAGCATAGCGTATTTACTACTTCCTAGTAAACATAAATTGTTTTGAATGTTAAGGTAATAGGTGATAAAAAAAAGTACAAGGTAGATTAGAACTTTTCTTTACGGTGATTTAGAATGTGTTTTTGTTGGTTTGGTAAAATCATAATGGATATTGTAAGTGCTGAGATTATAATGTAAAGTTTTATTTTATCAAATTAATTCAGGTTATTATTAACCAATTAGAAGACTTGATAAGTATCTCACTTATTCTGAAAAAAAAAGGAAGCACACATTGTTGGTAAACTACAGTACATAGTTTATTTTGTGGGGGTCGAGTTTTGCACTAAAAAAGATGTTTTCAGTCATGTTTGATTACTTCTTAACTTGATTATCAGAATTATAAACCAAAGGAGCTAATTATGTGATTCTTGTCGTACTTTTGATCACTTTACTTTACTTTACTTTTTGGATAACCAAAAAAGTTATTACATTTTTAATTGTTCTATTATTTGAGGAAAAGAGTATAAAATATAACGTGTTGAATGAACAACAAAATAATAAAATCGTTAGTTTTAATTCTATGAACAATAGCGATTTTTAAGAATGGAAAATACTGTCGTCTAATACAAAAGTTCAGCCATATGCAAAGTTATTTTCTGAAAAATCTATAATTAAGTAGATCAATTATGAAAAGAAAAATCTGAACATAATTTTACTTTCAATACAGTAGCTATAGACCTAGATAATATGAAAACATTGTTAAAGTGGTTACCAAGATATTTCACAAAATAGAAGGCTAAATGTCTTTTTTAAATGTTATTTATGTCATTTTAAATGGAATTTAAAATGTGATTGAAATGCTCTTTACTCCTTGAAATATTTGGGACACAGGACGAAACATCCTGAATACTAAACAAAGTTATACTATCTTTAAATTGTCAACGATAAAGTATAGTATCCGTTTTCAAAAGAATTTAAAGAGTCGAAGTGATGTTTATGCCTTTTGATAAAAATATAATTATTTTATGGTATATGTAGTCATTTTAGAACCAAAATCGTTTAAACCGTACATAATACCACAAAAATGTCCTCAACATAATTTCAAAATGTTTACTGAATCTTATGATATTATTACTGAAATAAATTTAAAAAATCTGATGTGGCCAGGCACATGACTTTATCATGCAATATACAAAATTAATAGTTTAGTTGCATGAGATTCTATTTGATCGAGATCGATCGTGTTTGCATTAAAATAAAACGAATTAGCCAGGATTTGACAGATATTGACAGTAGGTAGTGTCAGCCTTTGACACTACCTACTGTCATTAGAATAAAAATATCTGGCAAATCCTGATTAACTTTATATTATTTATTACAAAAAAATGTCTAAGACGTAAATTATACAAAATTTCCTCTACTTTAATTTATTATTTAACTATTTTGACGAAATTACAGAAATGGCGGCTCATTTGCGAAATCCTTGAAAAATGCATAACTACATCGCTATCCGCACTCGAAATACACATTGACCTTGTAAACAGCAAGATGTTTCAATATTGTTTCACATAGCGTACGTGCGCGCGTGTTTCTCCTCCTCACCGCATTCTCCATGCATTTGCGTGTTGAATTGACGTTTCGCAACCGCTGACGTTCTGAATACTGTCAAAAGTTTCAAAATATTCCGGCTACCTACTATTAATGCCGACACGATTTCGATCAAATAGAATTTGCTCCTGCGGCTAAACTATTAATTTTACCAAAAAATGTTATAGACATAAATTATACAAAATTTCATCTACTTTAATTTATTATTTATCTATTTTTACGAAGTTACAGAAATGACGGCTTATTTGCAAACTCGTTTAAAAGTCCTAAGAGTAAATAGTCAGCTCCTTTGGACCCTTTTGAACCAAAAACTTTTCAGCTCTAAGTTTGGACATGAAAGTTCTAAATATGAACTTTCGTCCCGATACCTTTAGTAGCTTCTCCGGAATCCTCGTCACAAAAATCGGGTACACACACCTACACCGACATTTTTGTACATTGGTCAAAAATGTTTAGGGGACCCAAAAAGACCTATTTCCGCTAAAATCCCATTTTTTTTTCGGCACGATTACAATCTTTACCATACTGCGTATGATAAAGTAAAAATATCAGTGATTAAAAAACCTGTCATGAAATGTTTGCATCAATATCTCCGGAAGTATTAAGCTTAGCTTAGGAAAATGTACACTATATTAAAGATGAAAGATGTGGGTACATGATAAACAAAGAATTACTTGAAAATATTGATAGATGTAGATTTGGGAGAACTTTAAAATGTGTTTTCAGAACTAAGATATTGTGTTAAAATCTATTCTGTCAAGCCATCTGTCATTAGCAAACTTCCAAACCTATATAATCAAATATTTGTTTATCATGCACCCACATCCTTTGTCTTTAATATAGTGAAAAATATGTTCTGCCAAACTTGATACTTTCGGGGAAATTGATGCAACCATAGCTGGGTACATTTTATGACGAATTTTTTAATCACTGATAGTTTTTAATTATTTTCAATATCAAAGATTCAGTAAACATTTTGATATGATGTTCGAGAAATTTTTCTGCATCGATGGATATTATTTCCATAGGCGGGCAAATTATTTGCCATCCACATCTAAAATGACTGGACTATATTTTGATCTTTTATGATTTTGCCTAGTAACCAAGAATGGGATTTTTGTTCTGAAATTCCATATCTAATTTGTAATAATAATTAAAAGTTATGTTTAGTTTTAAACCAGATATAAACCATAAATTAAGGAAATTTCTAGGAACAATGTAAAATTACGATTCCCCGAATGTAATTCTACAGTAAACTATGTATTTTTACAGTTCATTTTGTAAAACTACTGTAATAACTACTGTTGTAAAACTCATGTAATAATATATTGACTTTGGGATATTGACAGTTGTCAACATTAATTGCCAGTGTGGGCTATTGAAAATATCATCATAATGATTCAATTTTACATACAAATCTAATAGTTTTTGTAACATTAAACAAGTCACTAAAAATGAATAGAAAATATTTCAATAACTTTTCTTTGAAGATATAGCTTATTTCCGGGTATAAGACTCTAAAAATGTTGTAATAGGAAGGGTGAATTCACTAGGTAGGCTGGAATAAAAGCTTGAACTTGAACTTCAAAGCTATGAACAGAGAAATCGGTGACAATTCTGTAAAATAGTATTTCATTTTCCTTGGAGTAAAATCAATAGAGTATTGTTGAGGATGAAGAAGCCTTTCTGAAGGAGCTTGATAATTGGTTGAAACAAGAGAAGCTGATATTTTCTTTGGATATTTAGTACTAGTGACATCGCCGCGGCGTCATATTATGTTATTTTAAGTACGTATTTCTTTTTGGTTTGTAAAATTGTATTCATTACGACCCAAAAATAACAAATGTTACATGAAGATCTAACCCTCATTTCCTTCCATTCCAGCTAAACAAACAGGAGACAACAACCGAAGAACTGAACGGCTTCATCACCAGCTCGCCGCTGTACGTCACTTCCCTGACCGCAGCAGAAAGTTTAAACAACAACCCCACCGGAAGTGGCAGAACAACCGTCGTCTCTACAACCGAAGATGCAACGGCAGCCAAACTACTGCCACCTAGTCAGACCAATGGCCACGAAACAGCCGAGAGCATAGTGTTAAGTCAACAGTTTGGTCCGGAAGACCTCAGCTTGATAGCGTCTAAAGACCAGATCAGAACAGTGCCGAACGATGTCCATTTCGTGGACAACACGCTCGGCGGGTTGCAGACAGATATCGGCGCTGGACAAGTGCTGGACGTCGGTAAACTAGGCGACAGGAGGGCTTCGTCCCCATTTCAGAATGGCCGCACCGAGATGCTCATAGGTGCTGAAGATACAAAGCTGAAGACGACCGCCATAGTCGAGAGCAATAACAATAAGCTTGGACTGGACCCGGAGATACGGTGAGTCTGATTTTTACCGATGCTTTTCTCGGTCGTTTCGTGTTTATTGGGTCGTGAAATATCCGGGAGTTTGTTCGGTATATTTGCTCGACCAGCGGCGATTTTCGATGTTGTAAAGTGGGGTGGGTGGACTTTGTGTCTTAATGATGCTCTGTTAGTTCCGCTCGTGCTAGATGGGGTTCTATTTTTAAAGTATTAAGGGGGTAGTAGAAGTAAGCGACAGTTGTGTTTCGTGACTTGAACATTCTGGCGAAAATATAATTGAAATCGCACATCGCACTCAGATGGAAAAACTTTTTAAAATTTATAAATTATAGTAGACGACCTATAGGCGGGTTCTTCAATTCTAGTTCAAACCGAGTTTAGGTCTCAAGGATTTTAGATAATTAAACTTGGTTTATGGTTTAACATAGTGACCTTCAACTGTAAAACTAGCTGGCGAAAAGTCATGTGACAAGAGTCTTGGGTGAATTGGCACATCATTTTTACTTGATACTAGTTTTGCTTCTGCATTTAACCAGTTCCGTGACCACCTCATAAATTTGTCACAGAATTCTATGACGTGACAATTTTGAAAGCCAAAATTGCACAATAGAAGCAAAAACAGGAAACTGAATCGATTTAGCTATGGCCGTCTGTGTACACGATAACTGGAGTAATCGATCTGAAATTATGTATACAAGCTTATATCTTAAAAATCTGATGTGGCCAGGCACATGACTTTATCATACAAAATATAAAATTAATAGTTTAGCTGCATGAGACTCTATTTGATTTAGATAAATTGTGTCTGCATTAAAATTAAACTAGTTAGCCAGGATTTGACTGATATTTTGATAGTCAATAGTATCAATAGTAGGTATTGTCAAAGCATCAGCATTTGACACTACCTACTGTCATCAGAATAATAGTTATTTATCTCACAAGTGCCGAAAGTACGGAATAGCGCGACGAGCGGTAATCCGGCGTGTCACCGAAGGCGGAGCGTCGCATGTGAGCGAGGCGCACTATGTAGTTTTCGGCAAGAGTGACATCAACGTTTTTTGTGTTGCTTTTTTAGAAATACGTATTTTAAAAAAATTCAAAAATCGTTATATTTCTGTATAGGAAATGTTAGGTTGATACCTAATTCAAGTTCTGACAGATTTATATTCGTTCAAGATACTGTAGCTGTCACATCCGTACCAACATACTACAATATAACTACACTCATCGCTATACTTTACTTACAATTTTTTCAATTTAGCGTTTTTACAATTAGGTATCACAACGGGTTGATATTTCCTATCAACAAACAATCAAATTGGTGATCTTATTTTATTTGAATTTTGTATTTTGTACTTTGCCGCACTAGAGCGGCTACGTTCCATAGCGGTTCGCCAACCTCTGATGAAATCAGCTGTTTTCGAGTGTGACAGCCATAGACATTTCTGTGGTGACACCACAAAAAAATATTTGTCAAAATCCTGGCTACTATGTACTTTCATATCAATGCAGATGCGACCGATCTCGATCAAATAGAATTTGCTCTTGCAGCTAAACTACGAATTTTACCAAAAAATATCATAGGCATAAATTATTCAAAATTTTCTCTACTTTAATTTATTATTAACTATTTTGACGAAATTACAGAAATGGCGGCTCATTTGATCTCGATCAAATAGAATTTGCTCTTGCAGCTAACCTATTAGTTTCACCAAAAAATGTCATAGGCATAAATTATTCAGAATTTCCTCTACTTTAATTTATTATTTAACTATTTTGACGAAATTAGAGAAATGGCGGATCATTTGCAAAATCCTTGAAAATGGCTTAGAATAAACTACCAGTTCCTTTGAACCCTTTTGAACCAAAAGCTTTTCAGCTCTAAGTTAGGTCATGAAACTTCTAATTATGAACTTTCGTCCCGATACCTTTAGTAGTTTTTCCGGAGTCGTCGCCACAAAAATCGTTTACACACGCACACACACACACACACACAGACATTTTTTTGTACCTTGGTCAAAAATGTTCAGGGGACCCAAAAAGACCTATTTCCGCTAAAATCTCAATTTTTTTTTTCGGCATGATTACAATACTTTAGCATACTGCGTATGATAAAGTAAAAAGTAAAGATATTTTTGCCGTAATTTTTTAGCAGTTGACCTGAAATGTGTTATAAAAGCTTATTTTTTTTCAAATTCGCCACCAAAAATATTTTCCAGTAGGGTATTTTAACTTCAGCCTGGCTGAAGATAGCTTACACGTTCTAACTTAAAACTAGTTCTTACTAGTTTTAAACGGAATTTGAATAATTGGGTACGAAAAGAATTAGAAACTGACGAACTAGATTACGGGGCAAAACGTGTTTTGTAAACGTTTTTATTAAACCTACATCGAACTATTGATTTTGGAGATGACATTGTTTGTCAACACACCAGATATTATTATTGTTACTCAGTGAACAGTAGAAATAGCGCAGTATAAAATTTTCATAAAAGTAAAAAAAATACATGGCGATCAACAACATATACCTACGATATAAGATAAAATATTAAAATTGAGAGTTGACATTCACTTATGATATCTGAGCACAAACAAAAATGTACATAACGTTTATATTTAATAACGTTTAAATTTAATTGTGGGGAAAACCTAGATAGTTTACTCTTGACCAAATTTGACAATGTCTAAACTCTTCCTAAATTTTGGTTATTTTCCTATTTAAGTAAAATGTTATCTAATTATAGCTCTTTCAACTACATCAAGCAAATGGTGTGAAAACAATGAAAAGAAAAGACTAAATATTAAATATCATTTCAATAAAATAAATAATATCGTGTCCTTCATTCTGGCGTTTAGAATCGCCTCTCCTTCAATAATCTTAGACCTATTACATATTAGATAATGCTGCCTCTAATTGTCAGATCTATGGAATATTACAGTTTCATGCCAGCCTGACGTACCTAGTGAAAGGTTGCCGTAGCTACTTAATTGGTTGTTTACAATTTGGTATTTACACTTTTAAATACAGTATACCGCGTATTTGATAAACATAAACAGGTCTACATTTGTCTTAGACTTTGATGTAGTTGTAGATTCATTCTTTGATGCAGTTTTGTCCCTTTTAGCTAGTTCTACAACATAGAGCAAAACTGATCTTGTATATTAAGGGGATCTACAGTTTTGTTGGCCAGTTTTCGAGCCTATTTTAAACAATTCATAATGGAAGAACCACACAGGGTTTATAGACAAAGTTTTTTATTCTTTTGTGTTAATATCGATGTATAACGTTAACAATTTCAAAAATATTGTGATGATCTCGGTGACCTTGCAGATTACTTAGTGCGCGCTTTTGTACAAACATACAAACACTTCTTCAATAATACAAAACAAATATCATTATCTGGTAAATTTTCCATTTTAACTTTGCGTATGTGAATTTTTTGCTGATAAATTATAGTAATGGGGACGTCACAAATACAGAAAAAAATACTATCGGATATTTTATTTTTATTTAATATCAATGTAAACTATTTGTATTTTGCATATAAATTTATTGTGTTCAATATTTTTCAATCGTTTTATTTCAATACTAAATAATTTATTCGTTACCTACTTTTCGGGTTGTATTGATGCACCGCACGTGTTTGATGTCATAAATTAGACCCCTGTCGTAAATAATACACACACAAAACCCTTTGAATCGTGTCAATAGACCGACATTGAATGGATCGACGCGAACGCGAACAAATAAAGCGGTTTATGGCGAGACACTCTGCGAACCTACTCTCGCCATGTCTCGCGAGAGTAGGGAAAACGTATTAGACTTTGATGTAGTTTAGTTTGAATAAGTTTGCCCATTTTAGCTAGTTCTACAACATGGGGCAAAATTGATCTTGTATATCAAACACTAAATTACTATGCTAAAATTCCTCGTTTTTATTTAACACCCAGTATATTGCCATAAATATAATACATCTTGATTGTAGATTATGTAGGTGAATGTCTGCATTCCGGATGTTCAGAATTACGGTGTCTCTTCAACTGTAGCCAAACATCCGCCGCTATGATGGTTGTTTTTGTTCACAAAATTAGCATTCGAAAGATATGTCTAACAGTTTAATTCACTTCAAGAGTTTTTTTTAATAATAAAAAATTTATTGTTGTTATTGAGCAAGGTCATTTTTTATTTCACACGCCAGGAAACAATAAATAAACGAATACCTCCAGACAAAAATATCAATGGAATATAAGATGGATTCAATTAAAATTCTGTTCTTGTTTCCGTACCAAAACAAGACGGTTATAAAATGATATATACCCCAGTATGGGCAATTTATTCTTGTAAAACCTTACTATGATCCATGTATTACAATATAACTTTGTCTAACAGCTACTTTTACGAATTAAAATTCAAGTTATTGTATGTAAATGTGGCGGAAATTGTCGGGTTTACACGTGAATCACAAGTAGCAAGTAACGCTGTATGAATACAAAAATATCGATATTTACAGATTCTCTCTGCGGAATTTCGATTATTTCGTCCTTGTAGTAGTCTATGGGCGAGCCTCGTTCCGGACAAGTGTTGTGTTTAATTGAAGCTAGCTGATATAATTGCGATTGTCATGATCGGTTGCATGTTACGGCCAATTAAGAATCGAACAGTTTTCGAGAAGGTTGGAACAGGAACTGGAATCAGTGGCTCTGAATGGATTTGAGCACGCCAATTAACTCTCGTCCTACTACATAGGATTGTTGATTGGTTTGGTTAGTATGAATTTGTTACGCAATTTTTAATTTGCGTCTGATCAGGTCCGGTTTTGCAATTTGCGGATTTTCGGTGATTATTGAAAATAATTATCCGTTGGTTAATTATTACCTATTTACTTTCCATTCGCAAAATTTCTTTCTCAGAGATATACAATTTTTGGTTGTTATTGTGTGAAAATTGTCTGAAATATTTACGTCATCATTGTAGAAAAAATGAAAGAACATATGTCTAAAAATCGATAGAAAAAATAAGAAAATAACAGGGAGTCATTTAAAAAAAGGCGAAACAATTGAAGAGAAAATTTAAACAGAATATTATTTAAAGTTAAAAAATAAATTAAGAAAGTTTAAACCATTTGTGGCATATATTTATGCTATTTTTTCTGGTTACATAATATACTCACTATTTTTCCTATTTTTTTCTTATACCTAATGTAAGTTTTCTTGTCCAACTTTTAGGTCCGATATTTTTGAAACGAAGGAATATTTCAAAAACGTTGCGGTTTCATTTTAACTTAAATAAAATAAAATTGTATTTATGGGGTTTTAATTTTTATCACTGGTTGTACATCACCCTGTATAGGAGACCTCAGTAACTAAGATATCAATGCTTAATACTGAAAACCAAAACTAAAAACATCGTATAATATAATAAAAATTATAGTCGTTCATTTCATACTGTAAGCATTTTTTTCCAATAAGGAAATATAGAATTTTACAGATTATAAATATATCATTATAGTTCTACCATTTTTCGATCATAACACAGACTAATGTTCTGTTCTATAGTGTAGACTTATATTTCAAAGTACCTCTACTTTTCCGATACAGTTTTCCGGTACAATTGTCAGGAAAAGCATATATCTTTAATACAGGCTGTTTATAAACAACGTTAATTGAACATACTTTGCAATAACTTTTAGTAAAGAAAATATATTGGAATTCTAAAGAAATGTAGTTTATTTCTGTTAGTTTTTAAGTTGTCTATCAACAAAAAACTAAAATTTTTAATTCGTTAAACAAAACTAAATAGTAGTTGAAACCCGAAACATTTTGGTTTTGTAGTAGGTAGTAGTGATGGGACATCGATGCAAAATATCGATGTTGACCATGGATGTTACCATCGATACCAACTATCGATGGTATAAAAACATCGGCTATAAAACATCGATGTTTGAAAACATCGATGTTTTCAGCGGACAGCGCTTTTGTCTATAATTTTCTATAATAATACATCATAATAACTTCTGCTTGTTCAGCTTATTTTAATTTAGCTTTGTTTTATTTTCCAATTGTAAACACAAAATGAGAATTGGACTAGAAAAAAGATTTCCAGATTTCTTTTTTTATACTCTCCATTATATTATTCAACATAAAATGTATTCAAACTTTAAAGCGGTATCATACAAACTAATCTATATAAAAAGTTTACATTTAGTGTTTGGTTCTTTTTTTAATTACATAAAGGGTAAATCAACGTGCTTAGTATTTAACTGTGAACTTTTTTAACTGTGAATATCCGTCTATAACAGCACCCTTTCTGATTAAATTAAGTATTAAGCATAAAATGTTTGTTTACACCAACATGTTGCTATAATAGGAAGAACAGATTCTGCAAGTACTAGATAAATTCGATATGGAGACAAACATGAACCTTTTCAACTTGCTTAAGTCTTTTTAGTTACTTTACCCTCAACGACAGGAAAAAAAATAAACGTAAAAATAAAGAAATTTGTGGCGGATTTCTTTTCATGGATTCAGTGATGTACTACAGAATATAAAATTAGTAAATAGGTAATAAAATAGAGCGAAACAGCTTCTTCCAGTTTAAGGATTTTGCCATAAACTAAAAAATTTAATATGTTGGTACGAAGCATCTCGAGTTTGTGATGAGCTGTGACTGGCACTTAGATAAAAAATCTATAATGTATGGTTGGGCTATTTGAACAGTATTTGAGAAAACCGAAAACGTAAAATATCTATTTTTTTTCCATGACAAGAAATTGAATATTTAATATTCTAAGAAGTTGCGCTGAATATTTCATCAAGTTTGGACAATAAATGACGTCATTATATGAATAAACATCCATGACATATGAATTCTAAAGTTATCCAATTTTATCTTAAAGAAGAAAACAAAAATACGTCAAAATGTTTTATTGGCATCAACATGGAAAATTGAAAATTTGTCTCGATCAAACAATTTCTTTTGCCGTGACTATTCTTGAAACATTTTACAAAATTGAAAAATTTTTGAACAAATTTAAGATGTAAGAGGAAGTTGAAATATATTTTAGGCGTTTCTTATTGACTGGATTTGTCATCCCAGGCATTTTGATGCGGCAATTTTCGCTTTTCTCATGAATCGCGAGATCAATCCCGGCATTACAAAATCTTTAATCCCGAAATCCCGGGATCAGTATATTGTCCGGGATTGGATGCTCTAATACAAACTCTTTTAAATTATCGTGTTTTCGTAATTTACGCGGGCATCGTATTTTCTTTCTGTTATTGTATTTTTGGTTGGAATTCATAGATTTGTATTCATTTTATCAATGTTTTATAATTAGGAAAACTTCGATAAACAATGTCCGGGCCGCGGGTATAGTTCAAATTCGCTATCCGACCTTTTGTGATACCTCGACAACCAAAAAGAAATGTGTCACAATGACAGGTGTGAGTGAACACTCTTATTTTAGAGAACTTTTACAATTACATTTCGTCGTTATAACAATATAACATATATGTACTTGTATTTCTTTTATGGAAACCATTGTTAGCTAAGGCCTGCCAAGACGTAAATAGAGATTATTTTCATCTTTTCAATGATATTAGTATTTGCTAGAACGAAAACCCAGATTTGCAAGAATTGAATAATTATTGTGTAACACGCCGCTATAATTAGATCGTGGATGAAAACATGTAGTATACTATAAAGAACTAATGTTCTACAAAAGAAATTTAAAAAAATACCAAGAAATTTCCAAGGTCTACAAAATCAGACAAGTTGAAAGCCAAAACTAAAGCAAGAACCCACTGGTCAACAAAAATAAAAAAATAGTCAATATGAAACCAGGATGAGTGGAAGTCGTTAAAAAATTCATAATATTCATTTTGTGGTCAAATATCGAGCAATGCGATACAACAGTATTGCAATCACTGCTCAGACGCACGAATGACCAATAACCGCAAACCTACGGAAATACCTAACACCAAACAATCATCAATAACATCAGCTGTTATTAAACGTAACACAAATTAACAAAAACCGCGAAGAAGCCGAGTACCCAAGCACACGATACAACAAAACCTGAACTGTCACTTATAAATAGACCAGAAAGCAACAACCAAAACCCCACACCGTCGACACCAGATCGCTACTAGCGCAACCGCCGAGCCAGTCCAAAATTTTCACGGCGCGTCGCACCGCGTATGCCGGTAATATTTTTGGAATCCGAACCGTGAGTGAACCCCGAAGACCAAACAGTTCTTTTGTATACCCGACCCCGGTCCGAGATTATGTCTACCTCTTTCGAAGTGCTCAGGTGTGGAATTCGAGCATTACTTCGCTGGCCAACCGGAAAGAAGTATAGTCAGAGGACTGGTCTTTAGTATGCCGATGAGGATCGTCATAGACATCTAAAACTCACTTCCTTTCGTACCTGCCTTTACACCCACTTGTTGGCGCGCGGTCTCTACTATACGGTCGGCAGTTTCTTACAAGCGGTCATGCGTTTGCTTACCATGGGGTTCTTCGTTGCGGTGGTAGTTGCTTGAGGCTCGAGGTGAACCTCAGTCGCGAATGGTGGTGAATGCGTGTCTCCGGTATGAGAATATCAACCCCCTGAAGACCAGTGACTTTGATCTGTTCTTTTAACCCTTGAACAGTTTGGTGAATCTTGTGTGTTTTTCGTTTTTTGTTTTCCCGAGGACTCTTGGTGTTGTTTTGGACCTTTTGTTGTTTGATTTGTTCGTTACCATGAGGATATTAAAGCATTACTGGTAAGGATCTCAAGACTATTTGATGATAACCCAGAGAAGGCTTTGTTTTTGTCTAGAAAAGATGTTGTTTTTGGTACTAGATTTTGAATTACTGTATAAAATAAGTCCTTAGTCTCTTCTTCAGTCTGCCCTCTCTCCCTCATCTGTATTTTAATGTTTCTTGCATCTGTTTTTCTTGCCACAGCTTTTTATTCTGGTCCTTTTTTGCTTTCTTTCTTATTTCTCTAAAAATGATTCCTTTTGTGTTTTCTTCTTTTTGATTAACAAATATTCTCTCCAAGCATTAGGTAATAATGTTACAGAAGAAGAGTTTCTTTTGACTTTAGTTTGGGGTTTTAGGCCAGAATAGCGATTTTTTTAATAGAGATGCCATGAGTTCAACTGTTATCTCCAAAGATGGTGTATTAATGCCAAAATCGCTATTCTCTGCTGCTAGTGTAAGAATTAAGGATTCTTGATGTCCGTAATTCCGACACGCCTAGGTTTGTAAATAATAGTAGTTGAATTTGGGACGTTTACCTTAAATTGGGAATAACCAAAAAAATAATGTTTTTATAGATCTAATCAATCAGCAGGTTCATTATTGCACTTCCTACAGGAAATAGATAGTAAAAACACAATGATTAATTGAATTATAATAACAAAATGCGGCAGTCACCATACGAAACACGTGGGCCATGTTGTTCCGTGACTCTCGCTGACCAATGAGAGCGTTTGAATTAAAACAGTTTGCTATTTAAAAAGTTTTTAAAATATACATATGACGTCATGGACATATGCTTTTTAAATGGCAACCTAACATTTTTCGTACTTATCTTGATCGATTTCTTAATTGTCTTAATGTAAACATATTAATTTTATGGCCTTACAACTGGTTTTACAAATGTCGAGAACAATACAATTATGTTTGATAGTGAAAATCGAATAGGCGTTTTCCATTGATTTACTTGGGCTGAATACGAATTCGGGCTTGAAAATTGCATATCACAACAGGTTATTGCTTTTTTTTTGTTTCTTTTATGTAGGTGCCAACACATCAAAAAAAAAATAACTACAATTGATTAAAAATTATTTATTAACAAACTTTAAGGGTATCAGGTAAAAATACAAAGATCAAGGATGACAATTCCGCTAAAAACGCATTTTATTCCCAGAATACATGTTCCCTAGAGTTATCGCTCACAGAAACATTTTTAGTATTGGTGCCACTGCATAGAAGTGGCAATTATATTCAGTGGCACCATTTTTTAAAATTAGAATTCTAAAATCAGTAGTACCTACGTACATATACAAAAACGTACCCACATGACAAAGAAAAGATATATTTTGGAAAGAAATATATTCTTGGTCTATTGGCTGATGATAATACCACACTAAAACAGTCATTGAAACTGAATAAACACGAAAATTATTGGTTCTTCTTGTAAAAATCTATAAATTCTCGAAATACAGTAATTTTGACTATAATAATCTAATTTCGCATTAACTCACACAAAGCAACATGAGAAATAACCAAATAACAATAACCAAATACCAAGCAATTATCAAAATTTACATTTAGCAACATTACTGGTAAACACATTTGTTAACAATCATTGTTTACTTCATACTGAAGTAATTAATTATCCCATCTAACGGACGGGTCGAACATTTTTTAGTTCGGCAACGGATTATTTCGTAATCACTCCCAGAAATATTTTAACCAATATGTAACCACGTAAAATACCGAAGCGATTATAGCCGCAGTTCCGTTATAAGCAGTAAATTTTTAAAGAAGTTGGAATTTAAAATACAGCCCGGTTCGACACGGGTAAAACAACATTTTATATTCCGATTAAAATTGACAATATTGAATAATGTCATTAGTTTATGTGTAATGGTCCAACATATACTAAAAAGGAATGAGATTATTATACCTTTTTTCTTTTGTTCGTATTTTTAACGACCATTTGCTTCTTTGGGACTAAAAGAATTCATACAAAGAAGCTTATAAATTGTCTAATCAAGACCGATTTCACTTTCTATTGTATATCCATTTGAGTTCAATTAATATTTATGTAATAAGAGTAAGTAATATCATTTTCTTCACCATTTTACAAAGTGGATTTAAATTGTTCTCTCTAGACTCTAGATAGACGTTCAATTAGTATATTTTGATGTGGCTACCGATCTATATATTAAGTCAAGTAAACCTTCGAAACACGTATGGTAAAGTGACATTTCTAAGCCACAACACGTATCTTTTGTACCTATATCCTGGTGACAATGGAAAACTTTAACACAATGGAAAAGTTTTGTTTGACTACCCTAAGTAAAATCAGCAGTAGGTAAACACAGCATGCTGGCGCCATCTAAGCAAAGAGATTTTACCTGTTCACGCTTCGTATACCGTTTGGTTTCAATTGATGGCAAAAGTGGTACCACCATCATAAGAAAAGCTTGTAAATAAGGTTGTAAAATTACAAGAACTTTAAGACGCAGGTAGAAGTAACACAATTATTATGCGTTTACAAAGCGAAGCTATAATAATTGTCACATGTTGGGAGACTCAAGTGTCCTCAAGTGCAGGACATAATCACTTGGATATGCCAGGCTAAAATCCGATCAAATTTCATGTGGACCAACCCAGTTGAAGCCATAAACCAAAAAACCACTTAAGACTGATTTTACATAAACTATGACAAGCGCGTTCAAATGTATATTAGACTGAAAGAAATAGAGAAATAGTGTTTTAACTTTTTTAATCTAGTCAATATCAACTAATCAAATTACACAACTCTTGCTATGCTTATAGACAATCAATGTTTATAGACAATTATTATTATTATTATTCCTCAGTTATATGTTTGTTGTCCATTTGCTGTTGGTCGTAGCTAGTTCTGGGTGGAACATAGGAAACATAGGAACATATAAAACCATAGGACAAAACTGAATTCAATTTATATTACTGTCAAGTCTTAAATTCTGATTCGAGTATAATTTGTCAATTGTATGTATTGCCATTAATTTCTACCCAATATGGATGTTCCATACAAGTGAAGTTTTGTTTTGTTATTGAAGATAAATTACATATTGTAACCACTGTGTTGTTATTTGGAAATGTAGAATCTTTGATTTATGTTTTACACATTTGATTCTCTAACATAAGATATTCAATCGCGATTAAAAATATTGAACTTGAGTCATTCCTGAAGGTCATGCTTTGGTATTATTGACTGCGTTCAGTCCAAATGTTCTTTACAAATGTTAACAGTGTCTGGACAGATCCGTCTTTTAAAAAATCTACCATTGCTCATTTTTTCGTACTGCGTCGAAGATATGCTTTAAAATCATTTTGTATAATAACGATGATTTCTGTTCGGTGTAGTATACGTGGGTTCATTTAATTTATGCATTTTATTTCCAACCGAATAACCGATACAAATCGGTTTTAGTGTGTATCAACTTAAATTATATATTTTTTATCAAACCAAAATTAGCAAAATTATTTGGGTAATTTGACCTTTCAGATATACAGTGAGTAATTAACTATATATAATTAAGTATTTTGCAACCTTGTGAAGTCACTGGCGTTAATATCGCTGATGCAACGTTTACAGTTTCTGGGATATAACATCAAACTTTTGACTATAAAATAGAATACCCTGTATATTTTGACAAGTTCTATTATTATTATTATATTATTATATAAAAAACATCTAGAATTTAACAAATACCTTTATACTTAGGTCTAAAAATTAACAAAGAAAAAATTGATAACAAAACACTACATTTTCAACTGCAACTACTCGAGTTGGTTTATGAGGATTCTCAACGATTGACAAGAACACATTCTTTTAAATATGATCGGTTTATTTTTCGTTCTTATTTTTTGTTATCAATTTTTTCTTTGTTAATTTTGAGACCTAAGTATAAATGGTTTTTGTTCAAATCTAGATGTTTTCAATATAATACTGTAACAAGCGTAGTAACATTAAAATAGGCAATGGAATACTGTAACAGAAAATGTCAAAATATACAGGATGTTCTGTTTCAAATTCAAAAGTTTTGAGGTTATCTGTCAGAAACTCTAACGTTGCGTCCACGATAATAATAACGCCAGTGACTTTACATGGTTGCATAATAATTAATTCCAAAATTTCGTTAAATTCGGAGATTTTGTCACTTTTATTTCATGGCCTTCAATTGTCTTTTTCTCGACATTTTTCTTATGTAAGGCCATAATAGTTATTTATTTGCCAAGGGCATTACACGGATGTTTATGCCCCGAGGGCGACCGCTCTCTGGCTTATCCCTCGAGCTTTTTAAGTCGCCCGAGGGTATAAACATCAAGTAATGCCCGAGGTGCATACTAGTTATTTATGTACCAAGGGCATTACACGGATGTTTATGCCCCGAGGGTGACCGTTCAAAAAGCTTGAGAGCCGATAGGCCCGAGAGCTTTTTAAGTCGCCCGAGGGTATAAACATCAAGTAATGTCTGAAGTGCATACAAAATTGTATGTCCTACAATGGTTTTGTTCCTCCGTTTGAATAATATTAATAAATATTTTCACGTTATCAAGTGACATGCGTATCCACGGAGTTGAATAACAATACAAACAATTCGGAGTTGAGTGACAACACAGACAATTAATTGTCAAACTTATAACCTTAATCGCCAATATTTGAAATTGCCGAGTAGGGCTGGACAAAAAAATCGATCGAACGATCATCTTATTTGAAAGATCCATCAGATCGATCATAATCGATCAGTTCGATCAGATATTGTGATTGATTGATCACAAATTTCCAAGATCGCCCACCCTTATTGCCGAGTGACAGTACCACGACAGTACAGACAATTAATTGTCAAACTTATAACTTTAATCGCCAATAATTGACATTGATGACATAAAATTTACAATTTGAATGACAAATATTTGATATATTTGACCATATAACCAAGGCAACCCTTAATGCCTGCGCAGTGCGCGGGCGTTAAGAATCCTTAACGCCCTCGCGGGCGTTAAGAGGGAGTTTTAAAAAGCAGTTTTTTCCCCGGTATATAAGATGTAAAATGTCACTTTATGATCATGTAGGACATAAAAATATTATGCTACCATTAAGACAAAAGATCTGTCAAATGCATATGTCATTAAAAAACAATTGAAGGTAATTCAAATTAATTTGATATCATAAGGTGGATTTTGATAATAATAAATCGATGTGTGCGAAGATTTCTTAAAATAGCAAACCGTTCTTGAGATTTAGTAATGTTTTCATACTTTACGCGCTCACTGTATAATATTGTTACCGTGATACTGTGTGATGGATTGTATTATTATTATTATTAGTATTATTTTACTAATAATAATACAATCTATAAGAATAGTATACATATTAAAAGCAAACACACAAATATTGTCCTTCAAGGTGTCTTTTCTTTCAGGGTCTATGTCTATGTATCTGTCAAATTACATTTAATTTAATAAAAAGAAATTGTCTTAGTTTCGACTCATCTAAGCTCATTTATCAAAACAATTTCTAAAATACACTGTATTAGAAAATAAGAAAAACGTTTTGAATAAATTTACTAAATATAAGAATAAAGCGTATTTCTGGAAAGATTTACAGTTTATTTGGTCAAGATGGAAATTAATAATGGAATTAGCTGAAATTAACACTTTTTACCTTACTTCACGAATTTAGCTGCTAAATTCGATTGCCATTTGATAACGCATTTTTAAAACATATTATTGTTAAATCTGTCAATATCTGAAGAAAATGGAAACTAAAGTTGTCGGGTGTACCATGACAAAACGAAATAGAAGTCTATTTAAAAGTATATATCGTTCATTGTACGATTACAATTACATTTTTAAACTCGAATAAAAACGAGTTTATTATTCTAAAAGCTTATTCTTGTTTCGGTTTGCAATTTGAAAATCATGGTAATCCTTTACATAAAATATTTAAAGAATATAAATGCACACACGTATTCACACATATTCACAATAATTACTTATCTCCTGTTGTTAAATAAAAATCCGCAAATCTGTATCGTGTACGTCTATGAAAATTACCCACCGTTAACTGTATTTTCTGTTACGTCGACGTAAATACCACAAAATTAATGCATACCTATTACAGCAAGCGGAACGAAGAAGCTTAATTAGGGTAATTCCTCATCAGTACCAAGGTTCAGACATGCTACTAAATCCTCAAACATATTTCCCCACGCTAGAATCGTGCGTATATATTTCGCGATAACCCGAACACGTAAAATGTGCAAATCGAACAGCGTCGGCCAGCAGGAAACGTTTTTTTAATTCTCTTTTTCGTTTAAATTCCTATCGGGTATTTTGCAACTTCACCCATTATTAATACACAAATCGTGCTCGCAGGTTTCGAAATTCTAGCCTCTCCCACTGTTGTTGCCTACACACGCGTCTGGAATTGCCGTTGTATGCAATACGCCATGTGAAATATACGTGCGCGCACGGCTATAGCCATTGTAATGGTATTTCGTTGGGCCTGAATGACTGGATGATCATGAATGCTTTTCTGCCGTGTGATTCGATCTGCTATCGATTTGTTCGAATTCTATGAATACGATTATTCTATTGCTGCGAGTATTGCTGCTATCCACGATGGTACTGCTGGCAGGAAATGAATGTAATATACCTAGTATTCGTGTGTTTGTATTGTTGTCGTGAACTTTGGGCGGATATAATATAATAAAATGTGGTTAAAAAGTTCATTAAAGTGCTGAATTATTGTTAAAGCTACATGGTAATTTATTTTGTTGGTTATACGCAGTTGTTCATGTTTTTTCGGTATCAAAAGTTTTATATATAGGTAAAATAAATGTTACCCTCTATAAACCTATCAAATAAAACATTTTGTGATGTACGTCAATTAATGTACCTATGTACTTCATGAATTAAGAATGATAAAGATCTCAAATTTTAGAATAGGAATTAGAATCAAAATATTACTAGACTATGACCTAAAATAATTTGTTTTAGTTAAAGGGGACTGAGTACAATAAAATGATTTTTTTTTTTCAGTTCAATCAAAGTCATTTTTTCTTTTTTTGTTTTTATGATTTAGACATTTACCTAACGCCTCACCAAATATCACGTCAATATTTAGAAAAATAACTATGCTACAAAGATTTTTGCACCACAACATCGAGCAGTTAGTGGCGCGGTCAGCAAAGATATCTAGAAAGGGTTAATTTTTTTTTATAGAATTTTTTTCTTCTATTCTTTTACCATCGAATGAATGTGAACAATCTGATGTGGCCAAACACATGACTATTATCATACTATACAGCAGTGTCAAACTCTGACGTTTTGTCAACACTGTTAATAGAATCAAAATATCCGTCAAATTCTGGCTAACTAGTTTTAATGCAGATACGACCGATCTCGATCAAATAGAATTTGCTCATGCACCTAAACTATTAATTTTACCAACAAATTTCATAGACATAAATTATACAAAATTTCCTCTACTTTAATTTATTATTTAACTATTTTGACGATATTACAAAATTCATTTGCAAAATAGGTGAAAAATGCTATGAACAAAACTTCTTTCAGCTCCAAGTTTAGTTATGAAACTTCTAAACATAAAGTTTCATCCCGATACCTTTAGTAGTTTCTCTGGAATCGTCGCCACAAAAAATGGGTACACACATACAAACACACATTCAAAAACATTCAGAAGACATACTATATCCACTAAAATCTCAAAACATTTTTTCGACACGATTACAATACAGGATAATATCTAGCAGTTTTCAATTATATGATCACCATTTGATTATGTTCTTGAAATTTAAAAATGTATCAGTTTGTAGCTTTATATCTAAGCTTTAAAACGGCGTTTCATTTTTTTTTACTTTATCATACGCAGTATGATAAAGTATTGTAATCGTGCCGAAAAAAAAAATTGAGATTTTAGCGGAAATAGGTCTTTATGGGTCCCCTGAACATTTTTGACCAAGGTACAAAAAAATGTCTGTGTGTGTGTGTGTGTGTGTGTGTGTGTGTGTGTGCGTGTGTGTGTACCCGTTTTTTGTGGAGACGTTTCCGGAGAAACTACTAAAGGTATCGGGGCGAAAGTTCATATTTAGAAGTTTCATGACTAAACTTAGAGCTGAAAAGCTTTTGGTTCAAAAGGGTCCAAAGGAACTGGCTGTTTCCTCTAAGGATTTTTCACGGATTTTGCAAATGAGCTGCCATTTCTGTAATTTCGTCAAAATAGTTAAATAATAAATTAAAGTAGAGGAAATTTTGAATAATTTATGCCTATGATATTTTTTTGTAAAATTAATAGTTTAGCTTCAAGAGCAAATTCTATTTGATCGAGATCGGTCGCATCTGCATTGATATGAAACTACATACGTACTCGCCTGGATTTGACAAATATTTTTTTGTGCTGTCACCACAGAAATGTCTATGGCTGTCACACTCGAAAACAGCTGATTTCATCACAGGTTGGAGAACCGCTATGGAACGTTGCCGCTCTAGTGCGGCAATGTACAAAATACAAAATTCAAATAAAATAAGATCACCAATTTAATTGTTTGTTGATAAGAAATATCAACCCATTGTTATATCTAATTGTAAAAACGATAAATTGAGAAAATTGTAAATAAAGTATAGCGATGAGTGTAGTTATATTTTAGTATGTTGGTACGGATGTGACATCTAAAGTGTCATGAACGAATATAAATCTGTCCGAATTTGAATTAGCTTTTTAAACTTGACGTTTCGTAGAAGCGGTATTAACCTAACATCTCCTATACAGAAATATAACCATTTTTGATTTTCTTTAAATACTTCTCAAAAAGCAACACAAAAACGCTGATGTCACTCCTGTCGAAAACTACATAGCGGGACTCGCTCACATGCGACAGCGACGCTCCGCCATCGGTGACGAGCGGTCACGGGCCGCATCACCGCTCGTCGCGCTGTTCCGTACTTTCGGTACATGTGAGATAAATAACTATTATTCTGACGACAGTAGGTAGTGTCAATTGCTGATGCTTTGACAATACCTGCTATTGATACTATTGACTATTAAAATATCTGTCAAATCCTGGCTAACTAGTTCAATTTTAATGCAGACACGATTTATCTCAATCAAATTCTCATGCAGCTAAACAATTAATTTTATATTTTGTATGATAAAGTCATGTGCCTGGCCACATCAGATTTTTTTGTTTTAGACCAGTTTTAGACCACTGCAAAAAAGTGCATTTTTTGAACAGTTGCCATCGGTGACGATTTAGAATATTTCTTTCGTTTAAAAATTGTTATGTAGGTATACAGAAAGATATGTAGATTCACATAAAAGAGAAAAAAATAGTGTAAGTGTTATAATTACCAAAAAATAAAGTAAAAACAAAACAAACTAATCGGCCGTTGTTTTTGGTTAAAAATCTACTAATTTGGTTGGAATTCAAAATGTTTCAAGAATTGCAAACCATGAAATTAAAATATCTTCCAAACTTAAAATATACTTATGATGAAAATTTAAATCTAAATAAAGTTTCTTTTTTAATTATTTTTAATCCATGGCATCTTCTTAATTATCGAAATAAGCTGATTTTTTTTTGTTGAAAAACAAGGAACTATTAATGAAAAAAAAAATATGCTAGGGCCAATTTTCAAAATAACTATTGTATTATATTCTAGTACTAAGTTTATATTAAATTCTTAATTAAAACGACTTAGATTTAGTTTCTAATTCTCTTTTAAAAATAAAGGTGGCAGCGTTACGTAACATACAATTAAAAAGATACCACATAATTTAAATGAAAATTGCATTTTTTACCCCCTAACAGTTCAAAACTGTCTACAGTGCGGCGCAGGTACATCTTCTCATTCGACGGACTACATTAGGTCAACAAAACTGAGAGATCTGTTCAGAACTATTCAGAACTTATAAAAATTCAAACATCATGATATTTTAATCTTTTTTACTGGATTTCGCTTTAAACATTCTTTCTCGACAGCTAAGTGAATTCCAACTAATATTATCGCCTCTCTATTGTTTATTAATTTGCTATTCAGATTTACAATTATTTATTTCTGACTCGATTAAGGGGCATTCCATGGTAACAACAGTGGATACGCTAGTGACAATACTAATTTAGTTTAACATACGCAGTATGATAAAGTATTGTAATCGTGCGAAAAAAAAAGATTTTAGCGTAAATAGGTCTTTTTTGGGTCCGCTGATCATTTTTTACAAAAAAAAAATCGTATGTGTGTGTGTCTGTGTATGTATGTGTATCCTCGATTTTTGCGGCGACGATTCCGGAGAACCTACTAAAGGTATTGGGACGAAACTTGATATTTAGAAGTTTTATGTTCAAACGGAGCTGAAAGCATTTGGTTCAAAAGGGTCCAAAGGAACTGGATGTTTTCTCTAAGCATTTTTCAAGGAGTTTGCAAATGAGCTGGCATTTTTGTAATTTTGTCAAAATAGTTAAATAATAAATTAATGTAGAAGAAATTTAGTAAAATTTATGTCTATGACATGTTTTGCTAAAATTAATAGTTTAGCTGTATGCGCAATTTCGTTTTGACCGAGATCGTGTCTGTATTAAAACTTAGTTAGCCAGGATTTGACAATTATTTTAATTCTGACAGTAGGTAGTGTCAAACGCTGGTTATTTCGGTTATTTTGTTAGGTTTAGAGTATGTATTTATAAAACATTTAATGTTCGGGGGGCGAGTTAAACTTGAATGACGCTTCGACATCAGGCGACATCAAGATAAATGATTAGGGTTTTTAAAATAACACCATACACACAAAAATATAAAACACAAACACAATTGAAACTCTCAAGTGATGGGTGCCGATAATTATTCTTATTCTTACAGATGAAGTATAATATTTAGTTTCTCAGTTCTGTTTTGTTTAAGTTTATTTTTTTGTATTATTTTGGTTCTAAAAACATGCGAGGGATGTTAATCTTTAATAAAACCATGGTTATTACGATTTAAATGACTGGATTTCAATGTAGTATATACTAATCTACACAGACAGAAATTTTCTCAAATAAATGCGTGTTTGAATCCAGGCAAAATATATTTATGTGCTATAAAGAATGTTTATTTGAGTCAAATGCCATTGTTTGGAGTAACGGAATCTTGTTTTGATTCAAATAAACATTCTTTGTTGCAAATAAATATAGTGTTGCCTCTCACCAAACAAATATTTATTTGAGATAAACAAAAAATCGTCAGAGTGAATCAAACATGAATTTAACACGTCAGAATGTAATTTTCGGTTGCCATAGTAAAGCACACTTTTTTAGTCATCAAATTATATAATTTTGTTAGTTTATTAATATTAATATTATTATATTAATATTATTAATATTAATATTATTATGTAACAGGTATGTCAGAAAATGAGTTCAAATGTCCCGACCGTCACTATGGTCTTCTGTACTCTGGAATTTTAGATTTTGTCAATTTTCTTCCGTGTTTTCGGGTTTTAACATTATCTCTTGATAATTGTGTGAATTTCAATCAATCTTGTCACCTTTCCTGTTTATTAATTTGCTATTATGAATTGTGTCTTGCTTTTGTTTGTTTGTTAAAAATGTTGACGCTTCACATTTGTATTTACAACACAAATTGATTTTATTTTGGAGATACCTAAAACATCACAAAATATTGGTTATATAAAACGAATTCATGTGCATATAGTAATACTGTAATCTGATATGAACTAATCTGAAGTTACAAATTATCAACATTAATATGAGTATCCAGTAATTTGAAACCATCAAAAGTATCACATTTTCAATCAACTTAGTGCGAGAATGGTTGTAGAATGGCATGTAGAATTGCAGATTCTTTGCCAAGATAAAAATAAATCTTAATATTTTTCCTAGTACTAATAATTATGACAACTACAATGTGGGTTTTACGATTGTGTTAAATTGTTTCGTTAAGAGCCCTTTAATATAATATCTCTCAACTAAACGACAACTTCTAAGTACCAGATGTAAACCAATTCACACTTCATCAAGATAATTTTTATTTGCAAACTCGTCGTGCACGTTTAATAACTTCTTTAATCGTGATCGACATATCAAAACTCGTGTTTTCGGTTACACATTACAACGGACTGCAAGCACTCGCGATAACGCATATTTACGGTCTGGCTAATCTTAATTGTTATAGAAATTATATACAAAACACGCCATCTTACACCACTCACAACCATAAACTTGCCAGTTGTTTGCGTTCCCTGACACTTGACTCGTTTTATGCCCTGGGAAAAATTGACACTCAAATATAAAAGTAACAAAAAAAAGTTGTGTAACGATGTGAACTAGCCTTGAGACGGGTTTGTCATTTTCGCATTGTTGTCCGAAATTCAACCGGCGGATGTTGGTTTTTCTGTATGAGCGGTTTTGATCACATGGATCGCTGAATTTGAATAGAAGTGGTGTTTAATAATAAAAGCTATCGAAATTCTTTTTTTTTATTGGAACACACCATACGTTTTTAAAGCAAAATATTGGGTAGTAGTACTTATACACAGGTAGAAATGTTTGTTTAAAACAAATAAATGCCTGTTTGAATAGAGACAAAAATATATTTTTACTTTATCATACGCAGTATAATAAAGTATTGTAATGATGCCAAAAAAAAAAAAATAGTTTTTAGCGGAAATAGGTCTTTTTGGGTCCCCTGAACATTTTTGACCAAGGTACAAAAAAATGTCTGTGTGTGTGTGTAAACGATTTTTGGTGCGACGATTCCGGAGAAACTACTAAAGGTATCGGGACGAAAGTTCATATTTAGAAGTTTCATGACCTAACTTACAGCAGAAAAGCTTTTGGTTGGAAAGGGTCCAAAGGAACTGGTAGTTTATTCTAAGCCTTTTTGAAGGATTTTGCAAATGAGCCGCCATTTCTGTAATTTCGACAAAATAGTTAATTAATAAATTAAAGTAGAGGAAATTTTGAATAATTTATGCCTATGACATTTTTTGGTAAAATTAATAGTTTAGCTTCAAGAGCAAATTCTATTTGATCGAGATCGGTCGCATCTGCATTGATATGAAATTACATAGTAGCCAGGATTTTGACAAATATTTTTTTGTGTTGTCACATTCGAAAACAGCTGATCTCATCAGAGGTTGGAGAACCACTATGGAACGTTGCCGCTGTAGTGCGGCAAATTATAAAATACAAATTTCAAATAAAATAAGGTCACCAATTTGATTGTTTGTTGATAAGAAATATCAACCCGTCTTTATATCTAATTCTAAAAACGATAAATTGAGAAAATTATAAATAAAGTATAGCGATGAGTGTAGTTTTATTTCAGATGTTGGTAGGGATGCGTCATGAACAAATATAAAGCTGTCAGAATTTGAATTACCTTTTTAAGGTGTGTTTTCATTAGTGATAATGGCAATGGTAGCAGACGCCGTTATAGTATTTCCAATAGAAAATTGCTAGTGACTCATGTTTATGTATACATGCAAACTAATATGTGTCATTATCACGATATGTAAGAAATACTATAATTTCGTATTCTACCACCGCCATTAGCTACCATTACCTACCAATCGGAACGCACCTTTAAACTTGACGTTTCGTCAAAGTGGTACCAACCTAGCATTTACTATACAGAAATCATTTATTTATTTTTTTAATAGGTATTTCTTAAAAAGCAACACAATAAACGTTGATGTCGCTCCTGCCAAAAACTAGATAGCGCGACTCGTTCACATGCGACGGCGACACGCCTTCGGTGACGCGCCGCATCACCGCTCGTCGCGCTATTCCGTACTTTCGGCATTTGTGACATAAATAACTATTATTCTAATGACGTAGTGTCGGTAGTGTCAAATGCTGATGCTTTGACAATACCTACGATTTATCTCAATAAAATAGATTCTCATGCAGCTAAACTATTAATTTTATATTTTGTATGATAAAGTCATGTGCCTGGCCACATCAGATTTTTTTGCATAGAATATTTCGCAATTTAAGTGATTGTGATCAATCTATTCGGGCACTTTGTGGTTTTAAAAATCCTAGATGACTCAAATCAGGAGACCAGGAAGGCCATAAAATTGGACCAATTAATACAGCTGATCCATCTGTGTGGATAAGCTCCATCCTGAGTGGTCAAATAATTGGTCCCTTTGAATTGCCTGAAAATCCAAACGGGAAATAGTTTCGAGATCTTTCATACGATGTGTCATTTCACACACGCAGGTCAGTGTGGATTCAAGTTTCTTTCAATCGAATTTCTAATTATTGACTTTTCACAATGAGGTCATTTCACAGTAAAATAGCAACAACTTTTTAACTTTTTTCAATAATTAGTTCATGTATATTTGTTTTAATTTAACAATCCATTATCTTTCGCCAAAGCAAACCAATTTTGATTCAAATAAATTTATTGGTTATATGAATACCACTATTGTTAGATGTGAGAGCCTGCCGCTCAGTTGCTGTCGTGTGTCTGACAAAATTGCTAAAAAGGCCAAGTGTTCGGCATTACACACAGCACAAACACAATTTTCTATTTGATAAAACTGCTCTTTCAAAAGACGTATATTACCTACTTTATCTTCTGTTTGTTCTTTATTAATTATATTCTCTATTAATAGCATGTATGAATGCCTTTTCACTTAAAAGTAATCATTATTCGACAAACTCGTTACAATTTAATTCAACTTTTACTCGTGCATTTTAAATCGAACACGAAAGTTATAGAGAGCAATTTCGTAGAAGATTTCGCAAAAATGCATATCGGATTTCACTTCAATTAATTAAAGTAAGTTATGCCTTAAAATTCTTCAAACAACTCAATGATTTTAGAAAGGAATTCCGGCTCGGATACACATATAATTCTGTTAGCAATCAAAATCGGTCATCCGTGTCATTATAGGGGAATTACACCTGTATATCGCCCTACAAATTTATATGAGGGGTGTGTACTGAAGCTCGACGGATCTATAGGACATATTATGATGACAAATAGTGTTTTATTACGGTTTATGTTTGTTGAAAATCTGATAGTAAAGACGAGAGTTTACGTCAGGATAGTTTTTATTTGGTTGCGGACAAAATTTGGTCAGTGAACAGTGGTTTTTGACAAGTGTACGTTGGTGTTTACATCTAAACTCAAAAAAGATTCCCATAAAAGTTCCCACAAAAACTTTAGACAAAAAGAGAAGATATAAATAAGGTAAACGTACTAAATTCCGACATATTTCTGTTTAGTTGGATAAAATAATGAATGTACAACATTGAACTCAGACATGTGTGTCGGAATTGTGTACATGGTTAGAAGTAATACATATGCCTCTATTGCTGTCTTTATAGACGTTTTACACTACGCAATTTTTGCGCAAGAAGTTACACAAGAAGATAGTAAGCAAATGAAATTTGTAAACAGAAAATGGTTCAACGCCTAGACAAACTAGTCATAATAAGAAAATACAACACAATTTCTGTTTTTTTTCTGTTGTTGTACCTAGTTACTGCACAAATTGTGTACTAAATTGTGCACTAAATTGCGTCGTGTAAAACGGCTATTACACAAGAAAAGAATCTTATTTTACATCGTTTGGTATATTACAATTAATTGTACGCATTTTGTCCAAATTCCGACGCGAGTGTCGGAATTACGGAGATCAATAATCCCTAATTATCACACTAGCAGCACGGAGTAGCTATTTTGGCATTAATATGTTACGGTTAAAGTGATAAATGTGGTTTGTATTAATAATTTCCGGCTATTATTAATAATAAGCGCATCATTTGGTCAATGTGATTAGAAACACTTAAATAATCACACGTACCGGCTATTATGTATTAATAATTTCCTAACGGGAATGCATGTGGGTAGTTTTTTGCAAATGTACATACAAGAAGGTATAATAATCAACTTTAGAGAATAACTGATGATTTTTTCCTTTTGTTGATTTACGCGTCATAATATTTGATCATTAAACTGTGTCTTCATCATATCTAAATGATCCATTTTGTCCAAATTATTACACATGCAAGTTGCAACAGACACAACACAACCTTCAACGTTCACATAACAGTTGACAATACCTCGCAGTCGCTTCACAGGCGCCCGGTATTCCACCCAGTGCTGCCACCTTGAGGTCTGTTGAATTCGGTAGAGTGGTTAGTATGGTCGGTCGAGGAAAAAACGGAATCAACGGAAATACAATTACTACGATTTTTGCGGTACTTTTTTTATAAAAAATACAAAAAACAAAAGATGACGTCCTATTGTTACAAACTTTATCTCGCTTCATTTTTACAATATAAATGGTGTAATTGTTGAACTACCACAAAAAAAATAAAGTTCTAGAAGGGCTTTTGTGTGCAAAATTAAATATAAAACATTTTTTAAAGTTTTGTATTAAAAACAATAAATATTAAGTTGTAAATAATCACTTTTTTTTGCCACGAATTCCAAAATACAGGAGCACTATGTATACGTATGCACTGGCAGAATTGCACAAATAAGCATGCACCAAAGAGTTACACACTCGTGCATGCAATTAGTATGGATTGGTTTTGATAATCTTCCTTATTTTAGTCATGAGTAGTAACTAAATAAGGTAGCCAGGACTAACGTCACTAAAGGCCCAACACTGAAAACCCAGTGAATAGATTCGTTCTGTGGCGATTATGTAGATACTAACACACAGATAGAAAAGATTTCTTGTTTTAAAGAAATGTATTTGTTTGAATTTATTCTTTTGGGTCAAAACATATTTCTTTGACGCCAACAATATTTACTTCATTGAATACTCTAGTTTATTTGCTTGCAGAGATTAATTTATTTGAAATATTTATTTAAGTGGAATAAATATATATGGATACAAACAAAAATTACTTTCCTTTAAAGTAATATTTTTGTTTTGATTTAAAAAACGTTTCTTTACACCAATGAAATATAATTTTGATTAAAACACATAAATTTGTATATAAGGAGAGATTTATTTCGTTTAAAGTAATATTTTGTCATTGGCTTAAAAATAGGTTTACTTCCGCCAAAGAAATCATATTTTGATTAAAATAAATATATTTGTACACAAGAAGAGATTTATTTCCTTTAAAGTAATATTTTTGTTTTGGCTATAAAATAGGTTTACTTCCACCAAAGAAATCATATTCTGATTCAAATAAATATATTTTTAATGTCATCCAACTGTGTTGTTAGATGGCGCTGTAAACTCGCTTCTCGCACTTCGTACATATCGAGAGTATAAAGCCGCGTGATCGACAGTGTAGAACTTATAGAGTACAGTGCCTGCAGGTTTAAGTTGCGATTCCAAATCAGAGTACACTTTACTAACTTAACCTTGACTATATGTTGGGTTGGGAAGACCAAGCACTGGTCGAGGATGTGCGACGTCCCAAAAAGGAGGTGACACATGGCGAGTCTTCCGAAAAATTCTTGCCTATTAAGTCCTTCAACAAATTAATAATTTTAAGCATTTTAACTCGACCAACAATTTTGTTAATTTTAAAAAATGTAATTCTTTCACAATCATAATTATTTGAAGTAAATAAATCTCATTTCTTATAATACACAAATTGCAAACTTTAACTGGAAACATAAGTTGTTTGACACAAATCAACGTTCTTTCTACCAAACAAATATTATTGACAAAGGTGAAGAATATAATATGAAAAATGGAGAAAATAAAAGCCTCGATATCCTTTGTAGTTCAAATATTTATTAAAATATTATTAATTAAAATATTTGAACTACAAAGGATATCGAGGCTTTTATTTTCTCCATTTTTCATATCAAATAAATGCGTTTTTATCTGCAAATAAATATTTCTTTACCTCTATTGAAACAACAAATTTCTTTGAGTCAATGCATATTTATTTGAATTAAACAAAAATTTCTCTCTGTGCAGAATTCCAAATCTGAGGCTATTATATTGCAGCATCACCTTAATGCAATATCGAATTGAATTATATCACATTCGCCACAGCATGCTGGAAATTATTAATGATAGCCGGTTCATGTGACAAATTCTTCACTTTAACCTCGCCACTTGGCTATTATTAATAATAACCGGTAATTATTAATAATAACCTATTTATCACTATGCCCGTAACAAATACACCACCTTTGGAGATAACAGTTGAACTCATGCCATCTCCATTAAAAAATCATTATTCTGGCCTGAAACACGCAAATAAAGTAAAAAGAAACTGTTCTGCTGTAACATTATTATCTAATGCTTGGAGAGAATATTTGTTAATAAAAAAGAAGAAAGCACAAAAGAAAATCATTCTAGAGGAATAAGAAAGGAAGCAAAAAAGGAACAGAATAAAAAGCTGCGTCAAGAAAAACACTAAAAATTGCAGATGTAAGAAACACTAAAATACAGATGAGGGAGAGAGGAAAGATTGTAGAAGTCTAAGGACTTATTTTATACTGTTGCATTAAAAATGGTAAACATAAATGCCATAAATACTTGAGGTACTTGAATAAATTAGACCGTATGAGTAATACCGTTGTCTGACTTAAATTCCGTTAAGACCATTAGAGTAAAACTGCTATTAATGTGGTATAATTAGTACAGGTAATAAGACTAGAGGTAATAGTTCCTTACTGTAGCGGTCATTATGATTAAATAGTGAACATGAATAATTATCAAAAGGCGTTCATTCATGTTGAAATTTTCTTGCAGGCCAAGGCGTAGATCTGGAAGTGCCATCGTAGTGCTGGATGGAGATTTGGACCCGGTGAAGAAGCCGCCGGATGATCTCGATGACAATTTGGACTACAACATGGTTATGATGTTGGCGGGAGACAACGGCCCGCACCGGGAGATGGCAGTGGACGTACCTGACACCTTCATAGCCAGGAATAAAACGCCACCCAGATATCCACCACCTAAACCTATAATTCAGGTAATTATAAGCCTTAGTAACCCCTCATGAGTGTCGAGTGTTGCGTTCTGAGTGATTTGGAAAGATGAAACGCCATGTAAACGTCGACGTGTTAGTTTCTTTTCGAAATTCAGTCCTATTTGACCCAAAAATTATATTGATTTTGTAAAAGATTTTATATTATCTGAGATTATTAAGAATATCAATAACGTTTAATCATTGTTTTCCACGTTGAGCATCACAGAATCCACATTTGTGGTTTTTAATTTCATGCATTTATCTGAAAACCGAAAACAAAGGAAATTATGTATATTTCTTTCTTTGGTCCAGTGTTCTATGCAGGACGAGTCTGTAAAGCGATACCTCAGTTATCTCAATAGTAAATATACCAAATTAAAGATAAAAGGTATATAATTGTCTAGTGGTAGATTTTTTATCTTTCGTTGGTTTTTGACAAATCCGTTACTAAATCTGACATAAAATTGAGATATTTTACAATTTTTTTACGGAAAGCAGGTTAAAATTGAAAACAGTACCACATAATAGATCTAAGGTACACCTTCTTTTATAAATGTGCAAAATGTCACGTAAAAACATCTTACATGCTTTTTTCCCTCAAAACTTTAGTTCTTTGAGTACACGAATCAGACATATTTTGACTGACATCTGTATCTATAATTTGATGTAGGTATAACATGTAAGAACAAATAAAAGAAAAATCAATTGTTTTTGAATCATCAATATTGCATTGTTTTTGCTTGTTAACTCTATATTTGTGTTATTGATTTTAATTGTCATAAGTTAAAAGTTTAAGGACTATTTTAAACTTAATTGAAATTTTGGGCATGCAAAGCAAACAAATATTATTTTATGTCCTACAGGATCATAAAGTGACATTTTACATCTTACTGGGACAAAAACTGCTTCTTAACCCCTGCGAAGGCGTTAAGGATTCTTAACGCCCGCGCAGGCATTAAGGGTTGCCATGGTTATATGTCAAATATTTGTCATTCAAATTGTAAATTTTAAGTCATCAATGTCAGTTATTGGCGATTAGGGTTATAAATTTGACAATTAATTGTCTGTACTGTCACTCGACAATGTCAATTATTGGCGATTAAGGTTATAAGCTTGACAATTAATTGTTTGTATTGTCATTCAACTCCAAATTGTTTGTATTGTTATTCAACTGCGTAGATACGCATGTCACTTGATAACGTCAAAATATTTATTAATATTATTCGAACGGAGGAACAAAACCATTGTAGTACATAAAATTGTGTATGCACCTCGGGCATTACTTGATGTTTATACCCTTGGGAAACTTAAAAAGGGCCTATCGGCCCTCGAGCTTTTTAATATATATATACATCCGTGTAATACCTTTGGTACATAAATAACTATTTTTGACATTTTTTTGGCGATAATGGGAAACTTTGAAGCCATGATACATATTCGGCGAAAGAACGCTATCGAAAATGCCTATTCGATTTCCATCTACAAATTCCAGATGTGTAGAAATCAATAAGAAAAATATGCAGTTGTCATTTAAGAGAATGTTGATGAAGACAAAAATAAAAAAAATAAAACCTTACAGATCGGTAGTTAAATTTGATAAAAAAATTGTGTAAAAAATGTTAATTTTAATAATTTCTCTGTGCAACAAATTTCAACTTTTTGTTTATTTCCTTACTTATGGTCACTTCAAAGAAAACTGTTTGTTTCTATTACGTCTGGCTTCCAGTAAATAAAATAAACCGTTTTTACTAATCAATGCAAAAAAACTTGTTTTAAAGAAAAACATTAACTAAAAAAAAACATTAGAATTGTCATGTGGATTTTCTTGTTTCTTCGTATTTTATTCTATTTAATTTTATTATTTTTATTGTTATTTATTAAGATTGATTGACATTTTATTATTGTAATAGATGTCGTTTGATTGTTTGCATCTTTTTGTGCAGCTTACTGCTCTTTACTTTTGTTAAAGTTTTACTCGTCTGCAACTTTTTAAAAACATTATGCAAAGAAATAAGTCTATATGAATCTTTTTACTCAGAATGACAATTACTTCCTAAAACAACTGCGGGAATTATTGGGACAACTAGTATATACGAGCGAGGCCTACGATTTGTGGTATTCAATTTTTAAACCGAAATTGGCGTTCTGTGAATAAATTTTCAGGAATTCAGATAAATACAAATTTTAAGGATAATTTTGAGACAATTTTCAAGTTTCTGGGACATTTGGTTCAGTCGCAATAACAAAATCACGTTTTAGAAACTTTGCCAGGATTCATATTCAACTAATAGAAATTTATTTACTTTCCATGCACAAAATCCTTAATTCCCAGAGCTATCATTGTTTCGTAATTTGCAATTGCCCTTTTCTCGAAAATGTCTTATATAAAGTCATAAAATGTGTATGTTACCATTAAGACAATTAATCAATTTTTAATGAATTTATATAAAATATGCCATTGTATTAGCCATTGTGTTTGACAATAAAGTAAATACAAAATTTCTCCAATCTGTGACGTAATAAAAGTTTTTTTTTGTTATACAGTAAGTTTGTTGGTTAGAAAATTTGGTCTTAGAAACTAAAGCCGTGTCAAACAAAAATCTGACGTTATATTTGAAAAGAGGCACATCCAAGTACTTTAAAAACTGCTCTTTAACAAACCCCTTGGAGCTAAATTACTGCCAGAATTATACTTTTATCAAACATCAGTACAAAATAGTAAAAAAGAAAATGGTAGCATTTTATTCACATCAATCTGTTTTGCTAGTTTTACATTCTCAACGTGGTTCCAAACTAGACTCCACATTTACGACGTTTACTGGATGTCACTGCATCTTCTATATCACCCACTATCCACTCACACTCACACATAAACATCAAAAAACTCGCCCAGCACACATCTCGACAAATCATATCTAATCAACCCAAACGTTGCTCTGTCAGATCAGAATACAATGGCGTGTAACATTACATTTCAAAAAATACACACCCGTACAAATATATGCATGAGTTTCCGAACACACCTAGGCATTGTGTCTGGTCTTCGAGATTTCAATACCAGCTCATATCAGTGGGAGACGCCATTTTTTTTTCTTTCACTGCAAAAGCCGTTGGCATTGACTTCTTGGAGAGATTCTGAAAAGGTGAATCACCGCACGACGAATTTCATAAATGGGATGGAAAACGCGCGTTAATCCGCGAACAAAGGAACAATTTCCAAGGGTATTATTATTGTTGTGTGTGTATATATAGGTGGGGTATGATCGTCTGCTAGGTGTGACGTTTCGCGAAGATGACCAGGAACGCGCAATTGACGTGCCCGATCATTTTGTCGAAAGGAAAAAGACGCCGCCAAAATATCCGACGAGAAATTCTATCACAAAGGTAAACGTCGATTCAAATATGCGGGAATGGATGGAGGGGTATTTTGTGGTACTAATAAGTTGATTAACATGTGATGGAGTAATTAGTTTACTAACACTTTTGTGTGTAGATTGTCTTAAAAACTATATAGGTAGAGCTTCTAGGAGGTTTCTGCTTTTAGGAGGAACGTAGTTGTCTCTTGGTTTATTGTAGAGACATTTGCTCATTGGCTGTGTGATCAAAATGATATACGGAACGCAATGAATAACTAATATAATATCCAAATACTAATATGTATTCTTGAAAATGGACGAAGCCAAAGACAATTTCAAAGCTGGATTGTCGGAGCAAAAGGAGTGAACTCAAAGAGCAGAAACATTTTCTGGAGAACTGTCAACATTTGTCAATCGTGGAACAAAAAATGGGTGAACTTTTTATAGTTAAAAACTTATAAGGGGTAAACTTGTCAAGACTACGGTGGCCAAATTTTCAATGCCAATGTTATACAGCACTTTGTATAGACACTTGTTTTTTTTTATATTTTACTCGATAACGCTTGTAACTTAAACGTGACCAAAAAGCCATAGTAAGATGTTTAACTTACTTAAATTTTAGGATTATTAATGAGATAATAATAATAATAATAATAATAATAATAACCAAGATTATTTGTTTTGAACAAAATTTTGACATTTTGTCGGTAATATTAAACCTTAGAAAATGGTCGATTTTTCTATTATATTGTTTTAGATCGTACTATGTTAAAAGAAGGGTGAGAAGTTGCCAATACTGTATAAAAACTCTCAGTAGATTGCTTGTATGTCCGTTATTTTGACATATTTTTAGTTAAAATTTTCAGCAAGTACACTTTTTGGTTGGACATTCTTATTTTCAATAAACAAATATATTCCCACTATTATACTTTCTAACTTAAGCCTAAAAAACTTCTTAGGTACGTAACTACTTAAAACACGTTTTTTTTTGTTTATACAATGTGCTCCAAAGCGATGCAGATATTTCTCTGATTTTTTATATATTTCTGTTTGTTTTTTTTTTCACAATTGGAGCCACTAGAAACCAAACAGCACAAGTCGAATGCATATTGCATATCCATTGGAGATGTGCAGTTTTGCATCTGGTGTCTCTAATTGTCTCATTTTTTATTTTTAAATAAGCAGCTTAACTGAATAATACAAAACAAAGATAAACTATTGATTTTTAATAATAATGCTAATAATAATAATAATTCACGCCTTAACATCCCCAACAGCTTTCGCCACTACGGGGGCATCAACAGGCCCGAATTATCATTATTATGGTCCGCGTCTGTGGCACGTCTTGTTTGGCTTTCCCCGAGGAGTAAAGGAAAACAAAAAAAAACTTTTTACTCTGAAAGTAGGGCGCGAGGATCGAACTCACGCCCCCCAGACTAGCGCGTTACCGCTGCGCCACAGTCTGGCATATACTGCCATTTTGCGAAACAATGTTTTTTTACTTTATCATACGCAGTATGGTAAAGTATTGTGATCATGCCGAAAAAAAAAATTTTGATTTTAGCGGAAATAGGTCTTTTTGGGTCCCCTGAACATTTTTGACCAAGGTACAAAAAAATGTCTGTGTGTGTGCATGCGTGCGTGTGTGTGTAAACGATTTTTGTGGCGATGATTCCGGAAAAACCACTAAAGGTATCGAGACGAAAGTTCATAATTGGATGTTTCATGACCTAACTTAGAGCTGAAAAGCTTTTGGTTAAAAAGGGTCCAAAGGAACTGGTAGTTTATTCTAAGCCTTTTTCAAGGATTTTGCAAATGAGCCGCCATTTCTCTAATTTCGTGAAAATAGTTAACTAATAAATTAAAGTAGAGGAAATTCTGAATAATTTATGCCTATGACATTTTTTGGTAAAATTAATAGTTTAGCTTTTTAGTTTATTCTAAGGCTTTTTGAAGGATTTTGGAAATGAGCCGCCATTTCTGTAATTTCGAAAAAAAGGGTAATTAATAAATTAAAGTAGAGGAAATTTTGAATAATTTATGTCTATGAAATTTTTTGGTAAAATTAATAGTTTAGCTTCAAGAGCAAATTCTATTTGATCGAGATCGGTCGCATCTGCATTGATATGAAATTACATAGTAGCCAGGATTTTGACAAATATTTTTTGTGTTGTCACATTCGAAAACAGCTGATTGCAGTTGATCTCATCAGAGGTTGGAGAACCACTATGGAATATTGCCGCTGTAGTGCGGCAAATTGTAAAATACTAATTTCAAATAAAGTAGGATCACCAATTTGATTGTTTGTTGATAAGAAATATCAACCCGTCTTTATATCTAATTCTAAAAACGATACGAGAAAATTATAAATAAAGTATAGCGATGAGTGTAGTTTTATTTTAGTATGTTGGTAGGGATGTGTCATGAACAAATATAAATCTGTCAGAATTTGAATTACCTTTTTAAGGTGCGTTTTCATTAGTGATAATAGCAGTGGTAGCAGACGCCGTTATAGTATTTCCAATAGAAAATTGATAGTGACTCATGTTTATGTACATGCAAACTAATATGTGTCATTATCACGATATGTAAGAAATACTATAATTTCGTATTGTACCACCGCCATTAGCTACCATTACCTACCAATCGGAACGCACCTTTAAACTTGACGTTTCGTCAAAGTGGTACCAACCTAGCATTTACTATACAGAAATAATTTTTTTTATTACGTATTTCTTAAAAAGCAACACAATAAACGTTGATGTCGCTCCTGCCAAAAACTAGATAGCCGACTCGCTCATATGCGATGGCGACACTCCGCCCTTTGGTGACGCGCCGCATCACCGCTCGTCGCGCTATTCCGTACTTTCGGCATTTGTGACATAAATAACTATTATTCTAATGACGTAGTGATTCTCATGCAGTTAAACTATTAATTTTATATATTATATGATAAAGTCATGTGCCTGGCCACATCAGATTTTTTTTTGTTTAATCGGCTTTGACAAGTAGGTTAGGGTATTTAGGGTATTTATTATTTTGTTCTTTTTTTTTTTGGTCGGATGAAAAGGATCTGTGATATATCTGGCACTAAAAACGATGTGTTGTAAACGGGTCTTAGTAGACCATTTTAAAACATTGTTATTTGAAATTTTATATTACTTCATTGTATATTACTTCATTACTTGGGCATTAACACATACATTTTTTAAATAAAGAAATGTTTTTCCACTAAAATATATTTTACCATAAATATATTTTTACTTACAGACATTTATTTTGCATCATATGATAAGAAGAGTCACATTACTTTGATAATAACTCGAAAATGATAAACTAAATGGCTAAGACCCAGTTCTCCCTCTTCTAAAACGCGTTTTCACATAAAACCGTTATTTATTGTTCAAAGTTTATGAAATTTTCAGTGTAACTTCTTAGATAAATAACGAGTTGGGCTGGAAGAAGAATAATTTTTTGGAAAGATAAAAATTAATTTTACTTCTACATTTTGGCTTTTTTCAAATATTTAACATCTAGTCCAATTCATAATACAAACATAGATTGGTTTATTTAAGTACAAATTAAACAATTTGAAACGTACTTATTTGCCTATACATACCTCTGCCCGGTGTAGACAGCAGACGTCAGGAGCTCTAAACACCGCCTATAACTGGTGGACTACCGATTGACGTTGGTGGGGGACAGGCTGACCACTCTCAGAAAAAAAAAACATCGAAACGAAATATTTCGTGTCTGAGTTGCGATGATTTTAGGACGGAGCCTTAAAACTCCTGATCATGTTTGGTTGCAAATGTCGAATTTCATCGTCTTTTGAGTACAAAAATTGAAACAAACATTCAGAATATGAGTTTTTTCTTGGTATTTTCAAACCTAAAAATACCAGAGTACATGTCTGTTTAGATTATCGCTTTGCAGAAGCCCCAACTTTGCTCTAATACGGTGTATGTGTATATGCTGGGCATTTTGCTGGAGGCTTCTGGTCACTCCTAGCTATGATTTTTCTTTTCCCAGATTTGAAGTTTAAGCGTTAATTTGAGCCTACTTAGAGAACTCTGTCTGCTCGCGTTAGTTTTTATATTTTAGGATATCATATAGAGTAATTTCTGGTTCTTTCTTTTAAAATTATAACTTTTATCAGTTTTACTGCTCCTCATGGGGATGCCTAACGTTATGAGTTTTCTTGCTCTTCCTAGGTCTGTTGATTTAATCAAATTCTTCTTTAAAACTTATATACAAGTTTTAACCAACATTTTACTGTAGCCGACAGACCAACTAAATATCGAACATTATGCCAGTAACGTTATGACTCTAGTTATGACAATTCCTCTTACCTCTGTGTTACTCTTGTTACCACCAGAACTTGATTGCTGTCACAGTTGCAGCCTCTACAACTCCTCACATCTATCATCGATGTTGCCCACCTTTTAAATTTCAATACATGATCTATTTGGTTACAAGCAATGATGCTTGGGATCTATGAGATATCTTTTACTTTATCATACGCAGTATGGTAAAGTATTGTAATCGTGCCGAAAAAAAAATTGGGATTTTAGCGGAAATAGGTCTTTTTGGGTCCCCTGAACATTTTTGACCAAGGTCCAAAAAAATGTCTGTGTGTGTGTGTGTGTGTGTGTGTGTGTGTGTGTGTGTGTGTGTGTGTGTGTGTGTGTGTGTGTGTGTGTGTGTGTGTGTGTGTGTGTATGTGTGTACCCGATTTTTGTGACGACGGTTCCGGAGAAACTACTAAAGGTATCGGGACGAAAGTTCATATTTAGAAGTTTCATGATTAAATTTAGAGCTGAAAAGCTTTTGGTTCAAAAGGGTCCAAAGGAACTGGGTGTTTACTCCAAGCCTTTTTCAAGGATTTTAGAAATCAGCCGCCATTTCTGTAATTTCGTCAAAATAGTTAAATAATAAATTAAAGCAGAGGAAATTTTGAATAATTTATGCCTATGACATTTTTTGGTAAAATTAATAGTTTAGCTTTTTAGTTTATTCTAAGTCTTTTTCAAGGATTTTGGAAATGAGCCGCCATTTCTGTAATTTCGACAAAATAGTTAATTAATAAATTAAAGTAGAAGAAATTTTGAATAATTTATGCCTATAACATTTTTTGGTAAAATTAATAGTTTACCTTCAAGAGCAAATTCTATTTGATCGAGATCGGTCGCATCTGCATTGATATGAAATTACATAGTAGCCAGGATTTTGACAAATATTTTTTTGTGTTGTCACATTCGAAAACAGCTGATCTCATCAGAGGTTGGAGAACCACTATGGAACGTGCCGCTGTAGTGCGCAAAATTATAAAATACAAATTTCAAATAAAATAAGATCACCAATTTGATTGTTTGTTGATAAGAAATATCAACCCGTCTTTATATCTAATTCTAAAAATGATACATTGAGAAAATTATAAATAAAGTATAGCGATGAGTGTAGTTTTATTTTAGTATGTTGGTAGGGATGTGTCATGAACAAATATAAATCTGTCAGAATTTGAATTACCTTTTTAAGGTGCGTTTTCATTAGTGATAATGGCAGTGGTAGCAGACGCCGTTATAGTATTTCCAATAGATAATTGCTAGTGACTCATGTTTATGTACATGCAAACTAATATGTGTCATTATCACGATATGTAAGAAATACTATAATTTCGTATTCTACCACCGCCATTAGCTACCATTACCTACCAATCGGAACGCACCTTTCGTCAAAGTGGTGCCAACCTAGCATTTACTATACAGAAATCATTTTTTTTTTTTTAAATACGTATTTCTTAAAAAGCGACACAATAAACGTTGATGTCGCTCCTGCCAAAAACTAGATAGCGCGACTCGCTCATATGCGACGGCGACACTCCGCCTTCGGTGACGCGCCGTATCACCGCTCGTCGCGCTATTCCGTATTTTCGGCATTTGTGACATAAATAACTATTATTCTAATGACGTAGTGTAGGTAGTGTCAAATGGTGATGTTTTGACAATACCTACGATTTACCTCTATAGAATAGATTCTCATACAGCTAAACTATTAATTTTATATATTGTATGATAAAGTCATGTGCCTGGCCACATCAGATTTTTTATAGATTGCTTTGTTGGAAGATAAGCGGAACCACTCTGAGGTTGGTCAAAATATACTTATTTGAAAGCGAGTAGGTGAAAATGATGTTATTACTTTCTCATACTCGTCGTCAACTCAACACCAATAATTTAAGTAACAACAATCAAAGAAAACTTCATTACAACCTCATTTCGACGGAAATCGCTTTTTAATCGCGTCCACAGTTACATAACGAATGACGTATCTATACAAACAAAAGACCCGCGCTGATTTTAAACCGTTTAGAGCGAATGCCGGCAGATTTTCGTGGGAATATGCCGATGACAATGGCCCATCACGTAAATAGGAAAAAATACTAAAGGCGTACGATATTTTGTGGCACGAATTTTTCGGATTGCGCTCGTATACGGTAGACAGGTAGAACGGTGAATAGGGCAAAATTTCGGACAGGTATTCAACAATGAACAGGTGGCCTTCGAGATACCTGAGGGATGGAGTAAAAACGTATGGAATTCTTGCACGTAAACGTAAAGTTCTCGGAAGGGACGTTAGATAAATATCTTAGATTTCATGGTGGTTGAAGATTTCGTATTTCTGTGTCATAGTTCACATGGTTCCAGCTTTTCTGGTTTCCTCTATGGGTGTCTTTCTTCAAGTCGTAAGAAGCGGTATATCGCATGATGGGTGTGACTTGAATAATTTCTTAGTTACATAATCCTAGTCCGTGATGTTAGGCTTGGTTCAAATTGTGATATCTTGGTATGTGCATGATCATACTCATATGTATGTAGTTTCAAGCAGTGGAGTATGGTTATGATGCAGGAAGCAATTATTTAGGTGGTCCTCGGCATGCACATTGCATGCCAACTGTCATTTAGCATACGTGATGGGAATCCGTTTATAGTTGTAACGATCTTCTTGAATTGCACCTGTATTTATTTAATACAATGAAGCAGGGTTGGTTAGGTATAATACATGAGGTAAAATACATGGTTTTCTACCAAGTAGAAATCATGTAATTTACATTAGATAGTTTTCTACATTCAGGTAATCTACGTGTAGAAAACTCAAAATTCTAGTGATTGTTGAGAAGTAGTGTTGTCATAAATTATTCAACGTCATAATATATGAATCAACTATATTTTTTATTTTATTTAGGTAATAAACTTGAAAATGCAATACCTATATGTATCTATCCTATTTAAGTTTAATATGTGATATAACAATATAGAATAGTAATAATAAAAAAGATCGATTTCTTACGTTGGATCTTGCGTTGGGCAACGAATAAGCAATATAATAAACGCGCGGAGAAGAACCGAGGCGGCAAAATCAAATAAGCTGTGTTTGTTTTTGTGAATCGAGCGATCATTTGTTTTGGCACGTCAGCATATGCGCCGTAACTACCGCGGGGCGTCCTACAGAAGATGAAATTCGTTAATCTGTAATGTTTTCAATCTCCCAAACCGAATGTGAACAACAGAAAGTGAACGAACATACTATAGGAACATTGCCAGCTCCAACAAATAAAGAAATTCGAAATGCTTTAGAACGCACTTCTTCGCAACCACCTGAGACAAACACCTATTGAGGATTATTTCTAATGTTGTTTGTGTACCTACATACCTCATGTAAAGCAACGATATTGATTTTATTTTATGAAGAATATATATGTAATATTAACTTTATGAATAAACATTTTCTTTCGAATTTTTGTTTTCTTTCAGCTATTATTGGCAATCGGTTATTGTTATCAAAAACTTCGAGTTTCGATGTGATCACATTAAGCGGCGTGCACTGTACTAGGTATTTGTTTGTTTAATAGGCGCATGTACCTGCAACACTCTTCTAATAGCACCAATAAGTAGGAATGACTATCACCACAAATACAACACATGACGGTGGTATTCTACGTATCATACGTATTCTACATTTTTAGTAGTTTTCGACGTAGTTTTCTACGCGTAATGTAGAAAACAGTTTTCTACGCGTATTTACCCAACCCTGCAATGAAGTTATTTATTATTTGGTGCTATTTGTGGTCATTATATGTTATGCGAAATTATATAGAAAACTACTATTAGTTGCCAAAACAATAGTTATGAAACTGATTAACCAAAATCGTTACGTTTATAATACCGCAATTTTGAATGTCCAAAACTTACTCGATTTATTTTTTGGGAAGGAACATCAAAACGACTGCTAATTAAATGTTATGCCCCACCCCTTTACCTACATTTGCAAACACCACTAGAAAATAAAGTCAGACATCTGGTTCTGAGATTTGAAGCTTTCATTTAAGCCTGCTTAAAGAATTCTAAAACGTCTAATATTTTGATAAAATGGAACAAAATCTTATAACAGAAGATTTTTAGATACCTTAAAGAATAAGATTGATCTAAATAGCCTGAAGTAAAAGCTTTGAAGTGGTAGCTTATTACTGGAAAATGCATAATTAGCAATGCCATAAGCTGCCAGAAAGCTGTGGCATGGTTTGCCTTCATAGGTTTAGAAAGTCAGGGTTCACAGTTTTATCATCGTCAATATAGATAAATTTGTCACATTTGTGTTTCTTGTATCAAATGAGCTAACAGTATTTTTTTTACATCTTAAGCTCTTTTTCATAAAAACAAATGATTTCGGCGGTTTTTTCAAATCCGGTGTTTTACTTAAAGCGATCATTCGTCATCATTCAATAATTGAATGCAGGAAACTGTTTTCGTAAATTGTGTGTTTTTGTTTTGCTTTCACTGTTCATAATTATTTGGTATTTTTATTACCACGATTTGGAAGTTTTAACAGAATTAATGCACTGCAGTAGAATAAGGATTCTGTCAGTGTACAAATTGAAAATAAACTAACAATAGTGATGAATTCTGATAGCAAACGGTAACTATGATTTACATACAGAGTGTGCAATACAAAAAAAAAAAACATGTGGGCCGAATTTAACCGATTTAATGACGCATTTTTTTAAAAAGTAGGGGCACATAAAGGTTTATTAGTACAAAAAACAACATTCTCCTTCTCCACATGAAATGCTTTTTGTAATATCAAAGTGAATGGAGATAATCAAGAAATCATATTAGGATGCTTTGTTATTAAAAAATACGCTACTTTCGTGCTTTTCTAAACTTCTTTTTAGCAACTAGAAACAAGTTTTTAAGTAGCAAGAGATTGGTATACTAAACATACTTCTTTATCTATTTCAGAATAGCCAACCTGGTGCAACCAAAGGATTTAAAGTTATGTTGTTTGTTTACTTTATGACGGTTTATTGCTGCAATAATTTGCTATAAAGATGTCAGTGCAAATCAATTTATTACTGCGGTATGTCAAAACAAAAAAAAATTTCTCACGTTGGCACTAATGGAAGACCTTACAAAACTCACCACTGCAACACGCTATGCATGAGTATAGCATTGCGTATATACTAAGAAAAAGTTTAGAAATATAATACAGTAGAGTGCCGATAATCCGAAGTAATTGAGACCGAAGGTGGTTCGGATTATCAAATTGTATCAAATATTGCAGCTAAATAGTAGAAAATACAGGTAACCCTCCTACAACACGGTCTCCAACAACACGGTTTCGCTCTAACACGATTGAAAATTTGCGGAAACCCTCTTACAACACGGCTTCCTACAACACGTTTGTGTATTAGGTTGCCTACCACTGCTGGGACAGAGTGAGGTGCGCAGCAGTGTTGTAGTATCTATAACACTGGTGCGCAGTTCTTGTAACCTACAAGGAGTGGCGTAGTTAGGGTTCTCCGGGCCCGGTGCGGAACCAGATTTGTGGGCCCCAATTTTTTTTCGCCAGTAGTAGCAAGTAGGGGCCCCAGCAACAGCAGCTCGAGCAACCATAAGTCAAATTTAGCTTTGTACTGACTGGACTTAAAAATTATTCGTTTTCTTTTCTTGTGAATTTGGGGCCCCCATTTTCGTGGGCCCGGCGCGACCGCACCCACCGCACCCCCCTTGCTACGCCACTGCCTACGAGATTAGTGCGTGTTTTCTCGTGGAGTGTTTTTGTGTTGCGTAAATCGTCATGAAGGCTTGGAAGCAATTTTCAATTAAGCAATGTATCAAAATCATTTCTTTATCGTTGAAAGAATTGAAAACATCAACATTAAAAGGATGCTGGAAAAATATATGGCCATCGTCAGTTGAAAAAGAAAACGACCGCGAAACACCAGAAAATGAAATTGTTGGCATATTAGAACTTGCAAAATCGACTGGAGGCGAAGGTTTTGACGATATGAATATTCTGGACGTTCATGATTTATTAATGGAAGAAGAAGTGAAGTAAAAGATTTGCATGAATTGCAAGAACATGCCCTGAAAGAAGCCGAAAATTCAAAAGAGAGTTGGAAAATTGCCGTTTTCCATACCAGCAAGTCTACAACGATCTATTAAACAATAGAAAGCAAACAAAAATTACAGACTTTGTAAAGAGGGCAGAAAGCACAAATGATTCAGAGAACGAAGATGACAGTATCATTCATCCGAAAAAGCGTTTACGTTTGATTGCATCGAGCAGTGACGAGGAACACCATCAATAAATTAAGATTTAATAAATATTTATTTTTAGTTTGGACGTTAAGTTCTTTTCTACTGTTTGCAACTTAAATATAATATTTTTTTATTAAAATTTGAATAAAAAAAAAACTTTTGAATTTTTTTGGAACCTAACCCCCCTTTTTGTACTTGCTCTGGGTCTCATACAACACGGTTTCACTTAACACGGCTGTTTCTAGGAACGTATCTACCGTGTTGTAAGAGGGTTACCTGTACTATTATTGGATACAAGATAGCTACAAAACCAATATTTTTCTGTAAACAGGATCGACACAAATGGCTGTTCCCTCGGTTACTCAGTGATTTATTTCATTATTATTTCTTTTTGATCGTTCGAATTACCGGGGTTCGGATTATCGAAGCTGTACTGTAGCACGGTATTTCCAACTACATGTACTATTACTTCGAAATTTTTTCTGGCTCCTAAAAATAAGTTTAGAAAAAGATAAAAGTACTGTAATGTAAAATAGCCTTTAGTAGTACACATTTTTATGTGAATTTATAGTAGGAAACGTTTTTTACGCTTCGAAAATCTAATTTTAAATCTCCATTCTGATTTTACGTTTTCAATGTACATTCACACTGTGATTTTACAAAAAATTTGCCCGTATATACGCCAGTTGTTCTACAGTGTGGTACTTTAAACTTACTTTTTATTTTTACTCTAACATCACTGTAATTGAAATAAAGCATCAATATCATTGTAATATCACACAAATATGTAAAAATAATTGGAATACCGTGCAATTTTTTCTTTTGCTATATATGTATTATACTTTAGTGTACAAAAAGAAATTGTGCCATAAAAAACTATATGCAAGAAGTGGACACTTTGTTTGAATTTTAAGATCTATTTTTTTACACATTTTCTTCGTTTTCAAATCGTTATAAATAATCACCTAATTACTTAAAAGTTTCACGTATTATGAGGTTCAGCATCCAATAAAAAGTGTTTGTTTTTCTCTAAGAGAAAATAATTGCTCGATGCGTTTAACGATTCATAAGTAATCGCGCATGCCAGTTTGAAAGATCGTGTTTCTATAAAAACGCATCGGTTATATCGGTGTAATAAACTCTACAAGAGAAGGTAGCAACATTATACTTTTTAAAACTCCTTTTCTATATGAATTCATTGAAATATAATAATTTACACAACATAAACACCTAGATCTATACGTTCTCTATACTTTATCAAAATTTTACATTCCTATTAAAGTGTTAGCGAAAATTACCATTTGAATAAACGCGTCTGTTTGCGCCGCCTTAATGTAGGAAATTTTTACCGGAGAATAACATGGGCCATAAAACCGTAAAATTTGCGAGAATCAAAAAACTGTTTTCGGAACTTATTTTATACAGTTCAAGGTTTCAAAATGTGTATGAAAAAATATTGTTTTCAACTGATTACCTGAGAACCTCCCCTTAAATTGTTAATTGTGTTAGGCTATGTTGCGCTTTTTTATGCTGAATAATTATTTTTACAAAAAGAAATGTAACCAATATTTTTTCCTGTATAATTAACGATTCTAAATATTAATTCTTACTTCCTTGACGCATTTTTGTTCTTGTTAAAATAATAATTATTATACACACTCATTTCTGTGAGAATTCTAGACGTGAGCACTGTTTGCCGTCTAACTCATCATTGATGTCACCAGAATAAAATTGCAATTTTGTCGAATTATTTTTAGTTTCTTCAGAAAATAGACATTTCTAAGACGATTTAGCTCTATTTATCTCTATAAACAATAGCTTTGTTTCTGAGATATAGCAACCATACAAAATAATCAATCATAATCACACTTTTGCGAACTGGCGACAGCCAACTGAAACAATTTTGGAGCGGCACTTCATGGAGAATCCTGGTTTAAACCCGTCTTAATAAATCCCTTAACACAGTAGTAATTTATAAAAAATATAAACCCACTAACTCTAAAAATATAGTGCAATTAGTCGGTTCTTATATAAGTAGTTATATATTACATATTTCATTACTCACACCATCTTCACCTTCAACATATCCACCATAACCTACAATTCGACCAAATCTAACAAAACACCATAAATTTCAATTCCAGAGCGGCGTAAACGGCTCAGCCATAACCCAATCGCCGGTCATTTCAAATTCGACGTCAAAGCCTGTACCCCCACCAAGGGATCACCTGAAAATCGAAAAGGACGGCCGTTTGGTGAACAGGGCCGTAGCGCCCCCGCAACTTCCGGCCCGCATCACCAACAACAACAATAACATCACAGCGGCCGGAATAGTCCCGGTACCGGTTTCGATCCCAGCGACGACCACGCCACCTACCGGCGAACAACCGACTCGGGAACAGTTAGATAGCATCCGGAAATATCAGGTAAGGCTAGAATACCTCTATTCTATGTCTAGAATACGTCTAGGAGTCATTTAACAGTTGCTATTATTAGGTATGGTCGTTGTTCTGTTTTGTTTTAACAATTGTCGATAGATACGATGAATTAGATAGAAATTTCAGGGAAAACTTGAAGGGAAACGTCTGTAGTATCTGGTGGTTGTAGTTTGTGTTAAGTTATTTATGTTGGGCGGATGCTGGGTTGGAATGGAATATATAGGTGGCGTGGGGGATGGGGTGGGTTTGAAAATGCATGCATATTGAATGGGTTGGTGGTGTTTGAGGAATCCGATGTGACGTTTGTAAAAGTATATCTCACGTCTGTGGAATATGTAGGATAATAATGATGTTCGCGTTTGAAAAGGACAGGGTAGGTTTGAACAAATGAATGTGTACGCTGTACGGTACATGCATTGGTGAATATGTGAATACGTTATGTGAGGATAACTGGTGGGATTTGTAAATTGTGGTTGCGTCAAGTGAATATTAGTTCTGGGGCTAAACACAGAAAATGCGAGAAACTTGAAATGATTATGTTGGAAAAGGATGATTGAAAACTTCAATTTTAATCTAGCATAACAGAAAAATATATCTTTACTTACTTAAAATAAACAACTAAAGAAACGAAATTTTGTTGTCCAATAACTTAAAATTTGACAACTGATTATACCGATTAAACCCAAGTGACGTTTTTGATGGATATATTTTCACGACACCCTGGGAATAAGTGAGGAATTTGGGCCAGTTCTGAAGTATTGTGTTACAGAGCCACACCAATTCTCAACATTTTGTTTGTTATTTCTCTCCAATATCTGAATTTTTGTAGGAGATACACAATTTCATGCAAACCTTTGCAATTTGAAATTCGGCTAAACCTTGGAGTAAATGTCATTTACTTGAGAGTATTTGTTATTAAGATTGTTACTTTTAATACCAGCAATGATTTGTCTTAAAGGTAATGAGCAGAAATCAACAAGTAACCCGACGTAAAAAATTCAAAATGTTAAAATTAAACTAAATAATAAACAAATGAACGGAAACAAAATACATATGAAACTTTTTAGACATTTGCTTCTCTACAAATAATTGTCAATCTGAGTATAAAGTTTTTTTCATGCCGACTTATTGGGTTTATCAATTTTCAAAGAAGTTGTCATTTAATATACAATTTTGCAATTATTTTACAATTATTTCAAACGGTTGTAATATTTTAAGGAATAAAGAAAAGAAATAGGTGCATATGAAACTCTGTGGCATTTACTATCTGGAAAAAAAAGTTATGCAGGGAAAAAATGGGACACTCTGTAGATGTGTACTCTCGATTACAAATAATGTAAAATATTTGACTTATATAAGAAGTATAAGAACATTCAGTACATTTAGTTGACTTCATAGCAAAATAAGAAATTGATTAACAACGCCAAAAGCCTCAAGTTGACATATTTAACATATAATCATAAGTTTCTGCTAAATATTCGTCGATAACAGAATCAGAAAATATGGAAGATTCACACGATTGAATGAACGATTATGACATGGAAATCTCTGCTCTTGATATATCGTCAGATAAAACTGATATTTTTATTCTTTACTTATACCTTAATTTAGTAATTATATATTTCAAATATTCAATTAACGCTTTGCAGTCTAGAGTTTATTTCTAAGGTTTAAATTTTTGCCAACGTTTCGCCAACAGGTCTTTGGCTTCGTCAGGGCCTACAATAATAATTATAATAGATAAAATCATTAGTTGGTGATAAACTAACATGACACTTACTCAATTTTTGCTACAGAAATATGTGAAGGGTTCTTTTAATTTTCGGATACATGGCGGCACTGGCGGAACTATCAGTATATAATTATAAATCTGTCTACGGTTAAATGTTGTAAGGCACACTAATAACACTAATAATAAATGACAGATGATGTGAACTGGTAGTAGGTGTATGTCATTGTGTCGCATTAGTGGTGGTCTTGTCTGTGGGATGTTGAACTACTGTTTGGTACAGTCGGTAAGTAGAACGTCTTAACTGAGTTTTTGTTCGATTCAGTAGATGGCATGGTAGTGAAAATCAATAACAGCTTATCGTCCGTGGACTCTTCTGATGAATTCGCTCTTCTGATGAATCCACATACAGTCGTTAGTTCACCCAATTATATATTTCCTTTTACTGTTATTTTTAATAACGATATTATGTTTATAAATACCCCTATAAATACCTACTTTCGGTAAATACCCGGGAAATACCCTTGATAATAAATAAATACCCGGGTATTTAACATCACTGATTCTGATACTTTTCCACTGAGTATTTTCACATTTTGTGAAATTAAAGCACGCAGTCGACGTTGCTGATGTTGCTTGATGTTCGATCCTGAAAACTTGCGGAATATTCGGCCTGTATCGCAAAATTCAGTTTTACTAGTGTTTCTGGTAGTAAAATAATGTAAAATTTTATTTGAATCTGTGTACCTTCTACAAAAATTAAAAAACAAAATGTTAAGAATTGATACCTCACAAGTTGTCCCCAATAAAACGAAAAACATCAATTTGGTTCTCCAAGATATATGATACATTTGATGAATTTTTTTAGAATAACCGAACAAAAAAAAAAACAATTAAAATCTATCAAATAATACCAAAATTAGACCTACTATGTGGTACTTTTTCAAATTTACCTAGTGTTCTTTGTAAATTTGTCAGATTCAACAAAAATATCAAAAAAATTACGTACTTTTACTTTTAATTGGGAATAGTAAGTTTGTCTAAAATCTACAGTAAAACAACAAGTATGATACGTATGAGGGTTAGATGAAAAAGAAACCTTCAAAAATGTCGAAATCAAATATGGCGCCCATAAGAAAACCTTAAAGTTGGCCATGATTTGTCTGCCTTAAATCTTTAAAATTAACTCAAATTTAAATACTACCAATAATTAAAAATAAAATATAATAATAAAAAACAAAGTAAAACAAAAGGCAAACTGGACTTATCGACTTAAATAATCAGAAACTTAATAACCTACAACCAGAGCTATTCAATAATATTACACAGCAATTATTAATAAACGTGAAAACCCTGAAATATAATTTAATTTAATAGGTAAATATTAACAGATCTTTGTGAGTTAATTGGTATAGAAAACAAATGCAGTAATATATAAAAACGGCATTACTTTTTTAATTATATAATAAATATGTTATTGTTGTGGAGAAAATATAGGAATCTTTATTTGAAATGATACATAAACAGTTAAATATAATCGTTTGACCATGTTTAAAATAAAATTACTTTAGCGAATAAAAACAATTCAAAAACGCATAAGAAGAGACAAATCTTTGGTCTCTTTGCCATCTGTAATTTTAAATATTTCATTTATTCAAAAACAGATTAAATTAGTTTGTACACTGGCGTGAAGCGCCAACCTTAAATTAAACAATAATCGAATGACTATGCAACCATCCATACACATTAACATTGCAGGTGCTCTACCAGGTAAGGCTATTACCTGTCCATCTATTGTATTAGCGTGAAAGTATCCATCCGGTAGAAAAAAATGACTATAGACGATTTAAATATCCCGCGCAAAAGTCTCGATGAAATTTTTTATTTTTTAGTTTTGTTAGTATCATTGCCATTTAAAATTATATTTTAGATACTCAACAATTTAAGATAATAAAATAAAATAACAACCTTATGGTATCGTTTACGTGCTATTTTTCTTTTAATTACATACAATTATTATAATTACTATACAATTATATTGGACCATATTATACACAAACAATATTTGCCTAATTATTTCTCATAACAAAAAGGAACTATTAAAATACTCGTCTTTAACTTCTCACATAGGTGAATAAAATTACTACCATAATGGTTGTTTTTCAAAATGGTTTGTTTATATCTACAGAAGGGTGGCGTAAAAAACGTCGAAACAAATGCCTTAAGTCAATAATCACGTCAAAATTAAATTTTTGGACAATATCTTTCGCCACCAAAAGTTTTAAATTTACCTATGGAGTAAATTAATAGTTGTCTACACAAAAACAAATAATAATTCCAAATTTCGAAACCTAATATCACGAAAAGAATTAGAAATTAAACCTTGAAATTCGACACAGAAATAACATTCTTAGAATAGCATCACGCACCAATACACACAAAAAATTGTTTGTCATAAGTAGGCATAAGAAGTGAAATATACCCATCACTTCCCAGCAATACCGGTACATAAGACCATTTAAGTATTCCAAGGTTATATTTACCCAACGCTGAGATGTTACAACTAGAATTTTCAAACCGACCTTGGTCTAGACATTTACACAATATCTTACGACATCAAATACTCGATTGACACCTATCGACAGATTTTATATAACAGATTTTACCTCTTAGATACCGAGATATCAGAATCTATACAATATCTACAAAGCAATAATAATTTGCGATAATCTCATTTGCCAATAAGCAAGCGATTGCAGCAATATTGTTTACCTTAACTTCTGCATAGTGCAGTAAACAATTGTGTTGAGCAACCATAACTACTTAATATATGATTTTGTTGCATTTTTATTTTTTTGTTGGATTGATGACACAAATGTAGGTTGATTAATTGGGAGTACCATAAATGATTGGTCATGTTAAACGAAATAATAATAAAAAAACGCATTGAAGTATTGTTTAGTCAGTATTCTGGTAACTTTAAGATTAATTAAAAGTTATCGGTATATGTGCAGCTTTTTATAATTAGATTAGACATTTCCGATATGATAACAAGTGACGAATATGTAGTTAGATTAATTACACATATTGTTTTGTATGCACAATACATACTTGAAAGGTTTCGGTAAAAAAGTGTATTATATATATAATACATAATAATAATATTTTTTTAGATATCTTATGTTTATATGCTAACTTCAGTTATGCAAAAATATTGTAACATACATGTGCAATTGTCAGTTCTATTTCTTACTTATTTGACACAATGCTTGCGATTTGCCAAGTATTTGGTACTACTAGTTACTACTGTTATCTCCAAAGGTGGTGTATTGAAGCCAACATCGCTACTCTCTGCTGCTTGTGTAATAATTAGGGATTATTGATGTCCATAATTTGGACACTCGTGTCGGAATTTGGTCAAATAGGAAGCTTTTTACTTTTCGTTTACTAGGGCCACCTCTTCAAAATGTTAGAAGACCTGAAAATCGCGTTACAATTGTCGAAGTTTTGTGAATGTCCCGTTTTGTACTCCGTAATTTAAATGCACAACTCATGCATTTTAAACCTGCCGCACCAAAAGCCACAGAAACACTGCCGCCACCCCTATGACTTGTTTTCATATCACAATATCCCTGAAGAAGCTGAAGAACGTCAGCGAAACGTAAGCTAATGTAAGATATTTGAAACACTACAATCCCAAGACTGAACAAGCGTTTTATTCTTCTCCTCATCAACTATCACCGCAGTCGTCAACCTCCAATCAAATAAAAAAAATGATTTAAAAAGGGTGAAAAGTAGAACAATAATGAAGTATCTATATGTAAAAACCAAAAATATTTTTGGGTTAAATAATCTATAAACTTTTGTGTGTATTTATCATAACATTTTAAAGATTGTCAATTACTTAAATTGTAAAAAATATTATACCTAATTGAAACTTGTTAGTATATTTTTCTTAGAATCGGAATTTGAAAACTGAAAATAAGTGAATTCAGTCAGTTTTTTTGTGAAAAAATGCAAAAATAACTGGGTACATATCCGCAAACTTCACAGGCAAATAATTACAATATTGCCAATATTTTGCAATAGTATATTATAATACAAGTTTTATAAGACACAAATTAGCGTACGAGTTGTTTTGCTCAAATGGAACGAGTGCGCCAATAAGTCTTTATAAAACTGGTCTATATACTCTTTTCTCTGCTTTGCGATATTAATTTTACATAAATTTCGAAAAAAGGGGCTGTCATCTTACAATCTAGAGTAGTTTTATCTTCAACAGTTGGTAGTTGTGGTAAAACAAATACGATTGAGGCGAGCGATTGAGATATCAGCATCATTTGACACTTGACATCAATCTCACCAATCTTGGAAAACTAAAAGATAGTGAGCTAGTGATTTCATTTTCAACAACAAACAACACCGAAAACGGTTTCGTTGTGAGTTTATAACGAACGCAAAGTAGAAAAACTATATAAAGTTCTGAATAAATTTTTACGAACAAATTATCTAAAGTTTAACATTATCAACAAGAGGAAAAACTTTAAACAAGGTAATGAACAACTTGGTGACACTCAAACATCGTGATGTGACAACGTGCGTTGGTTTGATAACCATGACAACCGTACTGACTACTGCTCTCTGACGCTAAAGCAATGACAGCAGAATCTCACTGAAAATATCCATCAAACTCATATACAATATCATGGAACGGAACTTTTTACTACATACATAGTATGATTGATTTCATTGTAATGAGTGTCAAACGGTGATGTTTGGACCAAAATATCAAATCAAAATATCCGCAAGAGGTTGCAGCGCCGGAACCACCTGAGCAGCCTAGGGACGAGCCCGAAGGCGATGCGGATGCAGGATCTGTTCAACTAGATGCTGAATGATGAAGAGATGAAGATGACGTTGACGCTGATCATCGAACGAGACGGCGAAGGCGGTGGCGGTAACTGTGTGTGCATGTTGTGTGTTTTATTCAATAATTTTTAGATCACAACAGTTTACGTCTTTTTAAATATGTTTGTAAAGCAATTTTTAACATTTTGCCGTCGTGTGTTTTTAAAAATTTAGCCGTCAAGCTGTTCACTCAATGGCGGTTAAATCGCAAAGATTTGAAATTCATACACTTTCGGATAAGCGCCCACGGCGCAAGGCACCGTTTGTTTTATAGCATTTGAAATTATGTTAATTCATAATGTGTATTTTCGTTAATTAATATATTTGTATTAATGGTTAATGGAATCTCATGCAACTAAACTATTCTTTTTATATATAGTATGATAAAGTCATGTGCCTGGCCACACCAGATTTTTTAAATTCGTGTTCAACACTTAAAGTCTGCATAATATTTGAAATAACTCACATCAGGAAATGTGAAAACATACTTTCTTACTTCTACCAAAGAAAAAACTTTTTTATACATTTGGAACTAACATTTTAAAGAATTAAAAATCTGCTAAAATTTGGAGCAGAATTTTCTAACACTTTAGTCCACCTGGTATTACTTTATATATTATAATATAATATTATAATATAATATTATAATATAATATTATTATGTAATATTACCTAAAAAATATATTAGTTTTAATAGATTACAAATAATTAATAAATACACATTGAATCATCAGTTCCTTAGTTTTATTTTACTGTCAATGAATCGGTGCAAAATTTCGCTAAATCGACGAAATTTGACAACAATAAACGCGTCGAGTAGTTTTGTAAACATCCTTGCCGTTCAATACCGTGAAAAATGTGTAGGACACCACCGCGTGTAGCGTTAAAATTTGGTGGCATGTTGTAACGGTGCGTGCACAATTAATTAATTATTGAGTGAGAAAATGTCGCAATTGTCGAAATCAATAACAACAACCGTTGTGTATGTTATTGACTATTTTTAAACTGTTTTAAATACGATGTGGTCAAAAACCACCGTAAGTTTTATTGTATTCTCCATGTTTGTTTTTTTTCCAATTAGATTAATTCGTGCCATTAATTTTTAGACGGTATCTCTCCATTACAATAAATGTTAAAAAGATGTTTTTATTTTAAGGTGTGTTAATGGCAGTGCAGATATGTTTTATACATACATATTTATTTCCATGCAGGCGTACACCTTTATATCACCTGCTCTATTTGATAAGAGTGTAATACTCCGTTAATGGGAACAAAATTCCGAAAAAATATCAAAATAAGAAATCTACAACATTTAATTTTATTTTAGTACATCCGGTGTGTTGATTTGTCATTACACTTATCAACCCACAATCGTTTCTTATTCTACCAATCTTCTACCGGTCAGAATATAAATCCAAAAGTTTGACTGATCTTGATAATTGAGTGTTATTCTAAAAGTCGTTTTTTTACTTATAAGGTAACTGCAATTCGACAAAATTTAAAAAGTTCTGATGCTGTCCTTCATTAATATGCTACAACTCATAAAAATTAGGAAGCTGTATATGTTGGCGTTTTCTCGATTTTTCATATTAAGAAGAATTGGCTCTGTTTTTGCAGCATAAATTTCATTCGCTTAACTTTAGCAATTATTTACTCCGGAAATAATCCATAGATTTCAACGAATTGAAATGTAAAATCACCGGCGGAATGCTAGCTTCAGCTTCAATCAATGTTAATTTTTGTAAAATCATTGGATTAGTGCTTGACCCACAAAAAGCTATATTATGCAATGCCAGCAATTCTTTTATTAGAAGAGCTAGAATAATGAAATATAGACTATAGGCTACCCAATAATTCATAGGTTTAAAGTTTATTACATACTCATTGTTTCTCTTGCATTTTCCCTACAAAAGATCGAGTTGAAGCATTTGTGATTGCTGCAATTGACGCGGCGCTCTTCGGTCTTTGGGGCGAGCGGGGGAAGGGATCGACAGCGACGCTGACAGTAGTGGGGGGTCGCACGTGCATTAGTTACTAGAAGAACAGCGTTTACGGACACAATATAACGACACGGCGATTATACCTGGCCAAAGAAATTTGGATATCAGGCGACAAATTTACGATGCTAAAGTTGTAAACGTTTTTTGATATTTTTAAGTATTATACGCTCAGAGCTGACGTTTGTAATATAAGAGTTGTATTTATTTTATATTGTGCATGTATTTAAATATTATTAATAAATACAAAACACAAAATCGGGCATACTTTTTAAATATTTTTTGGGTTTATCAAGCAACTTAATTTAGTATTCACCACTAATCGGGTGCTAACCACTAATCTGCTAACTCCATATTATTAGATCAATCCGCATCCATCAAAATCTTGTTTACAACCTTATTGTATAAAAACTGAAGAAAACATAAACGCCAATCGATAGAAGAGATTTCTCTCGTACCGGGTCACATATTATAATCAAAATTTGGCAAAAATTAAGAATTTAATTGTTTAGAAAATAAACTGCTTCCGGGTTATGCCGTGTGTCAAGATTTGTTAATGCTGACGTTTCGCGAACCATGTTGCTCGCTTCTTCAAAGCTATTCAATTCAATTCAGTATTCAATTAGCTTTGAAGAAGCGAGCAACATGGTTCGCGAAACGTCAGCATTAACAAATCTTGACACACGGCATAACCCGGAAGCAGTTTATTTTCTAAATGATTCTGGCCGTGAAAGCCTACGTACTAATTTAATTGTTAGTTAAAATTACTACCTTGACAAGTTATCGTTCTTTTTGTGTATTGATAATAAGCTGCCCCAGTTCTCTCAGCTGTGTCGGTTCTCTCCGACATAACAGCACCGCCAACGCCTCCCTTCCCCGCAGCGCACCAAAGACCGTAGAGCGTCGGAATTTACACGGAGTTTCAGCACGATCTTTTGTATGAAAAATGCAAGATAAACAATTATTATGTAATAAACTTTAAACCTATGAATTATTGGGTAGCCTATAGTCTATATTTCATTAGTCTAGCTCTTGTAATAGCGGAATTGCTGGCATTGCATAATATAGCTTTTTGTGGGTCAACCACAAATCCAATGATTTTACAAAACGGTTTATTGAAAGCTACCATTCCGCAGGTGATTTTACTTGTTAATTTGTTGATTTTTTTAACTTTGTTAATTTTTTCGCCCCTAGTTTTGCGAGAAAATCGACGTCAAAAGAAGGGGGGATATAACATAATATATGCCATATGGCCACGATAGTACATGGTTAGAAGTAATAGATATGGCTCTATTGCTGTCATTACATAAGAAAATAATCATATTTTACATCGTTTGCTATGTTAATAATTTACCTGTTCCTCACAAAATAAAAAATAATTATTTATGATACGACTATTAAAATGACAAAAATTTTGACCAAATTTTGGACATTGTAAGAAATTTATAATTATGATTATCGTATTCTTTTAAAAAATTTGAAGAGAAATATTACAGTTGATTATACAAGGAGAACCAAAATATCGCTACTGAGTACTCAATTACAAAGTTATGTGAATTCTTAATATTTTGACATTTTGCAGAAGATACACAGTTGCAAGTAAAATTATGCATTGTTTTAGTGCCAGAATCACTGGTAAAACTGAATTTTGTGATATTCCGCAATCCCAAAGAATCGGTTATTAACGTGCACGTTGTGTTTCACTTATTAAAATGTATTTTTTACCCATTGTTTTATCTGATTATTTCTAGTCATTCCTTTTAAGTTAAATCATTGGTGGTATTAAAACCAATAGTCCAATACTTAATCAAGTAACATTTGCTGAAAGTTTAACCGTATTGCAAATTGCAAGATTCACATGAAATTGTAAATTTTCCACAAAAATTCATTATTGAAAAAGAACCAACACTCAGAATGTTGTGAACTGATGGCTTTGTAACAGAATACTAAAGAATTCGCCCAATTTACTCCACATGTCTCTTGAAGTTAGACCAAAAACATCATTTTGGTATACCCGATATAACCAGGTGTAAAATTTTGTTAAACAAAATTACACTGGTATATGATAGTTCTCATGAATTTCTTCACAATATCCCAAAAAATAATGGAAATCGGTTGACGATTACAAATGTTATTGAACTTCAAAGTTTAGCAAAATAGTGTAAGATATTTATGTAGCTAATCTCCAAAATGAAAAACAAATGGTTTACATTCTTATGAACAAAAAATCATTACCAAATATTTTTATTTCCCCGAGACACAATGTGCTCGTTCTTTAAATTATTTTTTGCAGTCCGATTTAAATCACCGACCGTAAAACATCCTTGGTATTTAAATTTAAACCGAATTAGAAAGTTCCCCTGCATTGTCCACACATGTGAATCACTTTCGTTCGGGAAAAAAAAAAATGAAGCGAACACAACAAAAAAGAAACAATAGACCGTGACACGCTGAAATATACGCGATTTGTTGTAATTGTTCCCCCTTTAGCTACCTTGGCTACTTAAAACAACACATCGGCAGGTGGGAGTAGTCTCCACAAACGAACCAGGTATCGCACCATACTTTATTTCTCACTCTGTACGAATTTACGGTCGGTCTCGCTCACGTATAGAGAAATTGACGCAATAACTTTTTTAAAACTTCGCCAAACAATGTGCGTGTAGTCGTTCGGCCAGTTTCGCATCCCATTAAGTCATTAGTGTCATTACCTTAGTGAAAAGAAGTGACTAATACCGCTATAAGTATGCAGTTCATGTAATTATAACCAACAGTGCGTTCGGCAAAACCAAATTTCGCGCAGTGGTTCATTTGTTTGTGGAGTGATTATGTGATCAAATATTTATTTATATATGATGGTGTCAACTACTCTGAGCAAGAACAGTCAGAATGTGTACATTTCTCAGGTATTTACTGTACAATAATTAATTAGTTGTTTTTGTTTAGTCTGTAATATACAAATAATAAGTCTATAATCCACTTGGCGAAATAACGATAGCAAATCTAAGTATTTAGATAATGATAACATTCCTGTTACTTTACTACATAATAAATAAATATGTACATAGCTGTACTCGCGGCTTTGCTCACGGGGTTTAGAAGCAGGTTGATGTCTTATAGTGATAAGCAGTGTTTATTGCAAAAGCCATAAAAAAGGAATGTGTCCACCAATTTTTTCGCTTTGCTTAAAAAAAAATGAGGCGATACAGAAGAGATAGTAAAAATTACTTAAATGTCACCTGCGAAAAACTATTTGAATAGATAACACCACGTTGAAACTTGCTAAGTAAAATGCTAGGTGAGCTCATTGTAGAACAAGCCACCTTAAACTGGTCAAAACTGTCTCCAAAACATTAATTTGTAAACCACCTACATGCCTACCTTCTTTAAAAAGCTTTAACAACTTCATTTATCTCAAGAAATAGAAGGAAATATTATGTACAAATTGCGTAATACGTGCCTTCCGCCGTGCTTCGGAAGGCACGTTAAGCCGGTGGTCCGGTAACCAGTCTCGACCCGTGGATTCGATAACATTGTATTGGATGGTGTCACGTGACAGCGTGCCTCACGGAGACAGGCCTCGGCTTGGGAGGGATGTGCTGAAGCCACCCTCTCTGTTCAAGGGGCATTGGCTATACTAGCCAGCCGTGATCACCCATCTCGGGGAAGCAAAAGGGGCCAACTGTGGCCTAGGTGCGCTGCTACTATAATAGCTATACCCCACGTATTCCATATTCCATATGTACAAAAGTTGTTTGACCAATCAGTTTTTATAAAAATTTTATTATTACAATAAATGGATATCATGAATACAGTCAATTCTGGCCCAATTATCCGAAGTTCAAAGAAATAATAATACAGGATTTTTGTTTTTTTATTATTTTTTTTAATAAATCGAAAAACATGGTATCGCACCATGTCTGTGTTTAAAACTGATACTGCAAATAAATTCTACCACATATGAATCAAACAATAATGAAAATTGTAGTAATGCAAAAGTTGCGACTAATTTTAAGATATTACCTATTGTATACTTATGGTTAATTTGAAAATGTAAACAAAAACTATGTGCCATCAGAATGAACATAATTGTTTATAACTAGATATGAATATACGGACATCCCGTATCTTTCCGGACTTACCGTAATGATTAATGTATATATAGTAAATGGTGATATCCAGGCGGGGTGCGAATTTTTAAATAAATTAAAAATTACAGCCACAACCTGGATTTGAACCAGGGAACTCAGGCCTCAATAGCTCAATTGGTATTGTGCTAGCGACACAAAGGTCCCTGGTTCAAATCCAGGTAGTATCTGCAATTTTTAATTTATTTAAAAATTTGCACCCCGCCTGCATATCACCATTTACTATAGATAATTGTTTATGGTTATTATCTGACAACGTTTAAAGACAGTATCGTGTAGAAATTTTAAATCTTCATAATTCCTCGCAGTTGCCAAAAATCTATCAGTACAAATTGTATGGGCAATAAATAAAATAAAACGTGCATTTATTGTAAGCAATTGATAAAATATTTGACCAATACCAAAAAAATAGTTCCAATACAAAAAATATTTCAGCAATGCAAAACATTACTAGTGCATTAAAAAATAAATGTGCAATTATATGTTTAAGTGTTCCTTTCATAATATATTTGTACACTTAAATAAATAAATGTGCAATACAATCGTTACCACTATAACAATATAATGAGCGCTTAAAAAATATTTGTTCATTGGAAAAAAAATATATTTCCAATCGTTTAAATAACTCAGCATCTGAAAATATTATACGCGCATTCAATAATCTAAATTGTACCATGAGAAAACTATAATGCGCCTTAAAAAAATAAAATGTGCATTAAGTTCTGCAATCTGGAGCGCACATATAGCAAGCAAAAAAGTTATAGAAAAAAGTGAGGTAAAAATGTAAAAACGCAATGTTGGTAATTTTTACAAATTTATACTATCTAAACCCATTGTTCTAGAAACAAAACCTAAATCTGTCGAAAACAATTGAATTTTTATTTAATAAAATATGTAGGGTGAGATATTTGAATAAGGGTTGAAGTAAAAAGATCCAGTGTTTTTTTCTGATATTTTATTTTTGCACTTATGGCTCCTGGTTTCGAATTCGCGTTCGTCTTCAAAGGCCTTGCATCCGGCTACATCAAAATGAGGTCACGTGTCATAATTTTGGGGGTTATGTTCATTCATGACGCCTTGGATTAAATATCTTCAACATTGCTGCTATAAACTATCAATAAAGTTGCGAATTAGCTTCATGTGTGAAAACTGGGTACCAGAAAAATTTAGCCCAGTGGACAGAGTGGTGTAGAAACGTTTCTATAGACAAGTTTTTCATTTTAGGGCACAATAGGAATAAAATATTGCTCACCAAAACATTTTTCATGTAACGTATGCATATTTTTTGAATGCTCAATATGTATTATTTTAATGCACAAGTTATCCATTCTAGGGCACAATATGTATTTTTGCATGTAACATATGTTTATTTATTTAATGCCCAATATTTAATATTTGAATACTCAAAAGTATTTATTTTAATGCACATATCTATCAAAATCTGTGTAACAGTTAAGTGTTCGTGGGCTTAAGTTCTCATTTGTGCGTCCTGTGAAGAATATTTTTCATTTGTCAAATTCACACGATAACTGTCCCGATTAAATGGAATATTGTCCAGAAAAATCGAAGTTATTTCCTCACATTTCTTTCCTTTCTTTAGGATTTGTCCGTTATAAGTGGCTGTCCCGATTAACCGGTGTCCCGAATAAGCGAAATTGACTGTACTAAGAAGTCTTTACCTGTAACTGTATCAATTCATCGTTAAAAAAATTGCAATGACCTATTTTAAAAATTCGTAAAAACAAAATTTTTTCAGATATTATCTTCCAACTTTGTCAGACGATTATCAAAGCCACTGCACAGATAGAAAAGATTTCTTGTTTTAAAGAAATGTATTTGTTTGAATTTATTCTTTTGGGTCAAACCATATTTGTTTGACGCCAACAATATATACTTTTTTTTTTTTTTTGGGATGTTCCCATGTGCACAAAGCCTGTGGCTTGTCTGTGCGGCAGTCGGGGAGACGAAGTATTAGAAAAATCCCCTGCCTAACCTGGGCTTGAACCCTGGACTTCTGAGTGGAAGGCATTCGCCTTATCTACTCGGCCACCTCCGCTCCCCGCTTCATTGAATACTCTAGTTTATTTGCTTGCAGAGATTAATTTATTTGAAATATTTATTTAAGTGGAATAAATATATATGGATACAAACAAAGATTACTTTCCTTTAAAGTAATATTTTTGTTTTGATTTAAAAAAACGTTTCTTTACACCAATGAAATATAATTTTGATTCAAACATATAATTTTGTATATAAGGAGAGATTTATTTCGTTTAAAGTAATATTTTGTCATTGGTTAAAAATAGGTTTACTTCCGCCAAACAAATCATATTTTGATTAAAATAAATATATTTGTACACAAGAAGAGATTTTTGTTTTTTTTTGTTTAAAGTAATATTTTTGTTTTGGCTTTAAAATAGGTTTACTTCCACCAAAGAAATCATATTTTGATTCAAATAAATATATTTTTAATGTCAACCAACAATTTTGTTAATTTAAAAAAATATAATTCTTTCACTCAACACAATCATAATTATTTGAAGTAATTAAATCTCATTTCTTATAATACACAAATTGCAAACTTTAACTGGAAACACAAGTTGTTTGACACAAATCGACGTTCTTTCTACCAAACAAATATTTCAAATAAATGCGTTTTTATCCGCAAATAAATATTTCTTTGCCTCTATTGAAACAACAAATTTCTTTGAGTCAATGCATATTTATTTGAATTAAACAAAAATTTCTCTCTGTGTGGGTAGATGCCGATGTTTTTTGTTTTTGTTTTTTTATGGAACACTGCAATTTATATCTAGTATGTCATCCACCGAATGTTATCAGCTGCTTTAAACTATACTATTCTTGCGCAAGAAGTTACACAAGAAGATAAGAGTAAGGAAACGAAATTTGTAACCAGAAAATGGTTCAATTCCTAGACAAACTACTCAACAACAAGCTACTCAGCATAATAAAATACATCACAATTTCAGTTTAAGATGTTGTTGTACCTACTTACTGCACAAATTGTGAACTAAATTGTGCACTAAATTGAGTAGTGTAAAACGGCTATTACTATTTTTTGTGATATTTGCAATTTAACGAAAATGTAAGGTTCATATTGCTCTGTATACAAGGTATTTGGTAGTTTCATGTAAAGTGTTGATCGAAGAGGTAATTTAGAACCTATTTAACCAGAATTACATATTAATAATTTATACAAAGTGTATTGCGGTTATCAAGATATTAAGAAATTTATATGAAGTTTTAAGTATATTTTGCTATCGTATGGCAAACGAACACGAGACCTAAAAACTTCAAAATGTTACTAAAGTAAACTCTAACTCTGTACGTTTAGATTGACCATCATGAAAATTTGTCTTCTGAAAGTTTTCAGAGCAAAAATTCTTTCGAAAGCACCACTAAATACACCTACCTAGAAAAATAGCCTATTCTGAATCAATTAACAATGACCGTAAGTAGATAGAAGAAACGCCATCTAAGGTAGGGTGTGTCCCGACAACCAGTCGAAAACAATTTTTTATTTAAAATGATATCCTGCATACAAGGCTTGATTTCTGTCATTGCTTATGAATCGCCTTGTATTAAACACTTTTATAACGCATTTATTCTCATCTTTATGTCCAATACGGCGAACTTAATATTCATAAAATCGCTATACGGTCGAACCTGTAAAAGTTATTGTAGTAATAAACAAGTCCATTCCAATACGGCATATAAATTTAATTGCAAATTGCGCGCATTGACAACAATAACAACCACATCAACCAAACGCAATTTCATTTCAGCACCATTAGAGCAGAATATCAATTTCATTTTAACGGCATGAGTAAAATATGAAAACTATTTTACTAGTATTTACCGTTAGCATGGTAAACATGGCATTATTTTCTCTGTTTGTGTGTGTCTGCGTGTATGTGCAGGAGAGGATATCCGGTATAAAATGTTTACGTGCTTCGATTTACACGCCTCATAAGCACCATAGGTAAACAGTACAGAAATCGTGGAACGTACAACGCAAAATATCTTCTATACAGGATGTTCCGTCAGGAAACCGACAAAACATACTATGTGGTCTATTGGTCATTTTAAATAAAATAAGATCATATAAATTCGATCTTCCTGTTCCGATATGTCAACCAATATGGGACTCGTGATTATGTAGAGTTTCTTTATGGATCACCAGGTAAGGTAAACGTCCCAAATTCAGGCACTGTCCTAATTCCGACATACTTCTGTTCAGTTGGATAAAATAAGAAATCTACAACATTGAACTTTACTAAACTTAGAGCTGAAAAGCTTTTGGTTCAAAAGGGTCCAAAGGAACTGGACATTCCCTCTAAGCATTTTTCAAGGATTTTGCAAATGAGCCGCCATTTCTGTAATGCCTCAAAACAGTTAAATAATAAATTAAAGTAGAGGAAATTCTGAATAATTTATGTCGGCGAATTTTTTTTGTAAAATTAATAGTTTAGCTGCAAGAGCAAATTCTATTTGATCGATATCGGTCGCATCTGCATTGATATACATACTACTATACAGTGAGCCAGGATTTTCCAAATATTTTCAGTCTAATGACAGTACCGGTAGTGTCAAATGCTAATGTTTTGACATTATCTCACAATTAATATTGACAGTAGTTAATAGTATCAAAAGATCTCATATTGTGGTACCGTGTACCGTCCTTGCCTGATGGCGTCGGATAGGCAGCGTGTTCAGCGTGTTCAAAATGCATGTGTTCTGTTTGTTTTTGGTTTGAGGAAGTATGATCATGTATCGAATGGGTTGGGCGACTTGGGGCGGTTGAACATGGATAACACTAGGGTGTTGCATGCAGCAATATTATATCATAAGTTGCTATCCAAGAGGATCCAACAATACCTCATGCGGAAGATACGCTGTAGAACGGATGTCCATAACCTTAATTTAAGATTCGCGGGTTTGTTTGCTCCACCTGCCCATCGCGCTGAGCTGTATAAACGGTCATTCTCTTACCAGGTCAGTCACATAGACCATGGTCTCAGGGAAGAAAAATTAAATTCATACTGCGTATGATAAAGTAAAAATAAAAACAACCAACACAAAACACGGGAAAGTAAAACCCGATGATCACTGTTGTTATTAAATTTATTATGCCTTGTAATTGGTAAGTGTAAATGAACATTCATTTCAATATTGATATGGTACGTAATTGTGTAGGAAATCCCTTAATAGATATTTTGACATTTACAATGCTTTTTATATGCATTTCGCAGAAGTACAGAGTAATTATTTAAATGGTTGAATCACCGTATTAAAACAAACTGGTAAATTTCACATTGTTGTTGACAATAATAAGCTATACTGTATAATAAATAGTCTTGATAATTATTTGTGAAACTCACCATAACCTAATAATAACAATATGCGCACCTTGGATATATCGTCAAAGGAAAATTATGAGGAAATTATTGTAATTTTAGCAATAAAAATTCAAGGTATTTATTGATTTATGAATATTTCTGGAACACTTACAGACAAACAGTAATTAATTCAATTGACCAAAAACGGAAAGGTAAATGTCAAGAACATTACAGGCATATGTAATGTTATTTCTACATCAACTTCTACAAATGTAATTTTGCAACAGGACATCGTTGAAATTATGTATAAAAATAATATATACAATGTTAAATAGTTTTGCAATGCAAACACTAAGATAAAAACAACTTCTGTAACTTCTATAATAAATTAACATGTATGAAGTAGCGAGAAGTAGAAGTTTGTGACGAAAATAAAACTCCACATTTTCCTTTACTGACAATGTAATCTATTGTCACTTAAGTACTGTTTATTGTTATTTATGTGTTGTAATTTCTTTGTGATCTACTTAGATACTAATTGAAACCAGCACAATATTTATTTTCTAAAATGTTCAAATTAGTTTTTCAATTGGTTAGTCACTTTTCTAAACAAATAAAGCCAGGCATTATTATTCTAAGGGTTGGTTCCAGCTGCACACAAATATGCATTTTGTATAAGTGATCCATAAGCTATAACTGTACTATACTGTACTGTAATTTGTTCAAAATTAATTTGAAATACTACCAATTTGCAAGTATGCGACAACACAGTATTATTATTGTTAATTTTACGATACATTTCTGGTTGTATATTGGAAATGGATAAAATTGATTAATTTCTTAGAATTTATTGTTATCACCCTCTTCGAAATTATGTATCTGAAGACAGGTAGTGCCATTTATATATTTTAATATATTCTGTTAGCGACAACACGACATTGAAAATTACTGCAGAAGGAAATTTCAGACGTAGAAAAGGAATCACCAGAAGATTAAATATAATAAATAACAATAATAATAAATTTTTTTGCTTCTATAAACAGATGTTGTTGTGTTGTATTGAGTAAAATTCCACTGAATGTTAGGAAAGTAATGATAAAGTTGAGGAACATGAATTTTGTGAATGGAAAATTACAAGAAGTTGAATACGAATCCAGGCTCTTAACAGCTTCCTGTCATGTTTTGAAAGAAAAATGCGGTCAAAAATATGGCTTCTGTATTTTTTGGTAATTTATAGAACACATTCTCGTAGCAACTTTAAAAAGGTCCAAAAATAAACACGCTCTTCTAAACAACAACAAAAAAAACACGCAAAGCTTGACTTCTCCATTATCAATATGGTGATATTTTTTGTATTTTATAATTTGAGAGTTTAGCATTTTGTTTGAGGGTCATTTTGTTTGAATGTGTCGAGATATTTATATTTTTGAAACTTTTCTCACATGATAAATAAACCGAAAAATCAATTTTATTCCACATACAGTAACAGATTTATCAAAAACGAACAATATATAAAAAACAAAATATCAACAATCTACCACTAGATGGAAAATTATATACCTTTTATCTTTAATTTAGTGTATTGTTTTTACGAAGTCTTTCTATTTAAACTCTTGTTAGCTTAGCATTTTACTAGAGGGTTATTTTGTTTGAATATGAAGAGATATTCAGCTTTTAAACTGATGAAACATTATGGTAATTTTGGAATGAAGGCGTTTTCTAGAGTCTTTGTGCTGAATAAGATTCCGGTCTCAAAAATTCTCCAGTTTTTGTTTCTGCAAGCGTCCTCACTATCAAGAAACGCTTTTCTTTGATACTTTTTTTAATGGTTTTAGAAAATCCCCAGTTCAATATAAATTCTCAAAAGGAATAGTTTTGAATTTTCTTAGGTTTTGCAAATACCTGAAATCAAAACGGCCAGCCTAGGAAGTTTTTATGATAAAAATAGGAATAAACAAATAAATACTCGAAAAATTAAGTCAATTTATTACTGCACAAATATCAAAATTCGCAGTTTCAAATTTCCACTGCACATTTTGTGTCTAGTTCCATGTTAAAATACCGTCGTATTTCATAAAGTTCGGCCATTGAATACAAAACTCCTCAGTTATTTACATATTATATGTATAAGCCGGTAAATGGTTGCTGGCCTATTTACATATCATAAATAAAAATTACTCACAAAAGTAAGCATTCTAACCAATTAAGAATATGGAAATAAAAACAAATAGTTTCACAGTAAATCGTCGTGAATGTATGCCATTTATGTTTCGAAACAAAAATACTTTACACATCCTTAGCTGATCAGCCTTGAGTGTAAGGTTCAAGCATTTATTTCAGCCTACGTATAAAATTCTATCAGTGTTATTTTCCCTTATTAGCATACTTTTTATGTGTAATGTAAAATGTTATAAACATAGAGTTCTTTGATTCTCTTTTGATTCGTCTTTGACCATAATTTTCAATTCTCCTTTCGGTTATAACTAACTTCTTGCAACTCAAAAACCCCAACATATACCATAAAACACAACCAATACATATTCTTTCAAATATCCTTTGAGCAACCTCAGCCGAAACTCGTCTACTCTAGTTGCCTGGTGTTTTCTTTCGATCAAAAGTAAATGTTTGCCCGGTACTAATTGCAGTTCTTTTTCTCTTTTCTTTCAAGGAGCAACTTAGGAAACGCAGGGAGGAGGAGGAGCGTATCGCGGCTCAGAATGAATTTTTAAATCGTTCGTTAAGGGGTTCAAGGAAACTCCAAGCCTTGGAGAAAAGCCCCCATGGGGCCATCAACGATGCATACACCGAGGACGAGCTGAATGAGTCTTCGAGATCGACCACACCAGCAGGTGGTGCTGAAAAGGAAATCGTACACACCGCTTACAGTACGTATATTTTGGTTGAATTTTTGGACGTTTTAGTTAGATATAAATTTAAAAATTGTAGGGTAATATACATATATTATGTTGGCTTACCATAAATATAACAACTTTATTTTGTATTCGTTATGTATGTATTTGTACGGGAAAAATCACGAAGTTTGTCCACCTCTATTTGCAACAATATCTCCAAAACTATGAAGCTTAGCAAAACAAATTATACACCAAATTATTAATACTGTGCTGAAAATATTTGCAAGAATGTGGTTTAAAGCAAGAAAGTCGCGTGTATAGTTTGTTTATAATAATAATAATCCACGCCTTAACATCCCCCAACAGCTTTCGCCACTACGGGGGCATCGGCAGGCCCGAATTATCACTATTATGGCCCGCGTCTGTGGCACGTCCTAAGTTGTTTGGCTTTCAGCATTCGCTGAGGAATAAAGGAAAACCACAGATAAACCTTTACTCTGAAAGCAGGGCGTGAGAGTCGAACTCACGCCCCCCAGACTGATAGCCAAGCGCTTTACCGCTGCGTCTGGTCTATTTTGAACATGGAGTAAGAATTTTGATCAATTTCTAGTTCCCTTGGTGATAAAAATCTTGAATGAAAATTTAATAATTATGTAAGTAGGGTGCCAATTAGTTTCCAAGAAATAATTTTCCGAAAAACTGAGTCATTCTGCACTCAAAATTTGATTCGTCTAGCTTCTTAAGAAATAAAAAACAATTGGACGTAGACGTAACAAATAACAAACAAAAACTCAATACCTAATTTGCTAAACATTGTTTATATTCAATAGCTTTTGTAATGTTTGATCGATTTTCATACCATTGTAATTTTGAATAACAAATTTTACACCTGATTATACCAGGTAAACCAAAGGGATTTTATTGCTCGGCAATAGTCAGCAATAATATTCAGCCTGAATAGCAAAACTCAGTTTTACCAGTATTTCTGGTAGTAAAAGAATGCAAAACTTTATTTGGAACTGTGTATCTTCTGCAAAACTTCAGATATTTGGATGAATTAACAAAGAAAATGCTAACTACTGATATGGCTTTGTAACTGAGCAGTTGAGAATTCCCACAAGTTGCTTTGTTAGCCAAGATGGTGTCTCAAGTTTGGACAAAAAAACATAGTTTTGGTTCTCCCAATATTATCAATTGACATATTTTTTTGTTTCTCAATGTTTACCTAAGTTGGTTTAAGCGTTCCTTTAATTTTGCCGGTCAGTGTATTCAAGATAGGATTCAAATTTTAAATCAATACTTCTAACGATATTTTTGTAAATACATAAAAATGTACTGTACACTTAACTCAAATTCATAGTTTCCTGAAGTAGATTTTGATGGTTGCAGTATTAGTTTAGACCTAGGGAATCCACTTTTATTACCAATACAAATTTCTGAGAAATCAATAATAAGTTTTCCATTTGTTGCAAACTTTCTTAATCACATAGATGTCAGATCCAAATTTAAGCAACTTCAGATTTGAATAAAACACGCATTCTTGCTTAATTTAATCTTTAATTATTGCAGAAGAAACAGAAACTTTCTCAACAGAATAATAATAATAATACTCATGTGCATGGTAAAATGTTATTGGTAGTTTATGGTAATTTACACAAAAATAACCTTAATCGTCCTTTCCTCCAACCATTGTTTTAAATATGGTAATAGTTATTCTCTTTTTTTTGTCTGGCGCTTCCTTTGTTCTCATAATTTGGTATAAGTATTTTGTATAATAACCCATTTCATTAGCGTCTCACCCTGTTTTTAATTTCTTCATTTCCTACTTGTTTGGCGTTGATATACTTACTCATGGATGTAAACGGTGTGTTATTTCTTCGTCCTCTTAACGATTTTATTGTTTATTGCAATTCCCAGTATGGTTTTGATCCTATTTGCAATAAATTAATTGTAAATCTTCACTATTTTATAATCCAATCATCCATAATCCAATCCTGACCAATTTCCACAATCCCAATTATCAAAATAATAATAATAAACATCAAATAATCTTCTTAATTCTTCTAGGTTATGGTGACTTAGTAGCGGCCGTACAGCGTCTTCAGACGCAACTGAAGAAGGCAGGAACCGGAAGAGGCCTTGGTGGTTTGGAAGGAAGAATTGCCGCTGTGCAATCCTTGCTCCTGTCGCCGCAATTTGGACGAGCGTTGGCCATCCACAATAAAGTCCAAGCCGTCAGATCGAGGACGGCTCCAAGGCCAACAAGCAACGCCCAAAGTGCCCTAAGAGACTGCCTAGATGTCATCAGCAACACCCAAAGCGCGTATGCGGTTGAACTGGCAACACTACTCACAGGTTTGTGTTGATTTTCTAGGAATATCGTTTATTAGATTATTATTTCTATATCTTTTTGCGAATTACAATCAACTTCCAACAATAATTTTCATATAGGTTGGTATATATGGTCTGATTTTTACGTTTCTGTTGCTTATTTTAACAATATCTTGCTTGCTATTGGTCGGATGACAGTTTATCTTATGATGAAACATCTAGAAAATATGTCAAAAGCAAGACTAACGTCTTTTTTTGTGGTGGGTGTTCCATTCCGGGTCCCAAATATCTGAAAACATGATTGAGCATCACATTTTATAATTAGAAAAACAAAACCATGCAGTTAAAACTAGTTTTAAAACTTTTATGAATACCTACCCATTATTCAGTCAAAATCAAGACCGAATTCTTGTCCTTTCCTCTCTACGTCAGCGTACTTCCACAGCACGAGACCTCCTAAACGACCTAAGACGACCACATGAAATACAAATTTCTGATCAAACTGTTAGAAACAGATTAAACGAAGCGAATTTGAAACCAAGAAGACCTGTCCGCGCACCACGCCTTACGCAGCATCACAAAGCATCGCGAATGAGGTTTGCTCTGGATCACAGAGATTGGCAACTTCGTCACTGGACGCCTGTACTGTTTACAGACGAGTCCAGATTTCGTTTAACTCGTTGCGACGGTCGAGTACGTGTCTATAGACGTCCTGGTGAACGCTACGCAGCCGCTACTATACAGGAAGTTGATAGGTTTGGTCGTGGATCTGTGATGGTTTGGGCTGGAATTAGTATAGACAACAAAACTGATCGTGTTGTGGTTCCTGGTAGACTAAATGCCATGAATTACATCGAAAACATCTAGGGGGACCTAAGTCCTGACCTAAATGTTATTGAACACGTGTGGGATCAGCTTGACCGACATGTTCGCAAGCGCCCTAATCCACCACTATCCATACTATTTTTTTAGCCGTGTAGAATATCTTGGAAATTGTCAAGGTTTAAATGCATGTTATAGTTTTTCTTATTATAAAATATGATGTTCTATCATGTTTCCAGTAACCTGGGTAGCAGAAGTGCTTACTGAGCACAAAAGTACGTTGTTTCTCTTACGTGACGCTTTTTTAGACGTACAACTTGTAAATGGTTTTGATTGTCATTTTTTGTAGAGAAATAAATAAACATAAATTTGATTGTCGTTTGATCATCTTTGAATCAAAAGTATCGGCGTGGCGCGTGTGTTATTGTTCTTAGCATATTGTTCTTAGCAACAAGCAAACTTGCTCATAAATACGGGCAACCGGTGATATCCCCACTTCATTCGAAAAGTCTCGCATTCGCTTCAAAAAGATGACGAGAGTAGACCCCCTGGTTGATTTTCATATTATGTGAGGTTATGTGATTGTTGACAGCGTTATTAACTTCATCTCCGTTTCTTATCACAACAACAGGCACTTGGTTCGGTTACTGTGTTTGGAACATCACAGTATATCGGCCGCAGCATATCGGTGAACCATTGTGAAGACATGCAAAACGTTTCAACACACCAAATGTCACTGAGTTGTACATTTGTCCCGCATGATTTCTGTATGCAAAATGGGAGCTAGGTGGTATCATCATCTGCACCGATGCGTAAAATAGTTCTGTCGATAAGAATTCAGAAATTTAGTGTTTTCCAGTCTAGTATAACTTTTTCCTGGCAAAAGGGAAACTAAACATTCGTCACCTAAAAGTCTTGTTTTAGTGGAATAAAATCCATATGAAATCGTATTTCCGCACTCCTGAGTATTAACGCTCGTCGAGTCACATTCTAATCAACGACTAAATATAAATTATGGCGTATTTGAGAGCTAATATGCACGGATTGCTCATAACCTCACATAATTTTAAAACAAACGCGATTGATAACTAAATGCTATTTGCCTGACAACGGTTCTTGGCAAATACATTTGCCTAGGCAAATAGCTTTAAAAATATAAATAAAGGTTCCATATCTATTTGCCCAGGCAAATAGCTTTTGCCTAGGTAAAAGCCTTTTGCCTAAAATAACCATTTGCCTACGACATATACAAAAATCGAACTGGGTTTGAATTTTAACCCAGTGAAATACAAATTTGGCTGAGCTATGTATAGAGTGGGACAAATAGTTGCTGTGCCGTGAGTGGCTCACTGAATAATCAAACTTTCCATGTACAGCCAGAGAAACATTCCGAAGTAATAACTTTGTTATCATTATGTCGTTTTTATTTAGCATTTAAATGAACAGAGCCGTCGTCACGTATATAGTATAGGTGGTGCCAGGCAGCGATGCAAAGCGTATTCATGAAAACGCGGCAGTCAGCGGCGGCGGCAGCCTCCGTTTATTTGAATCGCAAATCCCGATCTGAAATTAGCATCCGAAGCATGCCGGAGAAAACTCGAAATTTGCATGAGACGGAACGAACAACGTGTCATATCGCAACTTAAACAATATGGTTAGCCTTGAATCGTGCGTTATTATGCAACGAGCAAGTCGATAATGACATCCATAAACCGAAGTACATCGTAGAAGACCACGCCGTGCTAGAAATCAGATCGCGGTGATGTGAGAAAAGTTGTGTGCTAACAACAACCAATCAGTTATGTTCATTGTTATTTTTGTCGTTTTGAACCTATATATGTCAAATCATTAGCCACAAAGATTTGTGGCTATCATTAGCCACGAAGATTTGTGGCTATCATTAGCCACAAAGATGTACAATTAATTCTGATAAGCATTTGGATTTTCCATGAGATGACTTGGTTTCGCAAAGGTTAGGGTCGTTGCCTCTTGAAGTGTCTAGTTTTCTCAGTCCAAACGAATGAATTCTAGCCTGCCTTTTATGATCTAGACTACCGGGATCATTTTCCCAATAAAGTAAACATAATGTTCTTGATAGAACATGTTTACTATTTACGCTGAATACGAATCCGAAGCTTCCTATGGCGTTTTTGTTATTGACGTAAAACTTTTTACTGGAGAGGTAAAAGCAGTTATCAGTGAAACAAAATAAACAAACTGCAAATACAGCAAATAACCTTTCAGGAGTGTTTTAGGTGTATTTTGAGACGCAAGATTTTGGGAAATTGGATAGGTTCGCTAAAAATCCGTAAAAAATCACGTTTTTTTATATTTAGGTACAAAACTTTTCGTAAGCCTTACGTGATAAGAAACTTTTTGGTTCGAATTCGGATTCAACGTAAAGAAATCTGTTAAAAATACTTATTAGTTTACGATTTTCAACTGTATTTATAACCGCGGTGACCGAAAATTCACCTGAAATTTCGGAGAAAATATAATACAGCGTTCCATTTGAATAACAGAGTTAGTTACCATAGCAGCAAAACATAAAATTACATTATTATAAAAATATTTAAACATTTTTGTTACAAAAAAAAATAACAAATCATTAGTTACTTTATTTACACATTGTATAGAATAGAATAGAATATGGTTTATTTCAGATTATGACGAAAAATACAAATCTGAAACAGGTCAAACACAAAGAAAAATCATTAATTATTTTGGCAAGCTGTAAAAAATTCATCCATATTATAAGAATTAACAGCAAATAAAAATTCTTTTAACGTAAACGTAAATCTACTTGTGCTGTTCATTGCTCTCAAATCATCCGGCAGCGCATTATACAATTTGCAACACATATACAGTAAACTCTTCTGGAAAAGAGATCTTTTATGAGCAGGTGGTAGCAGAAAATCATTACCTCTAGTACCATACGGATGCTTAATCCCGCATTGAAAGGAAGAGGTATACTTGCGGACAAAGCAAATAATTTAAAAAATATACAAGTCTTAGACTGTAAATATTTTATTCAATCTGAATACTTGCCTGCAGGACTCTCGATAGCTCAAATTATACATAGCTCTCAGCGCTCTTTTTTTGTATGACGAATACACGGTTTATATCAGAACACAGGCCCCAATGGATCAGACCATAGCTCATCTTTGATTGAAAACACGCGAAGTAAAACGTTCTCACAACATATAGGCTACATGACTTTTTTTTAGTTGGTATACGTTTTTTTTCAAATTTATGTCACAATCGTATAACAATAACAATCGTTGGTGTACCTGATCATTCTGTTGATGCGCTGTGTTTTAAAAACTTATTTTAAAATCAACAAGTGGGAAAATTAGACGGCTGGTTATTTCCTGCTTTTTTCTTACTTAACACCTAACTAAAAGTATTTATTTGTTGTTGTTTATTGTTTTCTTTAGACAAAAATACATTAAAATATTCAAATAAAGAAATATCAAATAAAAATTTCGCGATTCTCGAAAAAAAAAAAAACCTGACTTTAACAGCTTTTATTCCTGATTCCCGTTCAAGAAAAACGACACGATCAAGATTCAAGCTTTTATACCAGCCTACTTAGAAAATTCTGTCAGGTTGCGTTGAGTAGACATAAATGCTATGCAATGAGTAATTAAGAAAATTCTAATATTATCGATTTAGGCTGAGTAAAAATGCTTTATATTTTGATAATCAATAATCCCTAATTATTACACTAGCAGCAGAGAGTAGCAATTTTGGCATTTATACACCATCTTTGGAGATAACTGTTGAACTCATGCCATCTCCTTTACAAAAATCATTATTCTGGCCTGAAACACACAAATAAAGTAAAAAGAAACTGTGTAATTTCGTTCATTTTAAGCTTATGATTTCATTTTAGCCTACGCAAAGAATCCTATGGAACATTGTCACAAAATGTGTACAAAAAATAATCTAATGGAAGCATGAACCTTTTGAACTAAAAAGCTATGTGTAATAGAGTAGTAGATAGTTTATAACAGTCAAACGCGTGACGAAATTATGGCATATTTCTTGATATTTTAGGGCATTTTTTTCAAAAATGTCGTTTCTTGGACAAAACAAATATCGGTCAGTGTTATTTGCTATTCTTTCGAGTTCTTGCTTATTAGGCCAGACACCCACTAGAAAATTCTAAATAAATGCTGAATAACCACCAAAAAAACACTGCAGCAATATTCCTCGTAGAAACCCAATGGTACCATCAATCTTCCAAATGCTCCCGCTCAACAGAACTTACAATTCCACCGACAAAAACCAATAAAGACAAAATTTAACATAACCCAAAATATTCCCCACAAAAACCACACACAAACACCTCAAAACTAACTCGAATCTCCTGCATCTTCCAGGCTACGAATTCGAAGCCCTCATGGTAGCACACGACGGCATCGCAGCCACACTACCAGAAGACTCGACAACACCAACGCCATCAACAGCCGAAACCATACCACAGACCTCGCTACAAGACCACTACCGAGAAGACAACATAAAGATAATCAAGATAGAGAAGAGCACCGAGCCTCTGGGAGCAACCGTGAGGAACGAAGGAGACGCTGTGGTGATCGGACGCGTCGTACGAGGTGGCGCGGCCGATAAGAGCGGTCTCCTCCACGAAGGCGACGAGATCTTGGACGTGAATGGAATAGAGATGAGAGGGAAGAGCGTTAATTCCGTGTGTGATATCCTGACGGCCATGGAAGGCACGCTGACGTTTGTTATCGTTCCTGCTGCCCAGTCGAAAGGACAACCTGGGAGGGATACGCTGTTGCACGTCAGGGCGCATTTTGATTACGACCCGGAGGAGGATATGTATATCCCGTGTAGGGAGTTGGGGATGAGCTTCCAGAAGGGGGATGTGCTGCATATCATTAGTCAGGAGGATCCGAATTGGTGGCAGGCGTATAGAGAAGGTATGTCGAATGATTTTTTGTTTGTGGTTTTAATAAATTACATACAAGATTTTTTTGTATTTTTTGTATTAAAAATTATACATGGTACAAGTTAGGTTTTTCCAAAGTTGTTTTAATATTGCAGTTATAACCTTATAAACTTTTATGGCATAAAAAGACACATAGAAAAAACAATTTATGAATTATAATAGTTGCTTTACTTTTACAATGTTTAAATACTTATGCAGCATGACTGCAAGTTTTTCAATTAGTTCCTCACCTTCAAAATTTCTTTTTGTAGTAATCTTTGCTCTGCCAATTCCTATATATGCTCCTCATACTAATTGAAAGCATATTGCGCTCTTTTATATCGAAAGCAACGATTCTTGCAGCTCCATCTATACTTGTTGGTTTAGGCAAATGGTCACAAGGTTTGATTTAGCATGCAGGATGGTTGTAAAACAAAGAAAAAATGCTAAATTTGCCAAATAGTTATAGGTTTGGCATAGGGAAAACTTGATAAAAATTCAATTATGTACCTACTATTAATAAATTTTGTCTATGGAGTAACCAAAGAAAAAAAACTAAATTTGCCAAAAAAAAGTCATAGGTTTGGGCGTTTGGCATAAGGAAAGTTGTTATAAACTTTGTCTTTGGAGTAAAAGTAAATAAATGTTTTATCCTACGTTTACGATTAAAACGTCAAAGTTGTTTATGTGTCAAAAACTAATATGCCAGTAATTAGGAGTGATTACTCTTTAGAAACGGGTGAATTTATCACGATATTGTTGTGAAGGATAAAAAATTATGGGTGCACCACGCCCAGAAAGTGGTTTTCCAGGCCTCAACAAGTGCCCGGCGAGCATACTGGGCATCTCTTCTCTCGGCCCGGAAAAGAATAGCTTTCTCGGCTCGGTACACAATGAACTAGTTCATGAGTATTGTTTTTAATTCATATCCTTTAATTTCAAAGACGTGCTGATTAAAAAAGGACCTTTTTAAGCACATAACTTCTCATTTATTTATTCTAATTTATTATTAACTTCTATATTTAGAAAAATTGTTTGTATACTTTCTGGAATTCCATTTAAAAATATCAAGTTTACAGCTTCTTATTTAACATGGGAATTCAAACACATATTTTGAGGACATAGTCTTGAAGTACATATTTGGATTCAAATCTTTGAAATCATGTTTGCAAATCACTCAAATTTTCAGTCATTTTTAATTACTGAAGTAACGCGTCATAAACTCTTCCTGAACTGGACCGATATCTAGGATACAACATTCCAATTTGAAATTTGAGCATAAAATTCAATATAAATAAAACAACTTTTTCCTAGGACATTTTTAATTTAATTGTGAATAACGACTTTTTAAAACATCCAAAACTTTAGATTTGGAATCAAGGAAAGATTTTATATATTTTTAAATATTTTTCCATATTAGGTCCGCAATTTTAAATTTACAAATCTGACGTCATATTTTGAAGGGTACATTCTGTGCAACTTCAATCAAAGTAAGACATTTTCGAATATTTTTTTTTTAGGGAAACTTTAAGACATAGGTACATTATTTTACCACATTTATTGAGACATATTAAAATATGAAAATAAATTTTAAAACATAGTTTTATTCCGTAATAACAAGAAATTAATTGAAAGACGCAGTACTGCAAAATGATGAGCAAACGGTTGAGAAGATATGTCAAGAACGTGTAGCTTGAAATCAGAAAACAATTTCTTTTGTAAAGTCTATTTCTGTGGCTATAACCTAGAAAGTTTAAAAAATATTTAAAATTCGCGAATATACATGATTATTTTAGAAAATAGTGTGCAAATGTAAAAATTTTTGTTAAAAGAGATGGATAAAATAATAATTTTTTTGTGAAACATTATTCGTTTAATATAACGTTTATTCTAGTTGACGTTTAGTTTTTGTGAAGTTGTGTCAACAGCCCAACAAAACAACGTTTCGAGAAAACTGCTGTTAACTTCCCGTATTATTAATCTTGTCGTCCATCCATATTTGTATCGATATATCCAAAAGTATTAAGCCTATCAAAACAAATGATACGTCATTTAAAAGAGAAGAAATGTGGGTATACTACAGAATAGACTTTCTAAAAATACTGAAAGACGTGCTGATTGGAGGTGGTTACAAAAGGCTTCAGCGGGCAGTTGTACAATCATGTGGTACAATCAAAATATGCAATAAAAATTTTCTTTTTTTAATTAATACACCAGAATGTACCCTTTAGTCTTCTACTTCACAAGCCCAAGAAGATCACGTTGTCTCTCATCTCCTGAGCTTCTAAAGGGAAAACAAATTCTAAGATTCCTACAATGTCACTTGTCCAAATTGGTTAAAAATCAATATATCTACAGTCACAAACCAAAAAAAGTGTTTTAAAACTCACATAAAAACATTTGTCTCCAACAATGTATTTATATATTGTGTAAAAATTGAAAATGCATAATAATGACAACCCCCAGTAAGAATAATAATAATAATATAATAAAAAGGCTTATCACACCAGTTCTAATGTAATCGCACTCTCTTTTGTCCGTAATTACTGAAATTAACTATTCTACGTTCTAAATGTAAGAGTTACACGTGGACCTATAGCTTAAGATGGATAATAATTGTCAATAACTCCATCATAATTTTATTTTACCATATTTTTCCTTCAGGCGAGGAAGATCAAACATTGGCCGGATTGGTACCATCTCAGTCGTTCCAGCACCAAAGGGAAAGCATGAGGTTAGCGGCTGAAGAACGAATGATGAAACCGCAGAGGAAATCGACTACTTTGCTATGCGGAAAAACGGCGAAAAGGAAAAAGAAGAAGGGTGCATATGCGGAAGGCGGATATCCGATGTACACCAACCCAGCAGATGGTATGTTAAAAACCACATCTAGGCATTCCCTTATCCAAACGAGTAGCTTTAACTTATGTACAGAATACTCCTGACTTCAAATGAGCACAAAGTTTTCTCTAATTTCCAGAATACGAAGCCGAAGAAATTCTAACGTACGAAGAAGTGTCATTATTCTACCCAAGGCCACCGAACAGGCGACCTATCGTCCTCATAGGCCCTCCAAACATTGGAAGGCATGAATTACGACAGAAACTCATGCTGGATTCGAAACGATTTGCAGCAGCCATACCACGTAAGTATCAATACAAATTTGAGTAAAATTACTTCACAAATGCTTCGCTAAGTAACGCATATTCTTTATAAAAATATGTTATTTGAAAAACAGCACATCGTCAAAAACATTATGTAATATACATTTGATCTTCTCAGATACGTCCAGAGCGCGGAAGGAATCTGAAGTGGACGGGCAGGACTATCATTTTATCACTAGGGCTCAGTTCGAGGAGGATATACTCTCCAGGAAGTTTGTCGAGCATGGAGAATATGAGAAGGCTTATTATGGTACTTCGTTAAACGCCATTAGGTCCGTGGTCAATGCGGGTAAGATTTGCGTGTTAAATCTCCATCCGCAGAGTTTGAAGATATTGAGGACTTCCGATCTGAAGCCGTACGTTGTCTTTGTCGCACCTCCAAGTCTCGAGAAGCTGCGGCAAAAGAAAATTAGGAATAACGAACCGTATAAGGTGAGATGTTTGCTAATAATTTTCGTTATCATATTTTGTAAATTTGCCCAAGTTTCCTGGATTTTGGATAGATCCTCGGACCAGCGTTTTCCACTTTTCCTTCCTTCACCTTAAGGTTGCATAATCCATTATCGAATATCTATAATATAATACAAAATACAAAAAAAAAGTTTCAAAAACTGATACTTAAAATAAACATTTTGATATATTGTAATTGTATTTAATTTAAATTACTTTCATACATAGTGTTGATAACATTTTCTTTTCGTTGCAGGAGGAAGAATTGAAAGATATAATAGAGAAGGCTAGGGAAATGGAGGACAAGTACGGACACTACTTTGACCTGATCATAATAAATAACGATACGGAGCGAGCTTATCATCAACTGTTAGCCGAAATAAATAGCCTAGAGAGGGAGCCGCAATGGGTCCCGTCGGCGTGGATAAAGCCGAGTTAGAACTAGGCTAATCGATGTTTAGCGATTATATCTGACGACTGATGATAAAATAATCCACACTTCTTCCCAATATTGTATCGATTGCGTGATCAGGTAGAGTCCAGGATGCGAATACCCGTTCACAATACCGTCGTTCACTTTTAAAAAGTTTTTAAAATATAAAATAAGATGGTGCTAGTCGTTGAAAAATTTTATCAAACCATTATACTATGTAAATACACAAATTAAGAGTATCGAAGAAAAAAAAACAGAAGGGAAGTCTACTTAATTGTGCAAGACGAGAATATGATAGATTACGCTGCGGAACATCTACACGGCTCAAGAAAATTAGAGGAACACACTTTTCGAAACCTGTAACTTTTTAAATAATAAGTCTACGCAATGCAAATTTGGTATACTTCAATGGCATATATTCAACTAAAGAAAATTACAAAAACAATGTTACAACTCTTAGTTACTTCTAAGTTACACTTAAAAATGTAAATTAATAACGCAAAAATGCATCGTACTAGTCTGTGAAGAGATTCTGCGGGTATGCTTTGCCATTCCTCAATCAGGGCTTGTGTCAGGTCATGTATGGTTAGTGGTGGATTAGGGCCCTTGCAAACACCTCGGTCAAGCTGATCCCACACGTATTCAACAGGATTCAGGTCAGGACTTAACGCCGGTCATTCTTAACTTAGAAGTAACTACATATAGGCCGTTGAAGAATACTAAATTTGATTGGCCTAGGACTATTCTTTAAAATATTATCGGTTTTGAAAAACATGTTTCTCGAATTTTTTTAGCAGTGTATATTGTGACTAACATATGACGCGTTTTCGATAATCTTTTTGCGCTCAACACGCGTTGTTTGAAAATGTATCTGTCATTTGTCGATGAGGTTGCAGGCAGACCTTTATACGAGTGTGTCAAGGATAGTTGTCAAATTTGAAGCAGCTTAGTATCGAATCCAAAACTATTGAAAACGTGTAGTCACTTCTTAGTCACAAAGTCTAAAAATGATTCTCGGTGATGATGTTCGTCACAGACCGAAAAGAATTAAAAACATGAGATCGTTTTTACTTATCTAACTGTGGTTTAATTTATTTTAAGAATATACGAGACGGCAATAATGACTGTATATATAGTAAACTTAAGGACGTTTAAATATAAACAAAATGAACACAAAAAAAGAATCATGTTTTATCTATTCATATAGCGATGTATTTAGTACTCAATTGTTGTATATATAATTATTAAAAACTATTTGTCGTAGACAGTAATAATATCGACCGATCGATCGCTCATTTTTAATTGGTGTTTTTTAGAGTATATATTTTATAAAAAGATGAAAATACTTGGATGTTTTTTGTATCTACTTACCTGATATTTATTTGAGAAATCTATATGTATGTTTCGCTATTATATATTTCGAAATAAACGTATTTCACTTCAGTTGTTTTCTGTCGTCTGTTTTCTGTCTTTCGGTAGATACATAAAACGTAAGCTTAGAAATTTTCGTATATAAGTTCTTAAAACAACTTTAATTACATAGCGTCGACGTTAGACGAGTTTTAGTATTTATACTTTTAGTTTCTACTGTTGTAGCGGTAAATTTAGGTGCAATTCTTTTGGTAATTACTTTTGTTTCTTACGATCCGCACATACACTAGCGAAAACGTGTTTATTAATCGTGTGCACATATTTCGAAAGAAAAGAAAATACACTTCGAGATTATTTTATCCTTTTTTTCCCCGATTTCTTGAGATCTGAAGTCACGGATTGATTATATTGTATTTGTTTGTTTGTTAATTATTGTGATTGTTAATTATTAAAATAAAACTGATGTACATATTTATATATATCGAGGTATCAGGTGTACATAATGCCCGACGGACCCTATGGTGTCTGATGATGTGTAAAAAAGCAAAACGATAAATAAAATTTTAATTCCCCCCCCGGACGTGAGGACGTAACGAGATGAAGATGAATTTAAAATGATGATGAAAAAACTACTTATTGTGAGATTTTTGACTTCGGGTTCCTTTCTTATTACATATTTTATTATGCATAAATCATTGTTTTAGAATTGCAGAAATAAATATTTCTCATGAGTATCTCAAGTTCTATTTGATTACCCCTAGTATTATTATTTCCTTATAGCCCCAAATTAGAATTTCAACATTTTATTAAATTATTGCGTCAGGTAGGTAGTCACCAGGGGAAAAATGTGTGACATGATGGTGTATGCAGGCTTAAGGATATTCTTAAAATAGTTGCTATTTTAAATCAGAGACTCAAACTGATTCACACTTCACTCACATTCGAACATGACTGAGGACTGGTTGAGAAGCTATAACTCTTTTTCTTTGTGACAAAGGTTAAAACAACAACTGAATATGCAAGAAAGTTGCATATTAAAGTTACAGGTTGGTAATTCTAATAAAAAAATCTCTGGATGTTTTAAAAAAACACAAATCACAGAAATTCTGTGTTGAAAGTTCTTGTACATACTTTACATACATTAAAACTCGCATTAATGAAGTTTTTAAATTTTACCAAACAATTCTCTTGCCAGTAATGATTAGTAGCAAAAAAGAAACATTTTGAATGATTTTTATGATTATGTTTATTTTTAATCAGACATTAGATTTACTCAAAGTGTATTTATATTCAATGTGAAATTTATTCAAGAATAGGATTTAAGTAAGTTCAATTAATGTATTTACATTTTTTTAACATTTCTGGAAATTTAATATTTGAAATCACAGATCGCAAAAAATTTCAGCTAGAGATGTAGTTATCAAGGAAACAGAATTACGATTGTTTATTACAATAAATACACTGTATGCAGCATGATAAATTGTAATCATGCTGAAAAAAAAAAATTGAGATTTTAGCGGAATAAGGTTCATTTTTGATCAAGGTACAAAAAAATGTGGTGACGATACCGGAGAAACTACTAAAGGTATCGGGACGAAGTTCATATTTAGAAGTTTTATGATCAAACTTAGAACTGAAAAGCTCAAAAGGGTCCAAAAGAACTGGCTGTTTCCTCTAAGTATTTTTCAAGGATTTTGCAAGTGAGCTGCCATTTCTGTAATTTCGTCAAAATAGTTAAATAATAAATTAGAGAACATTTTTTGTATAATTCATGTCTATGAAATTTTTTGGTAAAATTAATAGTTTAGCTGCATGAGCAAATTCTTTTTGATCGAGATCGTGTCTGCATTAAAACTTAGTTAGCGAGGATTTTACAATTATTTTCATTCTGACAGTAGATAGTGTCAACTTTAGAATATCTAACACATACTCGATTTTTGTTCTTTTACTACCGTACACAATTCCTCTGAAACATGTCGCCTATGCCTTACATGGGCATCTCAAGGTCATAGTTTTATTCCCTCCACAGAGGAGGAAAAGTGGGGGTACCCTCTTCTTACTTTGAAACATCACTTCAATTATTGTAAGCATAAAAGTTCATAAGTTGTACTAATATTAAAAATTAATGACAGCCAATGATTAAACAATGATGATTAGAAAGTTGCATTGACCTTATACCTATACCTGTTATAGTTTCTAAGCTAAGGCATATACTAAATGAGTGCAATAATTTCTAGGGCTATTTAAAAAAATGTGTACGCGTCATACCTGTCTCCAGTATGAGGATTTTATGAAATTCATATTATCAACAATACTCATGTTCGATTGCTGGCCGCGATTAGTTAATTTCAATCTGATTAGCGATCAGTTGGCTAAAGTGCAGTTTGATTGCTCGTTTGACGTCTGGCTCAAAGTGATTCCACGAACAGGAACCAAGTAATTCAAATTTGCAATCAAAAAGATTGTAATGCAATTCAGTTGAACAGATCGCGGACACCAATCGATCATAGCTAATATGTTCAATGACGTATCGATCAACTTACCGGAGAAATGTGTTTAACCCAGAAGATCACGAATCCCACAATTTGGTAAATGGAGAATGAGGACCAATAGAAGGTACCCCTATAAAACAAAGCCCCACTCTGGGCTTACACAGAATTCGCTTGCATGCCTGGCTTCTATTACAATTACCGCAATACCACTGGTACTCCTCAGTACGAAGTCCGTACGCCTTAAAATATAGAAAGAGATTTAGAAATTTAAAATGTGAACTAACTATAGTTCTCACGTATTCTCATCCAGCGGCAATCTCATCGGACCTTTGCATTTTTAACAGGGATACTCGTCCCCATGTTAAGAATAGCACCCCAATTCACTAGTTGCCTTGCAAATATGTCTGGATGTTTAGATAAATCACACACATCCATAGGTTTCGCGCTGGGATTCAATTGACCGTCCACTTACGTCCGCCATTTTCATAAAACAGTTGTAATTCCCACAATTCATTCGCTTTCACATGGTAGCAAACTTACCAGAACAAAAACCCCAGAAAAGTCACTACATAACCTATTTTGTGTAAACATAACCTATTTTATGTAAACATAACCGGTTTACCACATAACCTATTTTATATAAACTTTCAAAGGCAAGATTATTTATGTTGAGCATTAGCTTCTTAGGTGTTTTCTTATTTATTTCATCTCTACAAAAGAGCACATATTTTATTCTTAAAACACAAAAAATTAAAAACTTCAATTAGTTGAAATAAAACGTACAAATTTTAATGAAAATGTACAAAACAAAAGCTTTTTGATAGTCTCATTTATTTAAAATTG